>JAGFNQ010002147.1:332687-571871 GCA_024364735.1 Boesenbergia rotunda | reverse complement strand
AATCCTAACCTGGAGGGTTAGGTGGTGAAAAGTCCTAGCTTGGAGGGCTAGGTGTATGAAAAGTCTTAATTCGGAAGAGGTGGGTGAAAAGTCCTAGCTTGGAGGGCTAGGTGAAAAGTCCTAGCTTGGAGGGCTAGGTGAAAAGTCCTAGCTTGGAGGGCTAGGTGAAAAGTCCTAGCTTGGAGGGCTAGGTGAAAAGTCCTAACATGGAGGGTTAGGTGCGAATTCCCATCTTAGAGAATTAGGTGAAAAAGTCCTGGCTTGGAGGGTCAGGTGCCTAGCTTGGAGGGCTAGGTTGGATGAAGTTCTAACTCGGAAGGGTTGGGTGAAAAGTCCTAGCTTGGAGGGCTAGGTGAAAAGTCCTAACTTGGAGGGTTAGGTGCAAATTCCCAACTTGGAGAGTTAGATGGAAAAATCCTTAGCTTGGAGGGCTAAGGTGGATGAATCCCTAGCTTGGAGGGCTAGGTTTGAGTCCCTGGATCGGTCTGGTGACCGATCAGGGATATTGGCACGCTGCTTCTTCGTGAATCGGTCTGGTGACCGATCCAGCGAGGACTGATCGGTCTGGTGACCAATCAGGGAGCGCATAGTGAGGTTGGTAACCTACTGTGTGGCTCCTGATCGGTCTAGTGACCGATCAGGGAGCAGACAGCTTCCTCGTTGCCTTGCTCCTGATCGGTCTGGTGACCGATCAGGGAGCGGACAGTGAGTGAGTTCTCCTCCGGATCAGACCCTGCATCGGTCCGGTGACCGATCAGGGACTTAGGATCTGATCAAAGAATCACTGTTCATTTGTCCTGATCGGTCTGAGTGACCGATCAGGCTCCACTCTGATCGGTCGGGTGACCGATCAAGCTTCACTCTGATCGGTCCGGTGACCGATCAGGCGTGTATAGACGTGAGAGCTGGGAATCCCAGCGAAGCAGTGGATCGGTCTGGTGACCGACCCACAAGCCCTGGATCGGTCCGATGACCGATCACTTTAATTCAAATTGCACTGTCAGACGCGATCAGAGCGTCTGATCATATCCGATTCTCTGCGCTTCACTTCTGAATCTTGATTTACTGTGTGATATACTGCTTTAACAGTCTGATTAAGCTGCAGGTGACAGGGGAGGATTCAAACACTCAAGGAGAAGTCAATGGAAGCTTTCCTTGGAGCAGGTTTGTCCGTTTTTCCATCTCAGGTTGCAACGGCCGAGCTGCAGACTGGAGCTGAGACTGGAGCTTGGCTGAGGGAAGCTTAGGGAGTCCAGGGATAGCTCAGTGGTAGCTGGCGTTGGCAGATGAGCAGCTGGGAGCTGCAGGGATGGTGTCATCTGATGCTTGGTGGAGAAACAAAAAGGAGAAGAAGACTTCGGTTGAAGAAAAAGGAGAAGTGTTCGACAGTTTTCTGTGTTGAGCTTGCTGAAGTTCTTGCTGCGCTTTGTGTTTCTCCACAACTTGCTTGCTGTGTTTCTGAAGTCTTCATCACTTTGAGCAAGCAACTGCAATCGAGAAGCAACCAACTCTTATGTAAGTGCTGGGAGGAAAGAACAAGGAGCTTGGAGTCCAACAGTGAGAAGACACGAAGGAGGGAGTCCTTGCGTGAGATCGTCGCTGGGTGGAGCTCGGGATAAGCTCGCTGTGCTCTTGTCCTTGCTAGGTGTTGAGTAAGAGTATTCTCTGTGTTTCATTAAGCTTAAATCTATATTCTTGTTTGAAACGCTGTGGAGAGGTTTCTCCACCGAGAAGGAGGTTGCGTTATATCCGGTGAACACCGGGGCTTGATCTGCCGACGATCAAGGGATCGCCCACCTTAAGGGCACGCCAAGGAGTAGGGGCAAGTTATCCCCGAACCTTGTAAACTCTCTTATTAGCGATCTTGGTAGCTGTCGTTGTTTGCTTTCATTTCTATTTTTAGTTTACTGCACTGCTTCGTTTTCCTTTGCTTCTTCCGCTATGCTACTAATAAGTTAAGTGCAGAAACTTCATAAGTGTTTAAAGGTAAAAGAGATTGGCTATATTCCCCCCCCCCCTCTCTAGCCATCCGGTTTCCAACAGCAACCTTCTCAAGCTCTCATCCTCGACAATGCCTCCCCGAGCTGCCACCCGGTATAGTTTATTTGCACTTAAATTAATTTTAATTTTCCTTAAATACAATTCCTGTATAATGTTAGAATATGCCGAGCAAACCAAGCAAACCCCGGTACCGAACCTAGTCCCGATCCTAGGTTCCCAACTTTAGAACTTTGTAATAAGTTTACTCAAACAACATATAAGCCCATAAAAACTAGTTATCTCAATAGACAATTCTTCACCCAATCTTGTCCCTTGGCAATGAATGTTATAAACTTTTACCAACTCGATAACCTAGTATTCTGCACTCATCCTATTAATACAACCTTATGTGCAGCATTCTATAATAATATAGTCAGACAAGATCAGCTCAGCTTTATCACCACAGTCCAAGGGATGCCTCTATCCATCACACCCTCCTTACTTAACCGATTTCTTGGACTACGATTCTCTCAGTCCACCTTTTGTTGCTATCCTCCTAGGGATCCTCCATTTGATGCTCCCTACTCTCACATTACCCTAGACACTCCCCACTCCTACTTCTATAGGGAAGCTAGAAATCCCGTAGCTAGACAATTTCAGTCCGTTGACCTTCAGGTCCAGGACTACGCCCTGTATAGAGTTCTGGTCCGCTGCCTCCTACCTTTATCCACCCGGGACGTCGCGACCATGCGACCTTTTCACACATTCTTATTGTATGCGTTGATCCACCACCTAGACATTGACATTGGCCTTCACATGTTCCACGCCATCCTACATGCCTCCAGTGTCACCACTCAGGGTCGGGTACGCACCCCCTTCTGCCACATCATCACCTCTATCCTTCATCACCATGGTCGTAACATTACCGTAGGTGAAATGACCGCGATGACTGATTTCGACGAGATAGGATTTAGGAACTTTTCCCTAGCCGGTATAGAGGTCTCGGCTACCGGGGTTTTGTCGTGGAGACGCCAGCGAGCCGGACCACCGATCGACTCTGACGAGAAGGTTGAGGTCGATGTCGGAGATCTGGCAGCCGAGGTTCGTGAGCACATAAACGAGCCACCACCGCTGACCATCGACCAGCGCTTCACTCAGATGCAGACGGAGCTCCACAGCCTCCGAGAGGAGGTCGAAGCTTACCACTTCGAGCAGATGGACGCTCGAAGAGCCGATCGAGAAGTAGATGACGCTCGATACACTGAGATGATGTCACTACTCAGAGCGTGGCAGCCCAGCTCTTCTGATCATCCTGGTCCCTCCTCTTAGATTTGATTAGCATTGTACTAGTGACTGTTGATTGACCCTACTCAGTAGGGTTGACTCCATTTTGACTGGTGTATGATTGTGCTGGTTTGACCAGCTGACTTATGGGGTTGACTACTTGCTTTTCATGATTATCTGATCTTCATTAGGATTATGCTTAGTAGAATAGGTTTACCCTACTTTTGGTTTTATTACTGCTTTATTTAAAAAATAGTTTATAAAAGAATTTTAAAACTGCTTTACTTGATTTCAAAATCAACTTTTAATTAGTTTGAAAATTTTGTTTGCTTTTTCCTTTTTAATAATCTTTTTTCTCAACTTAGTTTTATTTTAAAACTACCCCCTTCAAAACTAGGGTTTTTTCGCAAATGGACTTAGCTTAGGCCCTAACCCTAGAACTGCATGCACCTATAGATTTAGAAGCCAGCATCTCACAAGCACCTTAGGGTACTTTTGACTGATAACCTAGAATGGGTTGAGATGCTTAGGTCTTTGCCTTAATTCAAGATGTAGATCAGTGCATCGGCAGTAATTGGGGCACTAAATACAACTTAAACAGCAATCAGGTTAAGTGTCGAGTTTAGAAAATCTAACTTGAACAAAACACATAACTTGACTAACTCTAGCGAAAACTACTGTTTATGACAGTTAGTAACTAGCTAATTGGGTTAGACAGGACCCTAACAGATATAATTGAAATTGGTTTGGTTTAGTTTATATCTTGAATTGGTTCAGTACAGCACATTATGCAATTTATTTATCCTTTTTCTGCTATATTGCTTTGTTTTTTGATATATGGCAAAGGCGGAGAGATAGGAAAGGAGAGAAGCCTTAAATTTTCTCAAAATTTTAAATTTCAAAACTTTATCCTTTCTTCAAAAAGTACTTAATCTACTTTTGTTTCTTTAAATACTGTTTCAAAAGTACTTAATCTATTTTGAAAAGTACTAAGTTTTTTTTAAAATCTTTTTAAGTACTTAAACTTAAGCTGCGTTCAAAAATCTTTTTAAGTACTTAAACTTAAGCTGTTTTCAAAACAAGCTGCGTTCAAAAATCTTTTTAAGTACTTAAACTTAAGCTGTTTTCAAAACAAGATGTGTTCAAAAATCTTTTTAAATACTTAAACTTAAGATGTGTTCAAAAATCGTTTTAAGTACTTAAACTTAAGCTGTGTTCAAAAATCTTTTTAAGTACTTAAACTCAAGCTGTTTTTCAAAATTTTAAGTACCTAAAACTTAAGCTGTTTTTCAAAAAAAATTTCTAAACTTAAGCTGTGTTCAAAAATCTTTTTAAGTACTTAAACTCAAGCTATTTTTCAAAATTTTAAGTACCTAAAACTTAAGCTGTTTTTCAAAAAAAAAATTCTTAAAACTTAAGTTGTTGTAAGTTTTGCTAAGTAACTTAAGCCATGGCTCTAAGAACTTAAAACTTCAGAAGATGTTTCTTTTCTACTGACCTGAAACTTGTTTTCCAAAGTGCCCAATCAAAATGTATTTTTGGAAAATAATTTTCTAAAAACATCTTATGAAAATTGTTCTAAGTTTCTGAAAAATAAATTCCATCATGTTGACTTAGAAATTTTTTCAAAACCCCACGAACCTTTGAAAAACCTAAGGGGATATTCCTTCCAGGGGGAGGAAACTAAACTTTTATATCTGTTCTGATTAACTTAACTTTTTGAATCGGGTTGCCATAAATCAAAAAGGGGGAGATTGTTGGTGCAGACAGCACCCATGTCGAACCTGTGTTTTGATAATGGCAAAGGTTTCAAAAGTTAAGAGGTAATGTTTATCTAACATGCTCATTAAGTGTGCAGGATACAAAGCCCAAGCGAAGGATTTCTAGGCACCTGGCGAAGGAATGCCAGGATACAAAGCCCTAGCGAAGGACTGCTAGGCACCTGGCGAAGGAATGCCAGGATACAAAGCCCTAGCGAAGGACTGCTAGGCACCTTGCGAAGGAATGCCAGGACACAAAGACCTGGCGAAGGACTGCTGGGCACCAGACGAAGGACTGCTGGGCAAAAGTCCAACCGGAGGAGCCAGTTGGCAATAGGTAAATTCTCTTGAGAGGAGTAGGTGAGGACGCGTTCCCCGTCGAGGGAACAGTAGGCGTCAGTTCGACCTAGGGCTCCATTATGGAGACCCAAAGTCAAAACCAAGACAGCTACGGCTGTAAGACACACTAACATTATCACTTTATGTTGTTTTGGACTAACCCTGGATGCAGGACCGAAGGAACGTGTTTCTGCAGCTCAGAATGCCCAAAGGAGAGAGGCAAGCAGCTGAGCAGGGCGCCCCCAGTGTCCCGGGCGCCCCCAAGGCCAATACAAAACAAGTTAAGCAAAGAAGTGCTTCGGTAGCTCACTGGGCGGGGCGCCCCCATGCTCCCGGGCGCCCCCATGCTCCCGGGCGCCCCCACAGTCAACCCTCAGCCCTATTCGAGTGGGATAAGGGCTGACCGAGAGTTGCTCGGATCTGGTGAAACATGGGGGGGCGCCCCCAACGTTCCGGGCACCCCAAGAGGCTATAAAAACCCCCTCGATCCCAAGGCTTCAAGAACAACTGCTTCCAACGCCAATACGCCCTTCTACTCAAACGCTTTGCTCCGGAAACCTCCCAACTCGAGATACAAGCGCCGACAACGTCCCTCTGCTCCGAGATACATTTCACAACGGACGTCGGTAACGAAGAGCTGTCCTTTTAAATTTACTGTACTGCAATTGTAATATTTGTTTGTAAACCGTTTTGTGCACATATAGAATTGCCCGTAGTAAACGGTCAACGACCGTGGGCCTTGGAGTAGGAGCCGACCGCGACTCCGAACCAAGTAAAATCTTGGTGTTTGTGTGTTGTTTGATTTTAATTTTTTCGCTGCGTATTCTCTTTTTCAATCTGAAACGTTTTACGATATTCACCCCCCCCTCTATCGTTTCACAGGGGATCAAGAAGACACTCAAAGGGTGAGAGTCAAGAGCATCCAAGGTGGCCAGTGAGCACTTTGAGGGCATAGTGTGAGGCATTGGCAAGAGGAAATTCTGCAAGGAGTGTAAGCAAAAGTGTGAGTGATTTGTATGGGCGGATCATGAGTGTTTTGTAAGCAAATCTTGTAACCCTTAGATAACTATGCCAATGCCAACCCCTTGCCTATTTATAGCACCATAGGTGGTAGTTGCATTGGAGGTTATGATGGTTACTTGGTGGTTACACCAACTACTTGGTGGTTACACCAACTACCTTGCCACATGTGCATAACCGCCTCAACTTCCAAAACTGCTCATGCCCACATGTCTTGGCTTCATTGGTTCCATGCCAAGTGGCAGCCAACATTGCTCCATGGTCCGCTGATGTGGCACCGCGCTACATGTCAGTCCGCACGCCAAGTGTTCGCTCCATGGTTCCGCTTCTTTGGCACCACGCCAAAGTCCGTATGCACGCCCAATGAATGGTCCATGGTTCTGCCACATTAGCTCTGCGCCAACGCCTCGTATGCACACCTCGCACTTAGCCCATGGCTTCGTCGCTTTGGCACCGCGCTAAAGTCCTGCATGCACGCACTGTGCATGGCCTAAGCTCCGCACCACGAACTTAGGCAAAACAGCCCCGCTGCTCCATCCATTGTTGCACGCGCCCGTCGCATACAACAGCTCGCTTTATCTTGCAAGTCTTCGTGGCTAATGCTCAGATCCAGCACGTACAATCCTTGCACTTTGTTCACCACATTCCAAGTCTTTTGCCCTTGCATGACTTGAGGATAGACGGCCCAGCACACCGCCCCATCTTTGCTACTCAGCATGTCGTGCGGACACGCCTTGCTCGCATGACCACCGCATCTGATGATCTTGGACAACACCCTCGCACTGTCCCATTCTCCATTGCTTAGCATGTCTTCCTGCCCATGCTCGCCTGGATGGTTGTCAAGTCTGTCCGTCGCTTGACATGGGCTTAAGCAAGCTCCGTGCTGTAGCTTTGGTGCTCGGCATGCAACGCATGCCATGGATGATTTGCCAAGTCTGTCTTCCGCAAACTTGGGCTTGGACAGCCCTGCGCTGTCGCTCCGCTTTGCTTGGCATGCCTTATGCGCATGCCATGCTCGAACATTTGCCAAGCCTTCCTCCTGCAAGGCTTGGGCTTTGGCAGTGCCCCGCGCACTGCTGGATCCGCTCCGCATTGGCATGTCAAATGCACATGCCACGCCTGCTGATTTGCCAAGCCTTCCTCCTGCAAGGCTTGGGCTTAGGCAGCGCCCCGCGCACTGCCGGATCCGCTCCGCATTGGCATGTTAAATGCACATGCCATGCCCGTTGATTTGCCAAGCCTTCCTCCTGTAAGGCTTGGGCTTTGGTGATGATAGCATGCTCACCATCATTTTGGCATGCCTTGCGCGCATGCCACACCCACTGATTTGCCAAGCCTTCCTCCTGCAAGGCTTGGGCTTGGATGATGCCCCTCGCACCATCGGTACCGCTGCTTGTTGTGCGCCCCGCGCACATGGCCGAAATGCTGGATCAAAGGAGCAGCGCCAAATCCTTCATGTCCAGCCGAGCCACCGACTTAGGGGTCTAACAAACCACCCCCACCCATTGAATTCGACGCCCTCGTCGAACCCTTCCGTTGGCAGGCCTTCCGCTCTAGCAAAGTCTCCACAGATTTGCTAGTATTTTCTCCAAGAACCTCCTCTTTTCCTTCATTTTCATTAGCATCCACACTAACAACAGAATTCAGCAACTGTAATGAAGTATTCAAAAGAGGAACAACTTCCTGATTTGGGCATTCCCTGTTCTCTGTAGCCAAGAGAACATTTAACTTCCCTCTCTTTGGACATTCCTTTGCAAAGTGAGGCCCATCACATAAGAAACAACTTTGATTTTTGAAGTAGTTCTTACTTTGGGTAGCAGCATGATCATCCTTGTCATTCCGCCATTTCTTAGCCGAATTATTCTTCCATTCTGACACCTTCTCCTTTTGATGATTCTTTAAGGATTTGGAAGACGGAGGAGCATCCAAACTCACTTTGTTGGAGTGAAAATCGGCCAAGGCATCGGCAGCAGCAATAGCACCAGGAAGATCTTTGACACTCTGCCTTCGAAGTTCAATTTGTGCCCACGGTTGCAGACCGGACAGAAAGTTGTACAGCTTGTCCTCCTCGGACATGTTGGAGATATCCAGCATCAAAGAAGTAAATTCTTTGGCATAGTCTCGAACATAACCATTATGTTTGAGACGCTTCAGCCCATCTCGTGCCAACCACGATGCATTGCCTGGAAGAAATTGTGCCTTCAATTCCTTCTCGAACCGAGCCCACGTGTCAATTTTGTCCCGACCAGCATTGGCGTCTTCCACCATGTGAGTTCTCCGCCATAACTTCGCATCACCACCAAGGTACATGCTGGAAATTGTCACCTTCTCAGTCTCAGGCACTCGAGCAGCCAAGAAATACTGCTCCATGTCCCACAAGTAATTTTCAAGCTCCTTGGCACTCCGTGTGCCACCATAAGATTTTGGTTCAGGAACTTTTACAACAGGACGATCCATCCTTCGTTCTGGAGTTGAAGAAACCGCTCTTCGCAGAACGACCACCTCGGAGTGCAATTCTTCATTGTCTTTGCGGATTTGAACAAGTTCCTCCATCAAAGGCCCACGAAGTTCCTCAATTGTTGCCTCCAAGTAAGCAATCTTCCCCATAAGATTGCAATTAGCATCACCATCAGGGATAGTACCAATCAAGGCTTCCAGAAGTGAAATCCACTCCCGGATTTCATGATTGCCTCCAGCCATCTTCTTGGGAAATTTCTCTGCCAAACTTGAATTTGACACCAACAGTCACAAGTTTGTAGGCACGAACTTACTTTGATTCCAAGTGTCATAGAGATGCAGCAAGAACTTTTCTTCCGAAATCAATTGCACCCTTGCAATCTTCGATAGAACTTGCTCAACTTTGCTAAACTTGGCTCTAATACCAGTTGTCACAGGGGTAGTTTTCCGCGTCCGAAATTCTCTTGCGCGGCAATCAAGTTCCACACTTGACTCAACCTTCCAACAATTGCACCACCAAGGCACAATGTACGTGTGGCAACTGGGCGGATGGGTGGATCATGAGTGTTTTGTAAGCAAATCTTGTAACTCTTCTCTTGTATTCCTTTCAATAACTATGGCGTGCATCATATGAATATTTTCAAAAGGAAAACATTTATTACGACTAAATGATGTTGGGGCAATCTATGGTTCGGAGTGACCATGTGTTTTGATATTTGGGCAAAGGGTTTAAGTTAGGTTCACCCTTGTATTTGATATGTATATTTGAGTGTGCAAGCTTGCAGGATACACATAGACTTGGTTGGACATCTTCGGGTACGGTGAAGGGTGGAATGAAGGCAAGTCGTGGGCTTGTGTACGCATCCGAGGGACCATGGACAAAGCAGGGACGATGAGCCGAGGGAAGCGGACTTCGAGGCGTACGTGAAGGATGGCATAGAGGCAAGCCGAGGGCTTGTATGCGCATCTAAGGGACGAGGGCCAAAGTCGAAGAGGGCTTGAAGGCAACAGGTCAAGGCTGCTGGAGCAGGAACGATGAGCTAAGGGAAGCGGACTTCGAGGCATGCATGAAGGATGACATGGAGGCAAGCCGAGGGCTTGTGTGCGCATTTAAGGGACGGGAGCCAAAGTCGAAGAGGGCTTGAAGGTGACAGATCGAGGCTGCTGGATGAAGAGTCAACCAGGTCATGAGGGGCCGAGTGCTGAGGGAAATGTACTCGGGAAATCATAGGGTTCGAGTGCTGAGAGAAATGTACTCGGGGAAGGGGGACCTTAGGTGTAGAAGTGGATCAGTCGAATGGTGCCAGGGTAGTCGACTGGTGTATGCCACAGAAAGATCAATCGACTGGTAATGGACCAATTGACTGGTGGTCAGTCGACTGCCCCTGAAGCAGTCGACTGATGGTAGCTCAAATTTGAACATTAAGCTACAACGGTCGAATTTGAGTGGGACCAGTCGACTGGTAATGGTCTTCTTATCCTTGAGCACTATTTAAAGGGGCTCGGTTTTGGCTGAGAGTTCTTGACGAAATTGGCTTTGGTTAAAGACCAATTAGTAGTCTGAGAGCTTAGGAGTGTTGTTCGGGTTGTGGCGAGGTTTCTCCGCCCACAAGGAGCTATGCGAGCTAGCCGGAGGTCTTCCGGGGAGTCATCCACCAACGGATCGAGATCGTCTACCTTACGGACAACCGTGGAGTAGGAGCTTTATCTCCGAACCATGTAAAGGTGACGTGTTAGTGATTGTTTGATTTTGTTATTAGTATTTCCACTTGCGCACGCTAACATTGTAGGAAGAAAGATCGAAAAAGTGTTATTCACCCCCCCTCTAAGAAACGGAACGGTCCTAACAAGTGGTATCAGAGCGGAGGTTCGCTCATCTACGGACTAACCGCCGAGAAAGCAAAAAGCTAGAGGAGATGACGATTGAAGAAAAGTTGGGTGATGACATCAATGTTCCACCTCCCTATGATCGCGAGGATTTTGACTATTGGAGAATGCGGACAAAGACTTGGTTCGGCATAGATTGGAGTACATGATTGCGCTTGAAGAACCGCTTGAAGTTCCAAGAGATAAGCACGGGAAGAAGCTTCGGCCAAGATGTAGCGACCCGCCTTCTCCTGCCTTAGACGGATCGTTACTTTTGTCTACTTCTCGACTCTAATGCACAACTAATAGAAATGCGGAAATCTTTTTTTTTCTTTTAAATTCATCTAAGGATGATATTCTAACTTATGTAGTCATGCATGATACCATGTCACACTTTCTTTCTCAAAAACTCGTAAATTGATACTTATTGAAACCTGCCTCACCCAACTCATCTTTCGAGTATCAGTCGACTGATACGCCTGAAAGCTGAATTTTCGGGTTTCGGCACTTGCTTCAAGACTCCACCAAACCTATAGCTCAATTGGTTACCAAGATTAGTTAGGAACTCTAGTACTTTAGCCTGGAGGTCTAGAGTTCGAATCCTGGGGAAGGCAAAAACCCGCTGGCCAGGGGCGGGAAGACCACTAGTAGTAGAGTAACGACACGGCCAACAGTTAGACAGGGTCGGGTCGTTACATAAAAAGGCGCCTTTTTATTGTAACGACCCGGCCCATTTGGCGGCCCATTCGGCGACCCCTTATTTTTCTTATGGTCGTCGACCGTCGACCATGTCGTTACCTTACTTAAGTCTTTCCACCCCTGGGTGTGGATTTTTGTCTTTCCCAGGATTCGAACCCTAGACCCAGGCTTAGTACTAGTTCTTTATGAATCCTGGTAACCAATTGAGCCTGGCTCAATTGGTTACCAGGATTCATAAAGAACTAGTACTAAGCCTAGGTCTAGGGTTCGAATCCTGGGAAAGGCAAAAATCCACACCCAGGGGTGGAAAGACTTAAGTAAGGTAACGACACGGTCGACGGTCGACGACCATAAGAAAAATAAGGGGTCGCCGAATGGGCCGCCAAATGGGCCGGGTCGTTACACAAGATATTGAAATAAAGAGCAACAAGCACAATCAAAGGCAAACGAAACGGTTATAGTTTGACACAATTTTACTCTTTCAAGAGTAAACAAATCACTTCTTCATTTTCAAGGATAGTAAGTCCTTGAAAATGCCCTAAAGTGCCAACTTCATCAAGGTTAGGTTAACTACCCTTCCAATTTGAGTTGACACTCTCTAGACCTATCTAGGGTGTGGCGAACACACTCTTAGGAACACAAAACCTATTGGTGCTCCTTGTGTGTTCTAGGTATTCATTAGGGATAACTTCCCTTGATACATTCCTAATGACTTTTCGAGACTTCTCTGAAGCCTTAGTCATGTTGGTCTTGCCTTGGTCAACTCTAGGGATGACTTTCTTTGTGACCTTAACTTGACTCCTAAACCTAGATTGAGTTTCATACCTATATGGAACCTTGTGGTAAGAAGGACCATCATTCTTGGCTTTAGGTTTGTACCCCAAACCTTTCTTGCCCCTAGAGGGTTCTTGATTTTCTAAATCTAGGTTTTGATCCTTAGATCCGTTAAAATGATTTTCTATTCTTTTGAGGGATTTTTCTAATGTTTCAAGTTTTGACCTCAAAACATGATTTTCAATCATTACTTTCTCAAGGCTTGGTTTTCTAAAATTGCCTTGGTAATTATTCTTCTTGGCCTTGAGTTGGGTAGGTCTACCATGAAATGTTCTCACTTATTCCCTATCCTTAAATGTGGTAGTCCTAGCATGGAAGACTCTATATTTCTACTTAGGTTTTTCATGCTTCCTATTTTCATGATAAATGACATTAAAGTGATAATAATTATTTCTAGCATGTATTTTATCATGATGAAAATAAGTACCATTACCTAATGGTACCTTAGTCTTGTTTTTGGAGGCTCCCCGTTGATTTGAGCTCCTTCCTTTTGTCCTGGTCAGATTCTTCCTCATTGGACATTGGTTCCAATAATATCCCTTTTGGTTGCATGAGAAGCACAGAATGTGCTTCTTATCCTTCCGTACCATGGGGCCGACCTCCTTTGGCTTCTTCTTGGTCTTGGGCCACTTGCACCTTCTTCTTGACCACATTAGGACACTTACTCTTATAGTTTACTTTTTCCCTACACTCAAAGCAAATGATATGATATTTATTTTTACAAATTGAAATTTTTATTCCTTTGCTTGTAGGGGTGGCACATGACTCGTCACTTGATCCGGAGATAAAGGCTTCTTCTTTTTCCAGAGTTAAAGATCTTTGCTCCCCCTCAATTCTAGAGGTAGAGGCCTCTTGAATTTCCTTCTCGGCCAAAATTTCTTGAATTTTCTCCTCGGATGTTGAACATCTCTCAACTTCCGAATCTTCTTCGTCCGATGAATCTCCCTCTTCGGGTTTGTCTTGATTTGGTATAGTGGAGGGATCTCCATGAAGATTTGTCAATTTTCTCCAAAGCTCTTTAACATCTTGAAATTCTCTAATTTTGTCCAAGATGGTGCTTGGCAATAGATTGACCAATAATTTGGTCACTTTGTCATTGGCCTCGCATCTTTTGATTTGTTCCTCATTCCATTTGCTTTTCTTGAGGAGCTTTCCTTTGGTGTTTGTTGGAGCTTCAAAGCTCTCCATTAGAGAAACCCATTGCTCTATCTCCATCATGAAGAAATTTTCAATCTTTGATTTCCAAAGATCGAAATTTGCTTTGTCAAATAGTGGAGGTGCCCGGGTGTCATAGCCGAACTTCATTTTTGAATTTTAACCCTCTTGATGATAGCTTCTTGAAATTAGGGTTTCTTCAAACTTCTTCTTCTTCCTCTAGCTCTTGCTCTCTTGATGATGAGTCCAAAGAAGAGCGACCTCGCTCTGATACCACTTGTTAGAACCGGTAGGAGAGCTAGAGGGGGGGTGATTAGCTCCGATTTGCTTGTTATAGGTTTGTCGCTGCGGAAGACTCCAAGCAACGCTAATACCTTAATTTTACTTGGTATCCACCTCCTTGAGGTGACTAATCCAAGGATCTTCTCTTCCTCACTCTCTCATACACTATGAAAGATCTCCTTCTTGAGGTGGAGAAACCTCTTATAAGCTTACAAGAAGAAACAACAAGAGTAAGCAAATACAATAGAAAATCTTACAAGATTTACAACAATGAGCTCTCTTTGCTTTTCTTGCTTTCTTCAAGCTTGGAATCGCCTCTAGAACGTTGGAAATGCAGTAGCACTATGCTCCAAGACTTCTCTTGAAATGGCGATGAAGGAGGAGAAGAGGTACCAAAGAGCTGCACGAGACACCCGCTTCAAACCTGCGTGAAAACCCTATATACTCGACGCCTAGGGTTCCCTAATCGATTACCACGTCAGACTTAGTCGTTCAACGGCTATTTTTTGAAGCTTAATCGATTAGCCTTAATCGATTGATGAATCGATTCAACACCTTTCTGTGCTCTCGCACAATACTACTATAATCGATTGCCCAATCGATTACCGGATACCTTAATCGATTGGGCAATCGATTAAGAGAAGGTTGAATCGATTGCCCAATCGATTAAGCCAGCTTCTATTCTCGCAACACAACTCTCTTAATCAATTACCCAATTGATTAAGAATCTTCTTAATCAATTACCCAATCGATTAGGGACCTTTTTGTTCTCGCAAGACAACAACCCAATTAATCACCCAATCGATTGCTCAACCCTAATTTGCTTAGCTCAAGTCTAGGGTTCCTTTACCTAACCCCGGTCAACCATGACCTGTTAGGACTTCCTCACCAAGTGTCCGATCATCCCTTTGACCAACTTGCATTTTTCCTTGCCTAGTTCCCAACTAGGACTTAACCTAGTTCCCAACCAGGTTTGCCTAACTCTCGAGTTAGGTCTAGTCTCTCGGTAGACTTTCACCTTACCAAAGTGTGATCTCCTCGATCCACCTAGACTTCACCTAGTCCCACTAGGTATGCCCAGTCCCACTAGGACTTTTGTCGTATCAGCATGCGATCTCCCCGATCCACCTAGTCCCACTAGGTCTTTTCTAGTCAAGTCTCCAGTCAACCTTGAAGGGCGCCCTAGCTGCTGAGGGCGCCCTGGCTGCTGAGGGCGCCCTGCCCAGTAAGCAGTCGAAGCCCTTTTTGCTTCACTTGGTTCTGGTTCACCTTGGGGGCGCCCTGGACACTCAGGGCGCCCTGCTCAGCTGCTGCCTCACTCCTTTGAGGCTCTCTGAGTTGCAGACACACGTTCCTTCGGTCCTGCATCTAGGGTTAGTCCAAAACACAATAAAACAATTAATTATTAGTTATACAGTNCGAATCGTGAGTGATCATCGATAAAGGTAATGAAGTAGCTATAGCCTCCTTGAGCAAGAGTTGACATTGGTCCATATATATCAGTATGTATTAGACCAAGTAATTCTCCCACTAGTTTACCTTTTCCAGAAAAGGGTAATTTGGCCATCTTGCCTTTTAAGCATGATTCGCATGTATCAAATGAACCGGGTTCAAATGATTCTAGAATTCCACATCAGTGTAATTTGGTCATACGTTTCTTGCTTATATGGCCAAGACGACAATGCCACGTGTAGGAGTCTATTTGATTATCTATTCGAGCACGTTTGTTGCTAACTTCGATATTGAAAACGTCACCGGATAAATCTAACGTGTAGATACCATTGTATAAAGTTCCAGTCTCATAAAGAACACCATTTAAAGTTATGTAACAGTCATTGTTACTAAAGTTAAATGATAACCCTTTTCATTAAAGCATAAAATAGATACAATGTTCTTTATTAACGAAGGAATAAAATAACAATTATCCAATTCTAAGACAAGTCCAGTAGGGAGCTTTAGCAAATATGTTCCGATGGCAATAGCAGCAATCTTTGCTCCATTTCCAACTCGCAAATTCGCTTCTCCCTTGACGAGTCTTCTTCTATTCCTTAGCCCCTGTATGTCATTACATATATGTGAGCTACACCCAGTATCAAGTACCCAGGTGGACGAGGGAATAGAGTGACATTCAATAACGAAGATACCTGAAAAGGATGGGGCATCAGATGCCTTCTTCATCAAGGACTCAAGATAAACCTTGCAGTTTCTTCGCCAGTGACCCTCCTTGCCGCAGTGATGGCAAGTGCCTTTTGGTGCCTTTTCAGTCTTTTTGGCCTTTTTCTTCTTTCCCTTATTCTGTTCTTTGGGCTTCCTCTTAGAGTCTTTCTTTGAGGAACCAACTAACAGTACCGTCTTCTGATCCTGCTTTACAGAAGGCTCTACAGTCTTCAGCAGGTTGAGCAACTCAGGAATGGTAGTCTCCAGCTTGTTCATCCGATAGTTCATCACAAATTATGAGTAACTCTTGGGCAAACAATGCAGATTAAGTCAACATTTAGTTCGTGATCCATTGCAAATCCGAGTGTGCCTAGTCACTCAATGTACCCCAACATCTTCAACACAAACTGTGAGACAGAAGTGCCTTCCTGCATCTTAGAGGTGAAGAGGAGTCTGGAGACCTCGAACCTTTCGGATCTCGCCTGCTCGTCAAACAGCTCATGAAGATGGAAGATGATGGTATGAGCATCCATATGCTCATGCTGCTTTTGCAGCTCAGGTACCATAGCGGCCAGCATGATGCAACTCGCAAGTTCAGAATCGGCCACATGTTTCTGATAGGCCACTAACTGGTCTGGAGTTACATCTTCTGGAGGATGGTTGGGAAGTTGTTCTTCAAGGACATAAGCAAGCTTTTCTGCCTTGAGGACTATCCTCAGGTTTCGAAGCCAGTCCATGAAGTTTGGCCCAGTCAACTTATTGGTGTCCAAAATGGAACGCAAATTCAGAGAAGACATGATCAAGTGATTATCCTAGAAATACAAATTGAGCTTATGTGAGAAGAATGATAAAGAATGCATCAATATACATTAATTAAATCTTATTTATTTTTCGAATTGAATAACCCTTTTTATCAATTCGGGAGATCGTAGAAACATCACCAAATAGGTTGATATCCAACCATAGATAAGAACAACCATGGCTAGAGTCCATCAAGTTATTCTTAGCTATGAAGGTAGGTAATTATACCGATTACATATTATACATATGTAACTATCACATTATGCTATCAACTAATTGAATGTTTGCATAAATCATTGGGTTGTTAACTCATTAACAAGTATGCAACAATATACATAGCACCCAACTGCACCTCTCTTTACATCGACCTTGGCTGTGGCACAACAAATCGATGCTCCAAGCTTAAGGCTGACCCATTAATCAAGAAATAGTTTTAATATGGTTGGAGCTCATTCAACCGTTTAGTCAGGCTTGGATGTGTCCAACAACCAAAACTAAGGATTGACCTCTGACTCCAACTATATTAATCATAAACTAATTCCATGGTTTGAACATGTTGAGGTTCAAGCCGGGCATGGATGTGTCCATCAACCCAAACGAGAAACAAAACTCCGGTTCTAACCATATTAATGGAAGGTGTTGGCCTTAATATTTTGTAAGGGGTTTTGGGTCTCATCCTTTTCCTTTTAAGCACATTCATGACATATAATTATGTCATGTTCTAACGATTTCCTTAATAAAGTATGTATGTGACGTAATTTATCAAGTCTCATTAATTGAATTAGGAACCGGATTTCCTAATTCTAATTTCACACTTTATTCAAGGAATTGTTTTGGGAAACAATTTCCTAAATTGTCATAATCAATTTCGGAAATAATATTTTAAGACTTTGATTTCTCTAAATCAAATCTTATTAAATTAAGAGACAGATTCCCTTAATTCAACCACATATTATTATCATGAAAATCTTATTTAAGGAAATAAACTCTATAGGAAACAATTTTTCCTAATTAATTTTGGAGACAACAATATGTAAGAGCATCACCTCATAAATCAAATAAGGAAATTATCGTTTGAGAATCACCTCAAAAATTTCCAAGATTTGATCACATATTTTATTTATGGATAATTAATTACAACAAATTATTTACTTTGGGTGGCTCCCCGAGGCACTCCCCAAAGAAAAGAAATTTTTGTAAATCTAATTTGGTCTGCTCCCCGAGGACTAACCAAATTAAACTTGACAATTAAAGAACTTGTTAATAATATAATTTGGATGGCTTCCCGAGGCCTACCCAAATCAATTTTAACAATTCATATTCAAAATAGGAAATTAAATTATAACAACTAACTTTAATTTGGGTGGCTCCCCGAGGCACTCCCCAAAGTAAAGAATTTTGTTAATAATTTAAAAACTAATTTGAATTTAATTGTCAATTAATGTTTCCATAAAATGTCTAGACTTTCATGAAAAGAAAATGCCCAAAATTACGAGCTTTCCATAAATGGAAAGTTTCCAAAATTAAAAGGTTTTCAGAATTATTGTAAGTCTCTGGTACAAAGAAAACTTATGTATTTCTAAAATTGGAAAATTTCTAAAATTAGGAAATTTTCAAAATTGGAAAGTTTTCAAAAATGGAAAGTTTTCACAATTATCATAAAATTTCAGAAACAGAGATATTTCAAAAGTTTGCGAAATTTCATGAGGATTTCCAAACTTTAAAATTCCTAAATCTAAAATTTACCATAATTGGAAAGTTTTCATAATTAGAAAAATTTCCAAAATTGAGATCATGACAAAGTTTTCCGCAAAATAATTATATGATTATGTCGAACACTAACCTCGCTCTGATACCACTATTGGGATCGGGTGCATGCCAACGCGGACACGTATTGTAATTGTTACATAATTACATGCAGCGGAAACAAAAGCATGAATAAATTTCTAAATTATTCTAACACATATCCTAAGCATGTAATGTGTTCACATAATCGTAATATAAAATTTTTACAGAAAAGGAAATTACTCTACGAATTACCTTGCGTAACTTGGAAGAAGGGACGAGATCCAACCGTTAGCGTCCCTTGAAAGCTCCGCCTCTATTCGTATCCACGCCGAGTATTGTCGGGATGACTTCACTAAGCCACGAGTTTCGTGTTCACGAGAACTACTAGATTCTCCGTGAACACGACGAAAACCGAGAGAGTAATCAAATCGAAAGACTCACCACCAAGGTTGGCCGAAGAGGAAGATCGTCGCAAGGAAGAACTTCGTTGCCTTGATGCTTCTCCTTGTGCTCACGGCAAGAAGAAAGAAGGAAGGCCTATGGCCGGCCAAGAGAGAGGGAGAGAAGAAGAGGAGAGAGCCCAAGCAATTCTTGGATGGATCCTCTTCCATGGCACCCCTTGGGTCCTTTGTATAGGGAGAGGTTTCTTAATTCCCAAGCAAACCTCTCCTTGATTATGGAATAATTTCTCAATCAATCCATAATCAAGGCTCTCATGATCAAGCTTCTTCTTCTTGATTATGGAATAATATCTCAATCAATCCATAATCAAGGCTCTCTTTCTTTTGGCATGATTATATAAAATTTATAAAACAAACCAACCATTGGTTCCTTATATAAAAATTTATAAAACAAACCAACCATTGGTTCATTATATAAATTTTATTAAACAAACCAACTCATGGTTCATTATATAAAAATTTATATAAAATTTATATAACCTTTTATAAAATAAACCAACCTTTGGTCTATTTTATAAAACAAACCAAAATAGCCTTATCCTCTTATGGTGGTGGCCGGCCATGACAAGAAGAGAGGAGGCCCCCTTCCTTGGCCGGCCCATCTAACCCCAATTGGATCAAATCTCTTAATGAATTAAACTTATTTAATTCACCCATTAAGTCTTTAAAAGGCTTAGTCATTCTATGCTTCCGCTGCGTCTAAAATAAATTCAGTTTTGACTATTGTTTGGACTTACCAAAAATAGTCTATCTCGATTGGAGAATCCAATTCTCAACTCATTTTAAATCCTTCGAATTACTCGTTATGCGTGTGACCAAATAGGCTTTCAATTTATGTTGGCCGCCCATAATTAACTAATTAATTATAGAACGATCATGAGTGGCACCTAGTAGTACATCATGATCCCCAATTAATTGAAAGATCAACGGTTGACCTCAGAAATGATTCTGAAACCCTTCAGCAGCTATAATGAATCGTGCCTCATTCCCTTCACCATCTTATACCCACTTGGTTCAGGACATGGTCTATGTGTGTTAGTCCCCACTAGGCTGACTACGTCACACCTAGCCCAAGTAACGTTTCCTCGTCCTATGGATTCTAATTACTCTCATGTATTTAAGTGATTCATACTCTGAACATGTCATGCTCTGGCCAGAGGCTTCGAGTAACAATCCGACGATAGGCCTCGGGTATACATCTCCTCGCAAGGAGTGGTGAATCCTTTGTAGGCTGTTCAAACATCTTCGGGCACTTCGGCTTATATCTAATCATCCTAGGTCCACACCTCCTTGGAGATGCTTACTTAAGATGTTAAAGTATAAGTCTTCATGACCAAGATGACTTGAACACCGCAAGTCAAAGGAACATCGCACTTAAGCTGCAGTAAGAACTTCACTAATATATCTATATGTAGACTACCATATGAAGTTTTACAGCCAGTCACTCCAATGAACTAGTTCCCTTAACTAGCATTCATGTTTATCTCCGGACATCTCAATGTCACCAGCCAGTGAGAATCAGCTGATTAGAGAATAACTCATGCTAGTCTCAACAGAATTGATAGTGTCCGTATTTATCAATTCATCGATTAGGGACAATTTCAATACTTTACAATTGCACATGTAGAGATAATCACTAGTTGTGAATTCATCACAAATTCTCTCATGCTGTGAATTGTATTGCGGACATTCAGTAAATGAGCTTAAGATCTTAATCAAATAATCATGTATACTCAAATAGTGAATATTCATTTATTAAAATAAATAATTACAATCATAAGCCAATTGTCTTAGGACACTTCTCTCATATCACTAACAACCTGTACAACCTGCACACTCAACATACACATATAAGATCACAAGGGTAAACCTAACTTAAACCCTTTGACCAAACATCAAAACACTTGGTCACTCCAAACCACATATTGCCTCAACAGAAATTAGGGTTTCTTCAAACTTCTTCTTCTTCCTCTAGCTCTTGCTCTCCTGGCGATGAGTCCAAAGAAGAGTGACTTCGCTCTAATACCACTTGTTAGGACCGGTAGGAGTGCTAGAGTGGGGGTGATTAGCTTCGATTTGCTTGTTATAGGTTTGTCGCTGCGGAAGACTCCAAGCAATGCTAATACCTTGATTTTACTTGGTATTCACCTCCTTGAGGTGACTAATCCAAGGATCTTCTCTTCCTCACTCTCTCATACACAATGAAAGATCTCCTTCTTGAGGTGGAAAAACATCTTACAATCTTACAAGAAGAAACAACAAGAGTAAGTAAATACAATAGAAAAGCTTACAAGATTTACAACAATGAGCTCTCTTTACTTTTCTTGCTTTCTTCATGCTTGGATCACCTCTAGAACCTTGGAAATGCAGCAGCACTATGCTCCAAGACTTCTCTTGAAATGGCGATGAAGGAGGAGAAGAGGTACCGAAGAGCTACACGAGACACCCGCTTCAAACCTGCGTGAAAACCCTATATACCCGACGCCTAGGGTTCCCTAATCGATTGCCCAATCGATTGCCACGTCAGACTTAGCCGTTCAACGACTATTTTTTGAAGCTTAATTGATTAGCCAATCGATTAAGAAGTTCTTAATCGATTGCTGAATCGATTCACAACCTTTCTGTGCTCTCACGCAATACTACTGTAATTGATTGCCCAATCGATTACCAGATACTTTAATCGATTGCACAATCGATTAAGAGAATATTGAATCGATTGCCCAATCGATTAAGCCAGCTTCTGTTTTCTCAACACAACTCTCTTAATCAATTACCCAATTGATTACGGTCTGCCTTAATCAATTACCCAATCGATTAAGAACCTTCTTAATCAATTACCCAATCGATTAGGAACCTTTCTGTTCTCACAAGACAACAACCCAATCGATTGCTCAACCCTAACTTGATTAGCTCAAGTCTAGGGTTCCTTTACCTAACCCCGATCAACCGTGACCTGTTAGGACTTCCTCACCAAGTGTCCGATCATCCCTTTGACCGACTTGGATTTTTCCTTGCCTAGTTCCCAACTAGGACTTAACCTAGTTCCCAACCAGGTTTGCCTAACTCTCGAGTTAAGTCTAGTCTCTCGGTAGACTTCCACCTTGCCAATGTATGATCTCCTCAATCCACCTAGACTTCACCTAGTCCCACTAGGTATGCCCAGTCCCACTAGGACTTTTTCCGTGCCAACATGCGATCTCCCCGATCCACCTAGTCCCACTAGGTCTTTTCCAGTCAACGTTGACCCACTTGACTTACATGATATTCAAACATCTTACAATATTCAAACATCATTATCAAACATCAAAACTTAAGCTCACCAAGCTTACCAAACATAAACTTACCCGAGCCTAGTCAAACTAGGTCAACCCTAACCTAACAAAGATTGCACCAATATGTTTGAGTCATGCAGGACTTAGTGGAACACACAATTGGGGAATCTCATCTTGGTGCTCAGACCTTTGAAGTCGGTGAAGAAAGGTGCATCCGAGGGACCGCCAGATGAAAAATAACGGAGTAAAGCCGAGGGAAGCAGACTTCAAGGCATACACGAAGGATGGCATCGGGATGAGCTGAGGGCTTGGATGCATCCGAGGGACGAGTGCTGAAGGAAGAGAGCTTCAAAGGGTGACTCCGGAGAGGATGAGTGCGAGTGTGTAAAAGGATCAGTCAATTGTTAGCGACACTAGTCGACTGATCCTTCTGTGAGGTTCGAATAGTAAGATCAATCGACTAGTTTGAATGACAGTCGACTGGTCTGTTCGAAAACTAGCCATTTGGCTACGCACCTGTCGATTGGTCTTGGTAGCAGTTGACTAGTGTCGAGACTGAGCTATTTTGTTAACAACTCTCTCCTCTATTTAAAGGAGAGCCTTGAGATTTGAGAAGGGTTATCTCTTTAGTGAGAAACATTTTTGATCAAGTGCTCAAGCTTCCAAAGCTCAACTCTTCCTCCTAACCCTAACTCTCAATCTTGTAAAGGGGAAGAGTGTCTTGTGAGAGGTTGTTCTCCATCGAGAAGGAGAAAGCTCTAGTCGGAGATTGTTGGGGACTAATCCACCGAAGGATTGAGGGATCGTCCACCTCAAGGACACACCATGGAGTAGGAGCAAGCAATCTCCGAATCACGTAAAAGGTTAAGTGTTATCATTGTTTATAATTGTTTAATTTGCATTTCCTCTTGCGCACTAATTGTATAGGAAGAGAAGACGATATGGGTGAGAAGCTATTCGCCCCGCCCCCCTCTAGCCGTGCCATCGATCTTAACAAGTGGTATCAAAGCGCAAGTCACCCTTCAACGGACTAACCAACTAGAAGAGCAATTTCTTCAAAATGGCCGACTCACACATCCAACCACCCAAATTTGAAGGAGAATTTTCTTGGTGGAAGAAAAGGATGGAGGTATTTTTCGATACCGATTTTGATATAATATTAATTATGGAAAATAATTTTTATGTGCGTAGGGATCAATAAAATAAGTCACTCGAAAAGATAAGATGGAGCAAGAAACAAAAGATGATCATCTAACAAATTCAAAAGCTTTTATCTATAAAATACAGTTTAAAAAAAATTATATGTGTGTGTGGGTATACACACCATAAATAAGAGTTTAAAATGGAAACAACCTTATGGAAAATTTTAGAAAGATCGTTGCGTACGACTAGAGGAGGGTGAATAGCCGATCACCCACTTCAATCGTCGGTTCTTCCTACACGTGTTAGTGCGCAATGGAATACAATACAAACTAAAACTAACAAGGAAGAACACAAACCAATTTAAAGTGGTTCGAATATAAAGCTCCTACTCTACAGTTGTCCGTAAGGTGGATGATCCCGATCTGTCGGTGGATGACTCCTCAAAAAGCCTCCGGCTAGCTCGTGTAGCTCCTTATGGGTAGAGAAATCTCGCCACAACTCGCAATACTCACCTGATCACTTAGACTACTAATTGGCCTTTGACTAAAGCCAATTTCGTCAACCCTAGCCAGTCAAATCGAGCTCCCTTAAATAGAGCTCGTGGCTGAACTAGCCATTACCAGTCGAGTTCCAACCGAATCTGAACATTATAGTCCAACGTTCAAATTCCAGCCGACACCAGTCGACTGCACAGAGGATCAGTCGACTGATTTTTCTGTGTCCTACACTAGTCGACTGGTACAAGCCGCAGTCGACTGCCTAAACCTTAAACCTAGGATTTCCCTTCCCGAATACAATTCTCTTAGCACTTGGACCCTCACGACTCAGCTGACTCTTCACCTAGCAGCCTCGACCTGTTGCCTTCAAGCCTTCTTCGACTTTGGCTCTCATCCCTCGAATGCATACAAGCCTGCGGCTCGTCCTCATGTCATCGTTCACGTATGCCTCGATGAGCGCTTCTCTCAGCTCATCGTACCTGTTTTGTCCATGATCCCTCAGATGCATACAAGTCCACGACTTGTCTCCTCATGTCATTCTTCACCGGACCCGAAGCTGTCCAACCAAGCCTATGTGTATCCTGCAAACCTGCACACTCACATATACATATTAAATACAAGGGTGAACCTAACTTAAACCTTTGACCAAACATCAAAACACATGGTCACTCCGGACCATTGATTGCTCCAAAAATCTTCCCCTTTTTGATGTTTGACAATTCATTTAAATTAGGAAAAATAAATAGCAAATACAATGCTAAATAAACATTTGGACTTACGTTGTCAAGACTTTACCTTGGACTTATACCGACAATGCATATGCAATTATATAATGCAAACATGCATGGATCTTATCACAAGGCATTCCCCACACCTAAACTCCCCAAAAGTTAGGATTTTTACTAAAACAGACTTTTTAAGAACCTCTCCAAGGCTCCCCCTCCATTGGACTTACAAAGGCATTTTACGAACCTCTCCAAGGTTCTCACTTTGCCAATAAATGAGCAACAATACTCCTCCTTTACCTAAGGTCCCCCTTGACCTAGGATTTCTTGCAAAGACGTGTTTGGTTTCCCACTTAAACCTATCATTTCTCTCCCTTTGCCACACATCAAAAGGGCTCCAACAATATCTCAATTATTAGATCCTTTAACCTCTAATCAGTATAAACGTTGTGTATTAACCCCCATAGGATTATACATAAGTTTAATATCATTAGGATATATTTCGACCTAGCTGAAAATAGTTTCAGCCTTTATCAGTTAACTAAGACAGTTATCAGTCGACTGACCTAGTCGAAAACCCAAGTCATAGAATTATCAATCAACTAACCTCTACACCAGTCGACTGATACGCTAATATCAGCCTTTTCAACATTCTGAACCCAATTTCAGAAATACGCTAATAATTCCATAATTCTCTAAAAATTTCCAAATTTTATGGAGAGATTTGTGGTACTCGTGTATACTTGGGAAAAATACATTCAAAAAGGTATTTATCACCAATCCCAAGATTGACACAAAACTCATAACTATCTAAATGGTTCAATTGAACCTTGACCTAAAGTCCTAGTTTTGGCCTCCTCTTGATGCATCTACCCATACCAAACCACAATGCTTCCCTAACATTGGTTTATATGACATCTATATATCAAAAATCAATTTTCATGCAATTTGACCCCAATGTCATATTTTCATGCATGACAGTCAATTTTAATGTGTCAAATCCCTAGAATTGAGACTCAAATCCGTCTTCAAATCCTTTGGTACACTCCATGGTCCTCTAGACTTTCGAGACAAATCCTCCCGAGATCCATTGACCATGTGACCCACCTTGGCTCCTAGAGCTCCCCCTTGAGCTCTTAGCCTTAGCCACCTCCCTAAGTGACTCTTCTACAAACACAAGGTCACACCGGTATACCTCCGGTGACTTTTAGCCTACAAACCTAACCTTTTTAACCTTGGACACCTTGTCCTTGGTCAAGATCTTTTTGCCATTAAATGGCATTCCCTTGTCATTTTTGGACTTCCCTTTGCTATAGTCATATGACACCCATGCATATGACTTCTCCATAGCATTGGAGAACATAGATCGGTATCTTAGACCCGATCTATCATTGTTAAGTTTTTTGACTATCCAACACCATATCTAAACCCTTAGATCTAATAGGGAATCTATCTAGGATTTTCTCTAATTTATCAAGTTTTGCCCTTAAAGCTTGATTTTCCCTTTCTAGGCTTCTAATCCTAGAATCAACATATCCACTGTGGACATTCCTAGACCTACACATTCTAGGCATGTGTCTCCCCTTCTTGGGATTATACTTGGTCCTTAGGTCTAATAATTTTGGATTTATCATGATGTATGATTTCCCTAAGGTTTTGATCTACATTATTACCCCTACCTCTATCATGATATTTAAAATCGAAATTATGTATGGGTAAATAATTTATATTATTTCTAACATGTATGGAGGAATTTAAATTCGAATTAAATTTAAGGTTAGGGTTTACATCCCTTGCCCTTGAAGCTCCCCCTTGATGTGAGCTCCTCCTTTTCTCCTTTTTCTCCCACTTCCTCAAATGCTCCATTCTTTTGAATTCTTCTTTCTTTGAGCATTTAGTGTGGTAGTGTCCTAGTTCACCACACATGAAGCACCTTATATGCTTCTTCTCCTTCTTTGCCCCATCCCTACAACTCATGTTAGTTTTTAAATTAATTGAATTGAGTTTAGGTTTTACCTCCTTTTTACCTAATGGGCACTTGTCCATGTAGTACCCCTTTTGATTACAACGAAAGCAAATTATGTGATCTTTGGATTTTGATTTGGTAGAGATGGAGGCTTCTTCTTGCTCCGGTGTTGAGGGTTGTCTCTCCTCCCTCACAATCCTTGAAGTGGAGACTTCTTCTTCACCCTTTGATGAATTAGATGGTTCCTCAATTTCTTGTGCCACTTCACTTGAGGATGTAGATGATCCTTTTTCTTCTTTCTCCTCTTCGGATGTTGAGCTTCTTTCCTAATCCGATTTGTCCACTTGTTCTTCTTCTTGGAGTAATAAGCTCATCTCTTTGTGCTCTTCTTCTTGTGTAGGCTTTTGATGAAGAGCAATCACATTACTCCATAGTTCATGAGCACACTTATACTCACCTACATGACTAATTATATCATTAGGCTTTTGAATTCCAACTGACATCAGTCGACTGCACAGATGATCAGTCGACTAATCTTTTTGTGCCCTACACAAGTCGACTGCTACAAGCCGCAGTCGACTGCCCAAATTCTAAACATAGGGTTTCCCTTCACAAGTATAATTCTCTTAGCACTCGGACCATCATGACTCAGCTGACTCTTCACCTAGTAGCCTCGACTTGTTGCCTTCAAGCCTTCTTCGACTTTGGCTCTCATTCGTCGGATGCATACGAGCCCGCAGCTCATCCTCATGCAATCCTTCGCGTATGCCTCGATGTGTGCTTCCCTCGGATCATCGTTCCTTCTTTGTCTACGGTCCCTCGGATGCATACAAGCCTATGGCTTGTCTCCTCATGCCATCCTTCACCAGACCCGAAGTCGTCCAACTAAGCCTATGTGTATCGTGCAAACCTGCACACTCATATACACATATCAAATACAAGGGTGAACCTAACTTAAACCCTTTGCCCAAACATCAAAACACATGGTCATTTCGGACCATAGATTGCTTCAACACTCATGTCTCTCTCAACCTCTCACGTCATCGCCAACCAATCACCATGATGTCGCAACCCACCACCATCACCTTGCTCGCCGACGACGCCTATACACAACAAGAGGCCTAGCATGTCGCTATTCCTTCCTCGCGTGTGCCACACACCTCACCGTGGCATCGCTATCGCGCTCCCCTGCCATACCCATCGGTCTCCTTAGGTATCACCTCTTTTTGCCCCACAATTGACGCTGCCCTAGTCACCGCGTCACCCTCCACCATCCAGGGAAAAAGAGCCATGGTTGGTTGCTGTGGGTCACCATCGGAGGGCTGAGACATTATCGGAGTGCCGATCTGCCGCTATCCTCGCTCACTGTCCATGCTCATGGACTAGCTACAACTGACCCGCAATGATCGCCGATCATTCTTCGAGTCTCTACCAAACTGTCGGAGAAGAGGTAAAGTTATCTATGTTGATGTTTGGGCAATTGGTGTTTTAAATAACAATTTAGTTGTGCTAGCTGTTTGATTTAAGCGATTGTTGGCTATTGTGCTAGTTGTTTGATTCATGAGGAGATCGTTTGTTTTGAGGAATATTGTTGTGTGCTCCATGTAGTTTTAGATTTGGAATTTGGTTGATCAGTTGAAGCTTGGATGGAGATGATGTATTATTGTGCACATGCTTGGGGCTGGAAACTCTGTGCCTGCTTGGGATGAGGATATATGTTTAGCATGCTTTTGATTTTGGTTGTGTGGATCTACCGTGAGCTTCAATTGGAGTTTGGTTTATTTTGATGACCCTTGTGCTATGTGACACTTAGGTATTGGTTTATTCGTTATATTATATTGTAGATGGAGTTTTGAGTTGGTTTTGATACTTGGCCGCAAGGTGTCACAACTAGAATTGGATTGATTGGATTAGGATGGTCTAGATCGGTAATTGGGAAATCTAGTTTGGCTAATCATCATTTGTTATAGCAGCTAAAATTGTATTTTTGGATACAGGATGCTAGTTGATTATCTGGACTGGAGCTTCTTTCTTATATGCACTACATTGAAGGCAGATACTTTTTGCTTGTTTATATAGTTTTATTTATCTTTAAATGCATGGTTATTTGTTTATCTGAGTAGGTCGATTTATCTTAAATCTATTCCTCTTATTTTCCTACTTGATCCTTATTCTGTGTTTGACCTTTGAGTAGAACTTCAAAATGTTCAGTTATACAATCTCAATCTCTTGGGTTCTGATCTAAAAGAGTGTCGCTTGTACGAGTGTAATATAGAACCATCATATAACCTATCTAGGGTTTGGTTGACATTAGATTAACCCCAACCAATAGATTAGTGCATGTTTATTTACCTTGGTGTTGAATGCATTTCGTATTATATTAATTGCATGATTTTGGTTAGATTGAGGTTGCGCATATTAGTGACATGCATCATAGCATCATTTGCATGTCGATGACCACTGACTCCCTTATGGTTGAGATGGGTCGTCGGGTATATTTTTCTGTTGTGTCATGCTCAGTTGGAGTTGTGTACAAATAGTTGATACTCCCTGGGCATTTAGAGTCCCCACAGGGATTTTGGGATTTTTAAAGTCACAGGTGTTATGACTCTTCATTCAAGGTCACAGGTATTGTGGTATATTTGCATAGCCACAGATGTTGACACTTGTATCTTGTTCACTCAACCTACCCAATGTAGTGGTGGTTGGTGTGTGTACAGTACATGTCATGACATCATGTGCATATTATGCATTATGCATTTGTTTATGTTTGCTGCATTTGTTTAAGCTATGCTTACTACATTTGATTGATATGCATATCCGGTTATAATTTATATTTATTATATGATCTAGATTTGCTCAGTAGTACTAGTAGTTTACTAAGGTATTAGAGAAATTTCTGATCATGCTCCTACATGTTACATTGGTTCCAAGTATATTTTATTTGTACAAATGCATTTAGTTTACCTTCATTATTCCAGAGACAGTATATCCTTTGTTTTATATGTGCTTGTTTTACCTTTTTATAAATCATGCATTTATCTATTCTTATACCCTCAGAGTTCCACCCAGAACTCATCACCTCTCATTCTTCTTTTTGTTTCAGGTAGTTGATAGTTGTATCTCGTGCCGCCAAGAAAGGATCCAGCTGTTGGTCCCTGTTTGAGTATTTATACCATCTTCGTACTTTTGTAGTCTTCTTATCGTATTGACATCATTTTAGTTTGGTTTTCGTTTTGGATGGTATTGACATTCTTTGAATGTGTATTTATCTACTTCCGCTGGTTTTTGGATTGTTGCGTTTTAGTCTACGGAGGATTATTTATTATGTTTATCATTTATTAAGCAAATTATTTATCTGCGTGGTTGTGTTTGTGTGAATACCGGCCGAGTGTGGCTGAGCTTATTAATTATGTATAGAGATGTGTGTATGTATAAATATTTCAGATTGTCCGCCGTATAGGGGAGATGTTGCCCGATTTTCAAGCGAGCATGAGCCTCTGGGGGCGTGACAATTAGGAGTATCAGAGCATAGATTTACGAGTGTAATTTGGGAGTTACTTTTCGGATTTTTTTTTGTAGAGTTTTTTTCTATTACCAATTTAGTGGTATTTGTGGATTTTATGGACTTGTTTGGTGGATTATCAGAGCGCCAGTTTTACGAGGTTTGTGTTGCCTTTATGTATTTGTATTTTGGATTTTTTTTCAAGGTTTATTTTAGTATGGGTCAGATACCAATTCTATCCGATACCAATTTAGTGGTTCTTGGTTTCGGATTTTTGAAGCTTTACGGAGTCATTTTTCTTGATTGGGATATATTGGGACTTGGCGGCAATGAACTCTCCAAGTGATGAGTAAATAAGTTGCTAAATTTACTAGTAGTTGTATATTTTAAAATACTTGTTAAATAGTCTAACAGGATGACGTGTGATGCGTCGGCCCTGGCACCGAGACATGGTCTTGGACGACCATGGAGAAGGTCGGTGGAGTCAGCGAGAGCGGAGTCTGTCAATAACGCACTCTTGATTTCTGGTCAAGCTACTATAAACAGTACCAAACTAATTTGACAGAAGGTTGCAAATTGCTTAAACATGCCATCTTAAACAAGACAATTACAATTGTATGATAGGAGCAATGTAACAACATAATGATTCATCTCAATCTCACATGAGCAGTGCTTGCATGCAAGTTAATTACCATTTGTTGTTAGTAAAGGAACGAATGACAGTTCCAACTTGGATAAGGTTTCGGATGTAGGAAAATTTTTGTAGTTATAATCCATTAGTCTATTTGCATATCACAGCATGTATAATGTAACTTTTGGCTAGCAAAACTAAACATTCCCTTACCCATGCAATGAATTTACAAGAATGAGACTGATGATTTTTGTTTTGGTCTGCTGATTAAATCCAGCGTTGTTTATGGAGGATTACTTCCAACGCACGGATTCATTTTTAACGATTGTGTTTTATTATAATCATCACACACAAAAAAAAACTTTTGCATGAAGGTTGTTAGGTATGAGATTCTTCTAAGAATGACAACAGATGTATAAAGATCACGGGGTCCTTCAATTTTGTGTGTATATACATATATATGTTGTTTATTAGTTTAGTAGTAAGTTAATCAAGATTACATGCATTTAGGTGATATCTGTTGGATCGAGAAAACCGATAGAGGGGGGTGAATATCGAAAATCGTTCGGATTTATAGAAAAAGCAGTTACGCAGCGGAATAAAACAATCAAACGCAAACACAGTAATTTTACTTGGTTCGGAGCCTAGGTCGACTCCTACTCCAAGGCCCACGGTCGTTGACCATTTACTTTGGGCAATTCTATATGAGGCGCAATGAAAGTTTACAAATATTGATTTACAAATACAGTATAGTAAACTTAACAAAAAGAAAGCTCTTCTTTTTACCGACGTCCGATGAATGTTGACTTTTCCGGAGCAGCGGGACGTCGTCGGCTCGAGTTGGGAGGTTTTCGAAGCGAGGCGCGAGAGCGGAAGAGCGTAGAAGCGTTGATTGGAAGTGTTGTTCGAAGCTTGGGGTTGAGGGCCCTTTATATAGGGCCTGGGGGAGCCCGGGACGTCGGGGGCGCCCCCCACGTGGTGTTTGATCCGCAACTTGCTCGGTCAGCATCTGATCCCTTTACCTTCGGGATCAGGTTTGACCGGGGCGCCCGGAGCGCTCGGGGCACCCAGATTGACCGGGTCAAACTTCTATCTTCTGGCTTCGCGAGGGTGTGCTTCGGTAGCTGGCCCTAGGGGCGCCCGCAGCGCAGGGGGCGCCCGGGAGCAGCGGGGGCGCCCGGGAGTTGAACTGTCGAAGCTGTCTTTGCTTTGTTGTGTTTTGTGTTTACCTTGGGGGCGCCCGGGACACTCCGGGCGCCCTGGTCAGCTATTGCCTCATTCCTTTGAGGCTCTCTGAGCTGCAGACACTCGTTCCTTCGGTCCTGCATCCAGGGTTAGTCCAAAACACAATAAAACATTAAATTATTATTTTATACAGCCTTAGCTGTCTTGGTTCTGACTTTGGGCCTCCAAAATGGAGTCGTAGGTCGAACCGACGCCTACTGTTCCCTCGACGGGGAACGCGTCCTCACCTACTCCTCTCGGGAAAATTTACCTGATGTCAACCGTTCCTCTGGTTGGACTTTTGCCTGGCGGTCCTTTGCCAGGTCTTGGATACCGAGCTGTCCTTCGCTAGGGCTTCACTCTCAAGCTGTCCTTCGCCTGGCGCCTAGCAGTCCTTCGCTAGGGCTTTTCACCCTGGCATTCCTTCGTCAGTGCCTAGCAGTCCTTCGCTAGGGCTTCACTCCCAAGCTGTCCTTCGCCTGGCGCCTAGCAGTCCTTCGCTAGGGCTTTTCACCCTGGCATTCCTTCGCCAGTGCCTAGCAGTCCTTCGCTAGGGCTTTTTACCCTGGCATTCCTTCGCCAGTCCCTAGCATTCCTTCGCTAAGGCTTTAGTCCTGCACACTTGGGTAACATTGTTAGATCACCAATAGACTTAACTTTGAATCCTTTGCCAATATCAAAACAAGGTTCGATATGGTGCTTCCTGCACCAACAATCTCCCCCTTTTTGATTTATGGCAACATAATTCAAAGTTAAGTAAAAACATATAACAGTTAATAACAGAAGATAAAAGCACAATGAAGTATGAACGGAGTATGAACAGAATAGATTTTAAAAATTCTTTATTTCTCATACTCCCCCTAAAACCCTGAATTCCTATGTTAAAACACTTAACTTTGACCTTTCCTCCCCCTTTGACATATATCAAAAACAAAACATGGGTGAACAGGGTACAATTTTGAGAAGTTTTGCTTACAAGGCTTTGCAAAAAGGAATTTTGCTTAGGCAAAATTTTGAAGGCAAATTTCCCAAAAACAATTTGTTTACAAAAAAATTTTTGCACACTTAGAGATATTTGTTTGGAAACACTTTGTGCATTTTGGAAAACAAGATCTTTAAGAAATTTCTAGACAAGTTTTTCACCAAAAACTTTACTTGGAAATATTTGGCAAAAAATTTTTGAACAAGTTTTTTGAAAAAAAAAAATTTACTTAGGAGAAGACATGCACTTAACAAAAATTTGAAACACTTAGAAATACTTAGAAACTTTTGAAGCACTTTTTGAAAAAGAGATAAAGATTAAAACAATTTCTCTCTTTCCTTTCTCTCCCCCTTAATGTGAAATTCTTCTCCTAAGTTTTAAACCATTTCTAAGATAACCTTTCAAAAAAAAACGTTTAAGGAAGAATTTAATTTCTAATATCGCACTTTTTCTACTCTCCCCCGAAATATATTTTGAAGGAAGGTTTGAGAAGAAATTACGTATCAGAGCCTATGAGTTTTGAAAATATAAAAGTACTTAGTATAACTTTTAAAAGCATAGCAAAAAAAACTTTAAACTGCACCAACAAAACTCCACAAACAAATATTTTATATTTGTAGGCAAATCTTTTAGAAACTTCATGCACTTAGAACACTATATTGCCTTTACAAGTATTAGTACTTTTCAAAACATTATACTTTGAAAAATAGAAGTACTTTTGAAGATTATGCATTAAAACAAATTAATTTTATTTTGAATAGTTGACTTGATTTCTTTTCCAGTCTGACACAATCCTAGGAAACCCTGTTAACTACAGGACATTTTCCTAAGTGTCCTGGAAATTTTTCAACCCAAGTAAATATTATTTCACAAGGTATTTCAAAAATAATTTTATAAGCCACAAAAACATTTTAAAATAATATTATTTTGTAAGACAAATGTTTTCGACACAATTTTGAAAATATAGTGTATGAAAACATATTATTTTGAAATGTTTAATAACTCTTTTAATTTGACCTCCCCCTAAACTTGATACAGTCCTTGGAAGCTTGTTGACCACAAGTATTCTTCCTCTAAGTTCTTAGGGTTCAGTTCAGATCAAAAGAATAATAAAAAATAATTGCCTGCTAGAAATATTTTCTTTTGGTTTAGACTCCCCCTAAATTTGACACATCCTCGGAGTCCTTGTAGATCATTAAGTAGACCTCCTTTGTGTCTTTAGGGTTTACCAAAATCAAAAGAATAACTTTGAAGTATGATAATTTTTAAGAAGATATTTTTGAAAACACAACTTGGAATGATAGCACAGTTTTCGAAAAGCATGATGATAATTTTTCAAAGAGATAGTAATATACGAGGTTTTTGAATCAAATTATTGAAAATCTTATTTTGAGATGATACTAAATTTTAGAGCATAAGGTTTTTGAAAAATCTGAATTTTTTAAAACAAAGGTTAACAACTCCCCCTGTATTCGACACTGTCTGACTTTATCTAAGTGCCTTAAGAGACTTCAGTGTTGACCAGTGTTGATTAGGGTTGACAATGTTAACTCGGTTTTACCAATCAATAATTGACTCAATCAAGTCCTAGGTCTTAGTATTAATTCAATCAAGACTTAGTTTGATGAGTTAATTTTGAAAACACATGAGCGTCACTTTTTGAAAAATGTTGAGTGGAAAACATATAGAGTTAATTTAGAATTAATTTTGGAAAACAATTGAGTGGATTTTGAGTTAATTTTGAAAGAGTATTGAACTACATTATTAGGTCCTAGATGTCTCACCTAGTTCTACGTGATCAAGCATGTTAACTTTATGGGTTTTGTGAGACAAATTTAAATAGAAGTAAGGATTTTACTTTGAAAAATCATGATTAATTTTGAAAAATTGAATTAACTTTGAAAACCACTTTAATGAATTTTAACTTTATTTTGAAAAAGTAGTTGATTCTAAGATCAATTGAAATTTGTGTTAGATTTGAATTTGACAAGAAGTAACTTGAATTTGAATTTCAAAAATTAGCTTCCAGGTCTTGGCGAGGCACTAGGCCTTCTTTGGCCGTAGCCTTATTGGATCATCAACTCTTTCCTAGACAAAGCCTTTTAGTGAAATTTCATCTTTAAAATTACCTTTTGATAAATTCTGGTCTAACTAGTTTGGGTCTTGGATCGGTAGCTTCGGCTAGTTCCGCCAAAATGGCTTCCCTAACGTACTATCATCTCACCTCCACCCAACACTATGTTGTTCAAATTTCAATTAACTCTTTTGTCCTTAAACTAACCAATCCTAATTTTAAGCAAAAAAATAAAAAGAAGCATACAATTAAAGCAAAAAAAATGATCTAAGTTATATCATAATCGTAATAATATTCTGGATTTTCAAAAACAGCAATATTATGAATTAAATTTTTATATGAATTAAAGTTACCCATCTTTCTTTTGCTTGATTGTTTCTTCAGTATTTTGTAGTGGTCGCGAGCCAATTGGACCAGTTTCCAAGGATCCCTTCCTTCGTCGTCAGATTCTGAGTCTGAGTCGGACTCAGGTACTGGTTGAGGCTTCTTTTGCAGTTCTTTTGGAGTTTTCCCTGCAATAGAATTTACACCTTCCTCGACCATTACAGTATCTGTTTGATTATTTAATACTAATTTTGAAAAGAATTTGAAATCAATTACCGTCTCAGTTAATTCGTTTTCTAAATCTGGCTTGGATTCGGGTTCAGACTCTGACTCGGCTATTTGTGCTTGGACCGAGACTGCAAGATAACTTTGGTAATCTTCTTCTTCATTTGATTCGTCCGATGATTCGAACATCTCTCCTTCAAAGACCTCAATATCGGAGCTCTTTTCGTGTAGGTTGAGTAGCTTCTCCCACATCTCTTTAGCACATCCAAATGAACCGACTAGCTTGAGTTGTTCGTTGGTTAGACCGCATTGTATGATTACTGTTGCCTTAGCATCAGTCTCGATCTTCCTTAGAGTTGGTTCGTCCAATTTGTCCCAAGCGATCGATGTTCCATCTTCCGTGGGGAATCTGAACCCCATTTGAATTATCGACCATAAATCTAAGTTAGCCTTCAGGTGGGATTCCATTTGACTTCTCCAGGAGTTGAAATTCTCGCCAGAGAAGAGCGGTGGACGAATGCTATTCCATTCTTGATTGGCCATTAAAAATGATCCTTGCACACAAAAGAAATAACAGAAATGTACCAAGACTTGGTCTTGGATTAGTAGTGCGGGAGAAGGGAAAATATAGCCCAAAAAAAATATTACACGAATTTCGAGGCAAAATAATAATAAAATAATAAAAATCATTTATGACAAATTTTTAAAAATGTTGATTTTGTTAATTCTGATTAATAATGAAAAAGTAAGAATTTAATGTTTGAGAAAAAAATTTGCTCGAATTAAAGTAGCATGAATTTCGAGAAAAATATTAAAAAAATAATAATAATAAAAAAGTTTATGAAAAATTTTCAGAAATTGTTCGTTTAGTCAATTCAGACTTATGGTGAAAAGATGAAAATTCAAAATTGAAAAAGGTGTAAGAATATTTTAAATACACCTACAGATATTATTTATTTGAAAATAAAAGGCGAGACTGTTCGAGTGGTGTTGATTAACAAAAAGAAAAGAAATAAAATAAAAAATTCATAAATTCGAAAAACTCTCAAATTGGTGGTTGCACCAAATTTGAGCTTCCCCGCTCTGATACCACTTGTTGGATCGAGAAAACCGATAGAGGGGGGGTGAATATCGGAAATCGTTCGGATTTATAGAAAAAGCAGTTACGCAGCGGAATAAAACAATCAAACGCAAACACAGTAATTTTACTTGGTTCGGAGCCTAGGTCGACTCCTACTCCAAGGCCCATGGTCGTTGACCGTTTACTTTGGGCAATTCTATATGAGGCGCAATGAAAGTTTACAAATATTGATTTACAAATACAGTATAGTAAACTTAACAAACAGAAAGCTCTTCTTTTTACCGACGTCCGATGAATGTTGACTTTTCCGGAGCAGCGGGACGTCGTCGGCTCGAGTTGGGAGGTTTCCGAAGCGAGGCGCGAGAGCGGAAGAGCGTAGAAGCGTTGATTGGAAGTGTTGTTCGAAGCTTGGGGTCGAAGGCCCTTTATATAGGGCCTGGGGGCGCCCGGGACGTCGGGGGCGCCCCCCCCCCCCACGTGGCGTTTGATCCGCAACTTGCTCGGTCAGCATCTGATCCCTTTACCTTCGGGATTAGGTTTGACCGGGGCGCCCGGAGCGCTCGAGGCGCCCGGATTGACCGGGTCAAACTTCTATCTTCTGGCTTCGCGAGGGTGTGCTTCGGTAGCTGGCTGATAGATTCCATTTTATTGATCATTTGAGCTACTAAAATCCCTGTTTGATCCATGTTTTTATTGCCAAAATTGTGAAATTGCCTAGGTTTTAGAACTTACCTTTATTTTGGACTTAATTGCAAATATGCAAATTTATGGATTAATTTGGCCACTAAATTCTTGATCTATTTTTGTAGGCATCAAAGTTCAAGGATCTAGGGCATATTGGGTCAAACTCGAGTCGAAATTGACCCAGATCAGATTACCAAGATTACGATTAAATCTGGGCCGTTCGATTCGAAAGCGGCTAGATCGGAGCCATCCGGGATGATCTGAAGCAATCCGAGCTAGGGCTAGGGTTGATCAAGCACCCTGATCAAGATCTGAAGGTTTCATCACAATCAGAGCTAAATCAACCGTTGGATCAAGCTTGGAGGGCTCTAGATCATCCATTCAAAGATTAGCTAGATCTGGACCATCCGTTGCAAATCTGGAGGATCCGAGCTACCACGAGGCAGATCCTGACCCCAGATCTTCATCATCAAAGTTTGGCTCAAATCGGACTAAGATCAGCCGTTGGATTGAAGCAAATCAATCACAGCCGTCCATTGGTTAATACTTAAGAAAATTTTCCTGCGCAGCAAGCTTTGTCGCGTCTTCAGAATTCTTCACCGCAATTAGTGTTCTTCGTGTTCTTGCTTCATCCGTAGCTGTTTTCTTCAATCCGTTGGCGCGACCACTCGATCTTCTTGCAGAAATCAGGTGCTAGATCATTGGGGAAGCAATCGGACTTGTTTCCGGATCAAATCTGCCCAAGAACAGAGTTGTGAGAGGTTTCTACAGCTTTGGCCATTTAACACTCTTCGGATCGGCTGCGCTCTACCACCTTCCTCCAAGGCTATCCAGAGGGGTTCCCTGAGTAGTTTTGACCATCATCCACTCACCAATTCACGCAGACACAGCCGAAATGAAGAAATCGCATGGAACTTTCAGAAGTGGGTAGTTTGAGCTGTTTTCAATCGCTGATGAGTTCTTCCCCATGATTTGCTGAGCTTGCGGGTCCGAGGCTCACCTTTGCTTGACAACCAAAGAGTATCTGAGCTCAAGATGGATCGAGGAGTAGTTTAGATCATAAATTTTCATTGTTTAGTTGTAATTTTAATACCTGCCGAATCTGTTCTGTTTTTCCGCAATTAGATCAGCTGCTGGATTTAATTTTCTGACTTGTTTAGCTTAATTAGGATTTTAATCTTCAATTTCAGTAAGTTAGTAACTTGTTTAGCGCTAGATTGAGTTAACTTTTCAGTTCAATAGTGTTTAGTTGTTGCGTGCCAATTCCAGCTAACGTGCCAAGTGTTTCTGAATTTTCCATTAAGTTTCTGCATTTCAACTTTGTGTTTCTGCATTGTAGAATTTCAGCACTTCAAAAGGCCCTAGGTTGGTGAATCATTGCTTTAGAGTTCCTACCAATTGCATTCAATTCGAATTTGGTTTGTAGATTAATCTCTGGACAGGTTTATTTGCATTGCCGATTTCGAATCTGAATTTTCTTCCCCTTGCCTGCAGATTGCTTTTGATTTGTTAGCTACATTCAGAAATCACTAGGTTTATTACTCCTTAAGCTAGTGTCAAGCAGTGAGCTTAGTTGCTCAATTAGTTTTGCATTACCACCGGATAATCCATTTCGAACTCTGATCAGGAGTTCTGAAATTCTGCACTTGCAAATTCTGCTTAGCCATTTCTTAGTTGCTCTTCCAATTGTTTCTGAATTTCTTTCCTTCATCCTTGAGTTTCAGCTACTTTTAGTTTAACTTCCAAATCGGACCTCGGTTAGCTTTAATTCAGAATTAGTGGTCCTGTTTTAGCAAGTTTAAAGCACTAGTTGGCACAAAAGGGTCGGTTTTGGCACATTTGTTTACTTGCATGCCAAGCTGAATTGAACACTGATTTCATTAGTGTTTCTCACTTGTCTGATGGTGTAGAATAACATTTGAATATTACTGGTAGTGCATTCAGCCATTTCCGAAATTTTGTTGCAATTGTTGGCATCCAAATCTTGTAATTAGTTTGAGTTTGTTTGGTGTCTTCTTGCTAATTTTTGTAGGCTATTACTTGTGTTAAGTTAGGACATTTTCGGAACTGCAATTATCTGTTGCTTAGTCCTTTATTGCATTTGAATTTAGGCTTGTTTCTCTAAATTTTGGTTAAATCCTATGGCTTACTTAGGTTTCCACTAGTTGAGCTTTTTGGTGCCAATTTTCTTGCTCAAGTTTATTAAATCAAGGTTTCTATTTTTCCATTTCAATTTCATTTTCAATTACAAACCAAAATCCAATTACTTGTTTGAAACCCAAAAACACAAAAACGACACATAATTACAAGTTTGAATCAAACTAGACAACTATTCCCGAGAAAAATACGACCTGTGGCCCCTATATTACATTTCATTATTTTTGATTGTAAAAGGGTTTTTCAGCTATTCATTTACATCTAAATTTGAGGCCTACTTTTGTGACACATAGTTTGGGACCATCAAATTTTTGGCGCCGTTGCCGGGGAAGCTGTTAGTTGACTTGTTTGATTTTAGCTTGTACACTTATTGCATATCATTCTTGACTATTTCTGTGCTTATTGCTATATCTTTGGATTTGATTTTATTTGTTTTATCTTTTTATCCACTTTTACTGCGATTTGTTTTTCTTTTATGACCAGGTCTCTAGGTGCTGAATTGGAAGATTTCGATCCTGAGATTGAGAGGACCTTCAGAGTCAGGAGGAACCAGGCTATTCTTTCTGAGACTGCAGATATCCCTCCACTTCAGACTATCAGCACTCACTCAGGCATTGATATGGCAGACCACCAGAGAACCATGAAGGAGCTCGCAGCACCTGACGCTGCATTTCAGTACTCCAGCATAGCATATCCAGAGCTGGGAGAAAGTTTTGAGTTAAGATCTGGGCTTATTAATTTGTTGCCAAAATTTCAGGGTTTATCTGGGGAGGATCCAAACAGACACTTGCACGAATTCCATGTGGTGTGCTCTACTATGAAGCCTCAGGGCATTTCTGAAGAAGACATCAAGCTGAGAGCCTTCCCCTTCACATTGACAGGAGCAGCCAAAGACTGGTTCTATTATCTGCCTACAGGACATGTGTCTAGTTGGATCGCCATGAAGAAGGCATTTTTGGAGAAATATTTCCCAGCTTCCCGCACAGCTATAATCAGAAAAAATATCTGTGGGATTCAGCAGGTGGTGGGAGAAACACTGCATGATTACTGGGAAAGATTTAACAAGTTGTGTTCAAGTTGCCCCCAGCATCAAATCAGTGAGCAATTATTGATTCAATATTTTTATGAAGGACTGCTGCAGACGGATAGAGTCCTTATAGATGCTGCATCTGGAGGGGCCTTGGTCAACAAAACACCACAGCAAGCTAGGGAGTTAATTTCTAATATGGCTAAGAATTCCCAACAATTTGGAGGTAGAGCCTTGAGCACCAGAGGAGTGGGTGAAGTTCAGGCAGTTCCCACTGATAACAAGGAGGTTAAGAATGCATTGATGGAGCTCACCTCAGTTTTGAAGAAAATGGATTTGAAAGTGGACAGACTTAGTTCTACTCCTTCAGTACCTCCACCCTCTACTCAAATTACAAGTGTGTGTGGCATTTGTTCTAGTCAAGAGCACACTTCAGACTCATGCCCCAATCTCCAACAGGACGAGACAGTAGCGGCTTTAGTGAGAGGACAATTCCAAGCAAGAAACAATCCTTATTCCTCTACTTATAACCCCGGTTGGAGGAATCATCCTAACCTGAGGTATGGGAATGCGTTCTGCCAACAAGAGCCTCAAACTCAGTCATCACAGCAGCCCCAACCGAACTTACAGCAGACCCAACCAATTCAGAACACGCAGCAACAATTTCAGCCATCAAACTCAAGTTTTCAGCCTTCATTTCAGCCTACTTCTCAACATTTTCAGCAACAATTTCAGCCATTTGATCCTCAATTCCAGCAATCTTATCAAGGGCAGCAAGGATGGCAATCATTCCCAGCTTTTCCAGCTCAAAACCAACAGAATTTCCAGCAATCACAGCCCATGAATCAGCAATTTCAGCCCTATGGTCAAGGATTTCAAGGCCAGAATTTTCAGCCCTCGCCATCTAATTTTCAAGCTCCAAATCAGTATTTTCAAGGTCACAACGCCCAGCAAAGTTTCCACGCAAATCAACCATTTAATCAACCCTTCAATCAGGCAAATCAGTTTGCATATCAGCCCCAACAGTCAAGCTTTCAACCAAATCAGCAATCAAAATTTCAACCTTCTACTTCATCGTTCCAGGGACCATCGAAACCATATGCTTACCAAGGAGGTTATGGGAGCTCAAGTGGAGGAGATTTTCAGCATCAGCAAGTGATGGAGATGCTACAACAAGTTGTACAAACACAACAACAACAACAAGCTTGGCAACAACAACAACAACAACACAACCAAAATGTTGAGAGGCAAATAGGGCAATTGGCTAGTGGAATTAACCAAAATCAAGCTCAAGGATCAAGCCAACTCCCTTCCCAAACCGTTCCTAATCCCAAAGGGAATGTGAGTGCTATAACTTTGAGAAGTGGGAAGGTTACAACATCACCGAAGAGTCCAAGAGCAGAATTTTCAGGCAGCCGGACAGCTTCTCAAATTCCGGCTCAAAACCACACTGAAATGAGTTCAAATTCGGCTGATTCCAACCCTAGCCCGTTCCCAACTCAATCCTCAAGCAACCCTCCAAATTTGGTGGAAATCAGAGAAGAAAACAGTGTCGAGACACATGGGACAGCAGCTGCTACACAGGGGACAGAACAACAGAATACAGCAGCTCAATTTCCGGCCAAAGTTGATGATTTTAGGGTACCTTTACCCTTTCCACAGCAGAGAACAAATGCCAAGAAGCAAGTAGAGGAAGAGAAAGCCAAGGAATTCAATGAGTTAGTGGAGTTATTTAGCAAGGTAGAGATCAATGTACCTTTGTTGACCATGATCAAGCAGATTCCCAAATATGCTAAGTTTTTGAAGGATCTTTGTATTCATAAAAAGAGACTCAAGGAAAATGAATTGGTCAGCTTTGGGAAGAACATCTCAGCACTTATCCACACTATTCCTCAGAAGTGTGAAGATCCAGGGGTATTCACCGTTTCTTGTGAGATAGGGAGCACCATTTTCCACGACGCCATGTTAGATCTAGGAGCTTCAATAAATGTGATGCCCAAGTCAGTTTTTCAGATGCTTGGCATAGGCCCTTTACAGCCCACTGGGGTGGTGATACAGCTAGCAGATAGGAGTCAGACCCACCCAGCAGGTATGATTGAAGATGTCTTGGTGAAAGTAAAGGAGCTTATATTTCCTGCTGATTTTTATATTTTGGATATGGAGGGAGATTACTTGGCACACCGTTCTCCACTTATTTTAGGCAGGCCTTTTCTGAAGACGGCCAGAACGAAGATTGATGTATATGCCGGGACACTTTCTATGGAGATAGGAGATACGGTGGTACAGTTCAGCCTTTTTGATACCATGAAGCATCCAAGAGAGGACCACTCTATCATGAGCATGGACATTCTAGAGGAGCTGGCGCAGACTGAGTTGGAGACTGAGGGATTTCTAGATGATTTTTCTGGAGGAGCTACAGATTCAGAGGAGGCTGAGAGAGTACTGACTGCTGATACTGAGGATTTTACAGAAGACATTTCAGACACATTTCCAGCTGGTGATATTTTACTAGGTGTAGGGGATTGCCCAGAGCCCCAAGGATCACCTATTTTTACTGATATTCAGAGTGTAGGGGATTGCACTAAGCCCCAGGGACCACTTATTTCTACTGAGGAGGACCAGAGTGAATTGAAGCCGTTACCAGGTCACTTAAAGTACGCATACTTAGGAGAGGAGCAGACTTTTCCTGTTATTATTGCACAGCATTTGGAGTCAAAACAAGAAGAGAAATTATTGCAAGTCCTGAGGCACTACAAAAAGGCAATTGGGTGGACACTATCAGATATACCAGGTATCAGCCCAGCTATCTGCATGCACAGGATCTTTTTAGAGGAAAATGTCAAACCTGTGAGGCAACCACAAAGGAGGCTCAACCCACTTATATTGGATGTAGTAAAGAAAGAGGTGACTAGACTTCTACAGGCAGGTATTATTTACCCTATTTCTGACAGTCAGTGGGTTAGCCCTATTCACGTGGTGCCTAAGAAATCTGGAGTGACCGTGGTGGCAGATGAAAGTAATGAATTAGTACCCACCAGAGTCAAGAATTCCTGGAGAGTCTGCATTGATTACAGGAAACTCAACAAGGTCACAAGGAAAGATCACTTCCCTCTACCATTCATTGATCAGATGCTTGAGAGACTGGCAGGGAAGTCACACTACTGTTTCTTGGATGGATTTTCAGGCTATTTTCAGATTTGCATAGATCCAAGGACCAGGAGAAGACCACCTTCACCTGCCCCTTTGGTACATTCGCCTACAGACGTATGCCCTTCGGACTCTGCAACGCACCCGGTACTTTTCAGAGATGTATGGTGAGTATATTCGGTGAGTTGCTAGAGGACTGTATGGAGGTATTTATGGATGATTTTTCAGTTTATGGCACGTCTTTTGATTATGTTTGAATAACTTGTCTAGGGTTTTACATCGTTGCATTGAAACTAACCTTGTTTTGAATTTTGAAAAATGCCACTTTATGGTAGAGCATGGGATAGTTCTTGGACACATAGTCTCTCAGAAAGGTATTGAGGTAGATCCTGCTAAAATCAGTGTTATTTCTTCTTTATCTTACCCCGTATGCGTACGGGATATTCGAGCTTTTCTTGGACATGCAGGATTTTACCGCAGATTTATTAGAGACTTTAGCTTGATTGCTCGGCCCTTGACACGACTTCTGCAGAAAGATGTTGAGTTCCATTTTGATGAAAAATGCAAGGAAGCTTTTCATAGGCTCAGGGAGGCTCTTACCTCAGCTCCTATTATTACATCACCTGATGGTCTTTACCTTTTGAATTAATGTGTGACGCTTCTAATTTTGCAGTGGGAGCTGTATTAGCACAGAGGGTAGATGGAGCACCACATGTCATTTCTTATGCCTCCAAAACCCTAGATGCCGCCCAAGCCAACTACACCACGACTGAAAAGGAGCTTCTTTCCATTGTTTTTGCCTTAGATAGATTCAGATCATATTTATTGTGTTCTCATGTTGTTGTGTTTTCTGATCATGCAGCATTGAAGTACCTCCTGAAGAAACCAGATGCGAAGCCAAGGCTTATTAGATGGATGCTACTACTACAGGAGTTTGACTTGGAGATACGAGACAGGAGTGGCAAGGAAAATTTAGTAGCGGACCATTTGAGCAGATTGGAGGGAGATGGAGATCCCACGGCCATAGATGATGATTTCAGAGATGAGCAGCTTTTACAGATGCATGGTGAGTCACCCTGGTATGCAGACTTAGTGAATTTTCTTGTAGCTCATGTTTTTCCCACACACTTTTCGAAAGCTCAAAAGGATAAATTTAAAAGTGATGCAAAATATTATGTGTGGGATGATCCTTACTTGTGGAAATTTTGTAGTGATCAAATCATTAGGAGATGTGTACCAAATCATGAGTTTCATTCTGTACTCACTTTTTGCCATTCTTCAGCATGTGGTGGGCATTTTGGACCACAAAGGACTGCTAGAAAAATTTTAGAATGTGGATTGTACTGGCCCACCCTGTTTAGAGATTCCTATAGATTTTGTACATGTTGTGATAGATGTCAAAGAACAGGAAACATAAGTGCTAGAAATGAAATGCCTCAACAAGCTATTTTATTTTGTGAATATTTGATGTGTGGGGTATAGATTTTATGGGACCATTTCCTGCTTCTTTTGGATTCTTGTACATTCTTTTAGCTGTTGATTATGTTTCAAAATGGGTGGAGGCCATTCCCACCAGGACTGATGATTCATCTGTGGTTGTTAGTTTTGTCAGGCAAACATTTTTTGCAGGTTTGGTATTCCAAGAGCTATCATAAGTGACCAAGGATCCCACTTTTGCAATAAGCACATGAAGGCTCTTCTTAATAAGTACGGGGTATTACATAAAGTTTCTACTGCTTATCACCCCCAAACAAATGGACAAGCCGAGGTGTCGAATAGAGAAGTCAAATCAATTTGGAAAAAACTGTGGGACCTCATAGGAAGGATTGGAGTAAAAGCTTGAAGATGCATTATGGGCATATCGCACCGCTTACAAGACACCCATTGGAATGTCACCTTATAGACTTGTGTATGGGAAATCATGCCACTTACCTGTAGAGATTGAGCATAAGGCGTACTGGGCAGTTAAAGCTTGCAATTTTGATGCTACTAAGGTGGGAGAAGAAAGGAAGTTGCAACTTCAAGAGCTTGAAGAAATCCGGTTGGAAGCATTTGAGAATTCAAGGATCTACAAGGAGAAGACTAAGAAATTTCATGACAAGCACATTGTGGACAAAGAATTTCAAATTGGTGACAAAGTGCTATTATACAAGTCAAGATTGAAATTGATAAGAGGTAAGTTGAGATCAAGGTGGGAAGGTCCATTCATTATAACTAATATTTTTCCCTATGGAGTTTTTGAAATTAGGGACGAAGCTAATGGATTGGTGTGGAAAGTTAATGGCCACCGGCTCAAGAGGTATCTTGAAGAACTAAAGGAGCTAGAGGTGGAGGATGTGTACATGAGGACGCTATCTACCCAACTGAAAGGGGAGTTCATAAATCTGCATTCATTTTTCTTTGTATATACCATTTCCTTTCTTTTTGCAAGAATAACTTCAAGCTTGCGTGAGCAAGAAATTTTCTCAAGTAGGGACTTTAAGTGTAAATAAAATTCTTCATTGCAAATACCATATCTTTTCTCTTAGCGCATTTTCATGATTCTAGAAATAATTCTTTCTCTTTTGAAGTAGGTAGTTAACAATAAATGCTTAAAACATTACATGAATAAAATCATTGTAATTACCATGTATTTCAATTTAGCACTTTTTATTGCATGATTAGGAATAAATGTATCCCTTAGGTTTTCTCCATAGCATTTTAGAGTCTTTTGGAAAATAAATCAAATTTGGTTGTCAAAACTTAGGATTTAAGTTGATGGATGAAATCTTGGATGCTTGAGTACGATTTTGCTTTGGATTCTTAATTGAGAATTTGAGATGAATGGTTTTTACCTAGTGAGATTAGCCTTATTTGTGACACACATGTTATTGAACTCTAGAACTTGCTTAGGTTCTTTTAAAACCATATTCGTTGATTGGATCACATTTATGAAGACTAATCCTATTGTTTCCATTTTTCCATGATCATGTTTGATACATACTCTTCTTGAATTGTCTCTCCTTATTCCTAATTCTAACCCCAATAATTTTTCTATGGATTTGTTTGCTTGGGATGTTTTCTTGATGCTATTTTGCCCGAGACGGACAAAGTTTTAAGTGTGGGGGAGTGATTAGTGATTTGGAAGAATTTCATTTCGAAAAAAAAAATTTTTGTGCTAAGTTGGATTGATACCAAGACCAAGTGAGTTGAATCCGAAATTCAAGAAATGGTTGAAGATGGAGCCAATGGAAGCATCTAGATTCTTGATTGTAATTTGGAGATCCAAGCCATGTTTGTGCCAAGGATTCGGCTGAAGCAAGCAAAGAAAAATTCTGTCTGTACCAAACATTCTATTGGCACGCAAGGAAAGAAAAGAGAAACTTTAAGCCATCTTGGAGTGGGAATTTGGTTGGCAAGGCAAGCTGATAAAAGCTGCATGAAGCTGGAAAGAAGCTGAAACTTATCTGAAAAAAAAAAAAATGAAGTAAATTCTGGATTGGAGCAGGGAAATCTGTCTGATGCAAGAAAAAGAAAGGAAAATGAAGCAAATGAAGCTCACGGCAGTGACTTGGAGCAAGGTCTGAACAAGGGTATAAAGTAGTTGACATGAGTGCTGAAATTGGGTTGCTGAGTGCTGATTTGAAGTGTTGAATCTGTGCTGCCGAGTGCTGAAGCTGTCCCATTTGGATACAGTCTAACTTACAGCAGAGACAATCCGAAAATGCATCTATGGGCAGAAAAGAAGAATGTGCCAAGTAAATCTTGCTAAACCTCCATTAGAGCTGTGAGATTTGAGGCTGAAAATTTTTCTGAACTAAACTGTGAGATCAATGAAGAAATCTGTGCAACTGATTGGGTTTGAAATGTCAGAAACAAATCAACTGAGATTGAAGCAACAAATGCATAAATGTATGTGCCAAACAAGAAAAAAAAAACAGATTGTGTAATGGACTGAGCTTGAATTTTAAACTGAATTGCGTGGTAGCTGTTGAAATCTGAAGCTGAAAAGCTGAGTTTGAGATGAGTTGAAAATATGTAAGAAGCTGGATTGCAGCCGAGAAAAACTGATGGAAATAGAAGCTAAATACAAACTGTACCGAAGCCAAAGAGAGTTTAAATGCTGTACAAAAGCTGAGTGAAAGATTGGGAACTTGCTGAAACTGAACTGAACAGCAATTGTTGCTGCAGAATACCACCTTTGAAAGCCTCTGAAATGAGGAAACTGAAAGGGAGAAGCTGAACTGAAGCTGAAGCAGTCTGAATTTAAGGAAAGAACAAGCCAAATGAGTGCCAAAGTCTGAAGTTGGCACGCAAGTTGCATTGGATTTGTTGCTGCCAAGTTCTGGAATCGTAACTCTAGTTGAATATATCTGAATTGGATTTTTCTGGGCTGTGAATGAGGAAACAAAATTCAGAAATGCATCAAAGAGTATTGAGAACATCACAGCTGATCAATAACAACTGGCTAGGACTGATAGATCGAAACAGAAAAAAAAAATGCAGTAAAGACAGTTTCGTGAAAGGAGCTGAAATCTGAAATTCTGAGCTAAACGGCAGTCCATTTATAGCTGCCAAGTGCTCCATCTGGGAGTCACTGAGTGATACAAGCAAAGTGCGAATGCAAGATGAATTGAAAAATGGAAATGAAACTGATTGAAGACTGATAAAAAGGCTGATTGAAAACTGAAAACTGCCAAAACTGCCAAATTTGAGCTGCAATGCATTGTAATCTGAATTTTGAGAAGCTGGATCAAGATATTAATACAACTTCAGATCTGAGAATTGAAACCGTGGATGCTAGAGGCTGTTGGGGAGAAAGAAGTGGAAAAGTAGTTAAAGCAAAGGTTGAAATGCAATGTGCTGATTGGAATTTTCGAGTGGAACACTTGAAGTTTCCACTAACATTTGAGGCAAGTACTATTTGATGCAAAGTGCTGAAAGAGAATCTGTTGAAGAGTTGATGAACTAAGCATTGGTTTCGGAAAGGAAGGAATTTGACACACAAGGCAGAATTCTGTGCAGAAATGGTGATATTCAGAAATTCTGAGCCTTGACACTGCTGTACTGAGTGATACAAGAAAATTTGATACAAGCTGAATTGGTCTGAATGGGAGCTTTAAAGCTGAATTGTAGCTGAACTGAAGCTGGAAAGGAGCAAGAATCTGAGGCATACTGAAGTCAAGGAAGAACAAGCTGTGAAATCAGAGGAAGGACAGAAATCTGGGCAAAGAAGTGAAAAAGAGAGAAACAAGATGGCAAACAAATTGAAATTTGGTTCCATAAGATAAGTGAATGTTTTTGCTCATCCGTGATTTAGGTTTTTGCTCCATTACATTCTGAAATAACCGAAGAGGAAGAAAAAGAAAAGAAAATCTGAATAGAGAAGGGGGAAGAAGCAAGTTGGCACGCAATAGCAAAAATTGGCACAAAAGGGACTAAGAGGGATTTTCATTGAATTGTTGAAGTGCAAGGCAAGAGTTTACTTCACAACACTATTGGAGATCATGAGGGGACTGCATGGAGAGCAAAGAGCATCAAAAATATCCCCAAGCAACCAAGTCTTCCACTTTATCAACTTTTCCTTTCCCTTGTCTTATATTTCACATCTTACCATTTACTTGCTTTTCACTTGTTTTTGTATATGTTGATCCCAATCATGATAAATGGTAGAGAGTAGATAATAAGCAAGCCTATGGTAGTGCAAGAAGCATGTGTGTTTGAGTGAGCTCCACTTCCATTAGCAACTTAGAATTTAAGGAGAGAGCCACCACTATTTTCCTGGAAAGGCTAGAGATTTAAATTCATCTCAATGACTCATGATAGATGAAAAGGCCGAGTTGTTGATTTAAGGACAAGATAGTAATCCATAGAGCTTAGATTTATGAGAATTGGCAACCTTAGGTAATTTCTTTTCATTTGCTTCTAATTATGCTTAAGAAAATCTATGGGATACATGTTTAGTTATTTCGCGAGACGCTCAAGGCTAAGTGTGGGGGAGTTGATAGATTCCATTTTATTGATCATTTGAGCTACTAAAATCCCTGTTTGATCCATGTTTTTATTGCCAAAATTGTGAAATTGCCTAGGTTTTAGAACTTACCTTTACTTTGGACTTAATTGCAAATATGCAAATTTATGGATTAATTTAGCCACTAAATTCTTGATCTATTTTTGTAGGCATCAAAGTTCAAGGATCTAGGGCATATTGGGTCAAACTCGAGTCGGAATTGACCCAGATCAGATTACCAAGATTACGATTAAATCTGGGCCGTTCGATTCGAAAGCGGCTAGATCGGAGCCATCCGGGATGATCTGAAGCAATCCGAGCTAGGGCTAGGGTTGATCAAGCACCCTGATCAAGATCTGAAGGTTTCATCACAATCAGAGCTAAATCAACCGTTGGATCAAGCTTGGAGGGCTCTAGATCATCCATTCAAAGATTAGCTAGATCTGGACCATCCGTTGCAAATCTGGAGGATCCGAGCTACCACGAGGCAAATCCTGACCCCAGATCTTCATCATCAAAGTTTGGCTCAAATCGGACTAAGATCAGCCGTTGGATTGAAGCAAATCAATCACAGCCGTCCATTGGTTAATACTTAAGAAAATTTTCCTGCGCAGCAAGCTTTGTCGCGTCTCCAGAGTTTTTCGCCGCAGTCATCTTCTTCATCGAGTTCTTCATCTCGCTTAGAGTTTTCTTCAATCGGTTGGCGCGACCACTCGTTTCTTTACTGAGTTCGTGTGCTAGATCATTGGGGGAGTTCATCAGATTTGTTTCCGGATCGAAATTGCCCAAGAACAGAGTTTGTGAGAGGTTTCTACAGCTCTGTCAGTTTGGTACCGTCGGATCAGCTGTGCTTCAACACCTTCCACCCGAGCTATCCAGAGGAGTTCCCTGAGTAGCTTGGACCATCATCCACCCATCCACGCACGCAGACACAGCTGCAAGGAAGAAATCGTTTAGAAAATTCAGAAATGGGCAGTTTGAGCTGTTTTCAATCGCTGATGAGTTTTTCCCCATGATTTGCTGAGCTTGCGGGTCCGAGGCTCTCCTTTGCTTGACAACCAAAGAGTATCCGAGCTTTGGAAGGAATCGAGGAGTAGATTTATTGTTTTAATCTCTGTTTTAGCTGTAGTTTTTGGTGTTCTGTCATTTACTGCATTGTCTGTTCTGAACATCCATTGTAGTTACTGAGTTTTTCGAACTTTAAGCTCTTAGCTGTAAGTTAGTTTCAATTTTGCAAGTAGAGTAATCGAGACACTTGTTTAAGTGACAATTAGATTCAAAGTTCTATTAGTTTTTGTCAATTTCCTGCGTGCCAATCAATTGGTTGCGTGCCAAGTTTAATTCCAATTTGTTTTCTTGCCTCTGATTTCTGAATTTGTTTCGAATTTCAGAGTTCCTAGCTGTTAATTCCTGCTCTATGCTTGATAGATAGTTTGTTTGGTTTAGAATAGCACTTGCTTAAAGTTTTGAGCATCAATTTCATTGTGGTGTGCCATCTAAAATCCCAAAAGCCAAAGCTGTTTTCTATTCATCATTTCTGAAAATTCGGTTTCTATAGCTTTGATTTCAGTTTTAATTCTTTAGCTTAGTCTTGCTTAGTTCTTCCATACTACTCTTGATTTCCAAGTGAAACACTTAGTTTAAACCCTTGGGCCGAAAATTCGCTTGTTCCTTCATTTGGAGCTAGTTTTGGCACAAAAGCTCTCCCTTGCGTGCCACTTGCCTTAGCCATTCTTGCATCCGGATTTAGCTAGATTTAGTGGCATGTGAGTGTGTTTGAATCAATAAGCTTGTACTTACTCAAATCTGAATTTTGTTGGCAGTGGTTGGGATCCAAAAACACTTTGGTTAGTTTAGTTGCAATTGCTTGGTTGATTTCCATTTTTGCATGCTTTCAATTGTGTTAAACCTGTTTATTTCCGAAAACTTCCACCACTGCTTTTACCTCATTTCTCATCATTTCCTTTGTTTTGTAGAAATCAGAAATTAGTTCCCAAGAAATTCTTGTAAGTGCTTGAGCAAGTTTCCATTAATTAAGCCTTTAGTGCCATCTCTTGTTTAGCTCCATTGCTCACTTTCTTTCATTTCATTTCAATTTTTATTTTCAATTAAAAATCAAAACCTCATTACTTAATTGAAACCCCAAAAACGACACATAGCTACAAGTTAGAATCAAGCACGACAACTATCCCCGAGAAAAATACGACCTGTGGCCCCTTTGCTACATCCTTACATATTTTGCTTGTAAAAGGGTTTCCAGCTTTCACTTTATAAATTTTAAATTTGAGCCCTACATTTGTGACAGCTAATTTGGGCTTGTCAAATTTTTGGCGCCGTTGCCGGGGAAGCAACTAGTTGATTTGTTTGATTTTAGCTTGTACACTTATTTCATATCATTCTTGATTTGTTTCTGTGCTTATTGCTATATCTTTGGATTTGATTTTATTTGATTTATCCTTCTATCTACTTTTACTGCGATTTATTTTGTTTTTATGACCAGGTCTCTAGGTGCTGAATTGGAAGATTTCGATCCTGAGATTGAGAGGACTTTCAGAGTCAGGAGGAGCCAGGCTATTCTTTCTGAGACTGCAGATATCCCTCCACTTCAGACTATTACCACTCACTCAGGCACTGACATGGCAGACCACCAGAGAACCATGAAGGAGCTTGCAGCACCTGACGCTGCATTTCAGTACTCCAGCATAGCATATCCTGAGCTGGGAGAAAGTTTTGAGTTAAGATCTGGGCTTATTAATTTGTTGCCAAAATTTCAGGGTTTATCCGGGGAGGATCCAAACAGACACTTGCACGAATTCCATGTGGTGTGCTCTACTATGAAGCCTCAGGGCATTTCTGAAGAAGACATCAAGTTGAGAGCTTTCCCCTTCACATTGACAGGAGCAGCCAAAGACTGGTTCTATTATTGCCTACAGGACATGTGTCTAGTTGGATCGCCATGAAGAAGGCATTTTTGGAGAAGTATTTCCCAGCTTCCCGCACAGCTATAATCAGAAAAAATATCTGTGGGATTCAGCAGGTGGTGGGAGAAACACTGCATGATTACTGGGAAAGATTTAACAAGTTGTGTTCAAGTTGCCCCCAGCATCAAATCAGTGAGCAATTATTGATTCAATATTTTTATGAAGGACTGCTGCAGACGGATAGAGTCCTTATAGATGCTGCATCTGGAGGGGCCTTGGTCAACAAAACACCACAGCAAGCTAGGGAGTTAATTTCTAATATGGCTGAGAATTCCCAACAATTTGGAGGCAGAGCCTTGAGCACCAGAGGAGTGGGTGAAGTTCAGGCAATTCCTACTGATAACAAGGAGGTGAAGAATGCATTGATGGAGCTCACCTCAGTTTTGAAGAAAATGGATTTGAAAGTGGACAGACTTAGTTCTACTCCTTCAGTACCTCCACCCTCTACTCAAATTACAAGTGTGTGTGGCATTTGTTCTAGTCAAGAGCACACTTCAGACTCATGCCCCAATCTCCAACAGGACGAGACAGTAGCGGCTTTAGTGAGAGGACAATTCCAAGCAAGAAACAATCCTTATTCCTCCACTTATAACCCCGGTTGGAGGAATCATCCTAACCTGAGGTATGGGAATGCGTTCTGCCAACAAGAGCCTCAAACCCAGTCATCACAGCAGCCCCAACCAAACTTACAGCAGACCCAACCAATTCAGAACACGCAGCAACAATTTCAGCCATCAAACTCAAGTTTTCAGCCTTCATTTCAGCCTACTTCTCAACATTTTCAGCAACAATTTCAGCCATTTGATCCTCAAATTCAGCAACCTTATCAAGGGCAGCAAGGATGGCAATCATTCCCAGCTTTTCCAGCTCAAAACCAATCGAATTTCCAACCATCACAGCCATGAATCACAATTTCAGCCCTATGGTCAAGGATTTCAAGGCCAGAATTTTCAGCCCTCACCATCTAATTTTCCAGCTCCAAATCAGTATTTTCAAGGTCACAACGCCCAGCAAGTTCCATGCAAATCAACCAATTAATCAGCAATTCAATCAGGCAAATCAGTTTGCATATCAGCCCCAACAGTCAAGCTTTCAACCAAATCAGCAATCAAAATTTCAACCTTCTACTTCATCGTTCCAGGGACCATCGAAACCATATGCTTACCAAGGAGGTTATGGGAGCTCAAGTGGAGGAGATTTTCAGCATCAGCAAGTTATGGAGATGCTACAACAAGTTGTACAAACACAACAACAACAACAAGCTTGGCAACAAACACAACAACAACACAACCAGAATGTTGAGAGGCAAATAGGGCAGTTGGCTAGTGGAATAAACCAAAATCAAGCTCAAGGATCAAGCCAACTCCCTTCCCAAACTGTTCCTAATCCAAAAGGGAATGTGAGCGCTATAACTTTGAGAAGTGGGAAGGTTACAACATCACCGAAGAGTCCAAGAGCAGAATTTTCAGGCAGCCGGACAGCTTCTCAAATTCCGGCCCAAAACCACACTGAAATGAGTTCAAATTCAGCTGATTCCGACCCTAGCCCGGTCCCAACTCAATCCTCAAGCAACCCTCCAAATTTGGTGGCAAACGGAGAAGAAATCGATGCCGAGACGCATGGGACAGCAGCTGCTACGCAGGGGACAGCACAGCAGAATTCAGCCTCTACTTCTTTACCTCCTGCCAAGGTTGATGAATTTAGGGTTCCTTTACCCTTTCCACAGCAGAGAACAAATGCCAAGAAGCAAGTAGAGGAAGAGAAAGCCAAGGAATTCAATGAGTTAGTGGAATTGTTTAGCAAGGTGGAGATCAATGTACCTTTGTTGACCATGATCAAGCAGATTCCCAAATATGCTAAGTTTTTGAAGGATCTTTGTGTACATAAAAAGAGACTCAAGGAAAATGAATTGGTCAGCTTTGGGAAGAACATCTCAGCACTTATCCACACTATTCCTCAGAAGTGCGAAGACCCAGGGGTATTCACTGTTTCTTGTGAGATAGGGAGCACCATTTTTCACGACGCCATGTTAGATCTAGGAGCTTCAATAAATGTGATGCCCAAGTCAGTTTTTCAGATGCTTGGCATAGGCCCTTTACAGCCCACTGGGGTGGTGATACAGCTAGCAGATAGGAGTCAGACCCACCCAGCAGGTATGATTGAAGATGTCTTGGTGAAAGTAAAGGAGCTTATATTTCCTGCTGATTTTTATATTCTGGATATGGAGGGAGATTACTTGGCACACCGTTCTCCACTGATCTTAGGCAGGCCTTTTCTGAAGACGGCCAGAACGAAGATTGATGTATATGCCGGGACACTTTCTATGGAGATAGGAGATACGGTGGTACAGTTCAGCCTTTTTGATACCATGAAGCATCCAAGAGAGGACCACTCTATCATGAGCATGGACATTCTAGAGGAGCTGGCGCAGACTGAGTTGGAGACTGAGGGATTTCTAGATGATTTTGCTGGAGGAGCTACAGATTCAGAGGAGGCTGAGAGAGTACTGACTGCTGATACTGAGGATTTTTCAGAAGACATTTCAGACACACTTCCAGCTGGTGACATTTTTCTAGGTGTAGGGGATTGCACAGAGCCCCAAGGATCACCTATTTTTACTGATATTCAGAGTGTAGGGGATTGCACTAAGCCCCAGGGACCACTTATTTCTACTGAAGAGGACCAGAGTGAATTGAAGCCATTACCAGGTCACTTGAAGTATGCATACCTAGGAGAGGAGCAGACTTTTCCTGTTATTATTGCACAGCATTTGGAGTCAGAACAAGAGGAAAAATTATTGCAAGTCCTGAGGCACTACAAGAAGGCAATTGGGTGGACACTATCAGACATACCAGGTATCAGCCCAGCTATCTGCATGCACAGGATCTTTTTAGAGGAAAATGTCAAACCTGTGAGGCAACCACAAAGGAGGCTCAACCCACTTATATTGGATGTTGTAAAGAAAGAGGTGACTAGACTTCTACAGGCAGGTATTATTTACCCTATTTCTGACAGTCAGTGGGTTAGCCCTATTCATGTGGTGCCTAAGAAATCTGGAGTGACCGTGGTGGCAGATGAAAGTAATGAATTAGTACCCACCAGAGTCAAGAATTCCTGGAGAGTCTGCATTGATTACAGGAAACTCAACAAGGTCACAAGGAAAGATCACTTCCCTCTACCATTCATTGATCAGATGCTTGAGAGACTGGCAGGGAAGTCACACTACTGTTTCTTGGACGGATTTTCAGGCTATTTTCAGATTTGCATAGATCCAGAGGACCAGGAGAAGACCACCTTCACCTGCCCCTTTGGCACATTTGCCTATAGACGTATGCCCTTCGGACTCTGCAACGCACCTGGTACCTTTCAGAGATGCATGGTGAGTATATTCGGTGAGTTGCTAGAGGACTGCATGGAGGTATTTATGGATGATTTTTCAGTTTATGGCACGTCTTTTGATTCATGTCTGAATAACTTGTCTAGGGTTTTACATCGTTGCATTGAAACTAACCTTGTTTTGAATTTTGAAAAATGCCACTTTATGGTAGAGCATGGGATAGTTCTTGGACACATAGTCTCTCAGAAAGGTATTGAGGTAGATCCTGCTAAAATTAGTGTTATTTCTTCTTTATCTTACCCCGTATGCGTACGGGATATTCGAGCTTTTCTTGGACATGCAGGATTTTACCGCAGATTTATTAGAGACTTTAGCTTGATTGCTCGGCCCTTGACACGACTTCTGCAGAAAGATGTTGAGTTCCATTTTGATGAAAAATGCAAAGAAGCTTTTCATAGGCTCAGGGAGGCTCTTACCTCAGCCCCTATTATTACATCACCTGACTGGACCTTACCTTTTGAATTAATGTGTGACGCTTCTAATTTTGCAGTGGGAGCTGTATTAGCACAGAGGGTAGATGGAGCACCACATGTCATTTCTTATGCCTCCAAAACCCTAGATGCCGCCCAAGCCAACTACACCACGACTGAAAAGGAGCTTCTTTCCATTGTTTTTGCCTTAGATAGATTCAGATCATATTTATTGTGTTCTCATGTTGTTGTGTTTTCTGATCATGCAGCATTAAAGTACCTCCTGAAGAAACCAGATGCGAAGCCAAGGCTTATTAGATGGATGCTACTACTACAGGAGTTTGACTTGGAGATACGAGACAGGAGTGGCAAGGAAAATTTAGTAGCGGACCATTTGAGCAGATTGGAGGGAGATGGAGATCCCACGGCCATAGATGATGATTTCAGAGATGAGCAGCTTTTACAGATGCATGGTGAGTCACCCTGGTATGCAGACTTAGTGAATTTTCTTGTAGCTCATGTTTTTCCCACACACTTTTCGAAAGCTCAAAAGGATAAATTTAAAAGTGATGCAAAATATTATGTGTGGGATGATCCTTACTTGTGGAAATTTTGTAGTGATCAAATCATTAGGAGATGTGTACCAAATCATGAGTTTCATTCTGTACTCACTTTTTGCCATTCTTCAGCATGTGGTGGGCATTTTGGACCACAAAGGACTGCTAGAAAAATTTTAGAATGTGGATTGTACTGGCCCACCCTGTTTAGAGATTCCTATAGATTTTGTACATGTTGTGATAGATGTCAAAGAACAGGAAACATAAGTGCTAGAAATGAAATGCCTCAACAAGCTATTTTATTTTGTGAGATATTTGATGTGTGGGGTATAGATTTCATGGGACCATTTCCTGCTTCTTTTGGATTCTTGTACATTCTTTTAGCTGTTGATTATGTTTCCAAATGGGTGGAGGCCATTCCCACCAGGACTGATGATTCATCTGTGGTTGTTAGTTTTGTCAGGTCAAACATTTTTTGCAGGTTTGGTATTCCAAGAGCTATCATAAGTGACCAAGGATCCCATTTTTGCAATAAGCACATGAAGGCTCTTCTTAATAAGTACGGGGTATTACATAAAGTTTCTACTGCTTATCACCCCCAAACAAATGGACAAGCCGAGGTGTCGAACAGAGAAGTCAAATCAATTTTGGAAAAAACTGTGGGACCTCATAGGAAGGATTGGAGTAAAAGGCTTGAAGATGCATTATGGGCATATCGCACCGCTTACAAGACACCCATTGGAATGTCACCTTATAGACTTGTGTATGGGAAATCATGCCACTTACCTGTAGAGATTGAGCATAAAGCATACTGGGCAGTTAAAGCTTGCAATTTTGATGCTACTAAGGTGGGAGAAGAAAGGAAGTTGCAACTTCAAGAGCTTGAAGAAATCCGGTTGGAAGCATTTGAGAATTCAAGGATCTATAAGGAAAAGACTAAGAAATTTCATGACAAGCACATTGTGGACAAAGAATTTCAAATTGGTGACAAAGTGCTATTATACAAGTCAAGATTGAAATTGATAAGAGGTAAGTTGAGATCAAGGTGGGAAGGTCCATTCATTATAACTAATATTTTTCCCTATGGAGTTTTTGAAATTAGGGACGAAGCTAATGGATTGGTGTGGAAAGTTAATGGCCACCGGCTCAAGAGGTATCTTGAAGAACTAAAGGAGCTAGAGGTGGAGGATGTGTACATAGAGGACGCTATCTACCCAACGTGAAAGGGGAGTTCATTAAATCTCACATTCATTTTTCTTTGTATATACCATTTCCTTTCTTTTTGCAAGAATAACTTCAAGCTTGCGTGAGCAAGAAATTTTCTCAAGTAGGGACTTTCAAGTGTAAATAAAATTCTTCATTGCAAATACCATATCTTTTCTCTTAGCGCATTTTCATGATTCTAGAAATAACTTCTTTCTCTTTTGAAGTAGGTAGTTAACAATAAATGCTTAAAACACATTACATGAATAAAATCATTGTAATTACCATGTATTTCAATTTAGCACTTTTTATTGCATGATTAGGAATAAATATATCCCTTAGGTTTTCTCCATAGCATTTTAGAGTCTTTTGGAAAATAAATCAAATTTGGTTGTCAAAACTTAGGATTTAAGTTGATGGATGAAATCTTGGATGCTTGAGTACGATTTTGCTTTGGATTCTTAATTGAGAATTTGAGATGAATGGTTTTTACCTAGTGAGATTAGCCTTATTTGTGACACACATGTTATTGAACTCTAGAACTTGCTTAGGTTCTTTTAAAACCATATTTCGTTGATTGGATCACATTTATGAAGACTAATCCTATTGTTTCCATTTTTCCATGATCATGTTTGATACATACCCTTCTTGTATTGTCTCTCCTTATTCCTAATTCTAACCCCAATAATTTTTCTATGGATTTGTTTGCTTGGGATGTTTTCTTGATGCTATTTTGCCCGAGACGGACAAAGTTTTAAGTGTGGGGGAGTGATTAGTGATTTGGAAGAAATTTCATTTCGAAAAAAAAATTTTTTGTGCTAAGTTGGATTGATACCAAGACCAAGTGAGTTGAATCCGAAATTCAAGAAATGGTTGAAGATGGAGCCAATGGAAGCATCTAGATTCTTGATTGTAATTTGGAGATCCAAGCCATGTTTGTGCCAAGGATTCGGCTGAAGCAAGCAAAGAAAAATTCTGTCTGTACCAAACATTCTATTGGCACGCAAGGAAAGAAAAGAGAAACTTTAAGCCATCTTGGAGTGGGAATTTGGTTGGCAAGGCAAGCTGATAAAAGCTGCATGAAGCTGGAAAGAAGCTGAAACTTATCTGAAAAAAAAAAAATGAAGTAAATTCTGGATTGGAGCAGGGAAATCTGTCTGATGCAAGAAAAAGAAAGGAAAATGAAGCAAATGAAGCTCACGGCAGTGACTTGGAGCAAGGTCTGAACAAGGGTATAAAGTAGTTGACATGAGTGCTGAAATTGGGTTGCTGAGTGCTGATTTGAAGTGTTGAATCTGTGCTGCCGAGTGCTGAAGCTGTCCCATTTGGATACAGTCTAACTTACAGCAGAGACAATCCGAAAATGCATCTATGGGCAGAAAAGAAGAATGTGCCAAGTAAATCTTGCTAAACCTCCATTAGAGCTGTGAGATTTGAGGCTGAAAATTTTTCTGAACTAAACTGTGAGATCAATGAAGAAATCTGTGCAACTGATTGGGTTTGAAATGTCAGAAACAAATCAACTGAGATTGAAGCAACAAATGCATAAATGTATGTGCCAAACAAGAAAAAAAAAACAGATTGTGTAATGGACTGAGCTTGAATTTTAAACTGAATTGCGTGGTAGCTGTTGAAATCTGAAGCTGAAAAGCTGAGTTTGAGATGAGTTGAAAATATGTAAGAAGCTGGATTGCAGCCGAGAAAAACTGATGGAAATAGAAGCTAAATACAAACTGTACCGAAGCCAAAGAGAGTTTAAATGCTGTACAAAAGCTGAGTGAAAGATTGGGAACTTGCTGAAACTGAACTGAACAGCAATTGTTGCTGCAGAATACCACCTTTGAAAGCCTCTGAAATGAGGAAACTGAAAAGGGAGAAGCTGAACTGAAGCTGAAGCAGTCTGAATTTAAGGAAAGAACAAGCCAAATGAGTGCCAAAGTCTGAAGTTGGCACGCAAGTTGCATTGGATTTGTTGCTGCCAAGTTCTGGAATCGTAACTCTAGTTGAATATATCTGAATTGGATTTTTCTGGGCTGTGAATGAGGAAACAAAATTCAGAAATGCATCAAAGAGTATTGAGAACATCACAGCTGATCAATAACAACTGGCTAGGACTGATAGATCGAAACAGAAAAAAAAATGCAGTAAAGACAGTTTCGTGAAAGGAGCTGAAATCTGAAATTCTGAGCTAAACGGCAGTCCATTTATAGCTGCCAAGTGCTCCATCTGGGAGTCACTGAGTGATACAAGCAAAGTGCGAATGCAAGATGAATTGAAAAATGGAAATGAAACTGATTGAAGACTGATAAAAAGGCTGATTGAAAACTGAAAACTGCCAAAACTGCCAAATTTGAGCTGCAATGCATTGTAATCTGAATTTTGAGAAGCTGGATCAAGATATTAATTGCACTTCAGATCTGAAGTTGAGGGTGCACATACAACTTCAGATCTGAGAATTGAAACCGTGGATGCTAGAGGCTGTTGGGGAGAAAGAAGTGGAAAAGTAGTTAAGGCAAAGGTTGAAATGCAATGTGCTGATTGGAATTTTCGAGTGGAACACTTGAAGTTTCCACTAACATTTGAGGCAAGTACTATTTGATGCAAAGTGCTGAAAGAGAATCTGTTGAAGAGTTGATGAACTAAGCATTGGTTTCGGAAAGGAAGGAATTTGACACACAAGGCAGAATTCTGTGCAGAAATGGTGATATTCAGAAATTCTGAGCCTTGACACTGCTGTACTGAGTGATACAAGAAAATTTGATACAAGCTGAATTGGTCTGAATGGGAGCTTTAAAGCTGAATTGTAGCTGAACTGAAGCTGGAAAGGAGCAAGAATCTGAGGCATACTGAAGTCAAGGAAGAACAAGCTGTGAAATCAGAGGAAGGACAGAAATCTGGGCAAAGAAGTGAAAAAGAGAGAAACAAGATGGCAAACAAATTGAAATTTGGTTCCATAAGATAAGTGAATGTTTTTGCTCATCCGTGATTTAGGTTTTTGCTCCATTACATTCTGAAATAACCGAAGAGGAAGAAAAAGAAAAGAAAATCTGAATAGAGAAGGGGGAAGAAGCAAGTTGGCACGCAATAGCAAAAATTGGCACAAAAGGGACTAAGAGGGATTTTCATTGAATTGTTGAAGTGCAAGGCAAGAGTTTACTTCACAACACTATTGGAGATCATGAGGGGACTGCATGGAGAGCAAAGAGCATCAAAAATATCCCCAAGCAACCAAGTCTTCCACTTTATCAACTTTTCCTTTCCCTTGTCTTATATTTCACATCTTACCATTTACTTGCTTTTCACTTGTTTTTGTATATGTTGATCCCAATCATGATAAATGGTAGAGAGTAGATAATAAGCAAGCCTATGGTAGTGCAAGAAGCATGTGTGTTTGAGTGAGCTCCACTTCCATTAGCAACTTAGAATTTAAGGAGAGAGCCACCACTATTTTCCTGGAAAGGCTAGAGATTTAAATTCATCTCAATGACTCATGATAGATGAAAAGGCCGAGTTGTTGATTTAAGGACAAGATAGTAATCCATAGAGCTTAGATTTATGAGAATTGGCAACCTTAGGTAATTTCTTTTCATTTGCTTCTAATTATGCTTAAGAAAATCTATGGGATACATGTTTAGTTATTTCGCGAGACGCTCAAGGCTAAGTGTGGGGGAGTTGATAGATTCCATTTTATTGATCATTTGAGCTACTAAAATCCCTGTTTGATCCATGTTTTTATTGCCAAAATTGTGAAATTGCCTAGGTTTTAGAACTTACCTTTACTTTGGACTTAATTGCAAATATGCAAATTTATGGATTAATTTAGCCACTAAATTCTTGATCTATTTTTGTAGGCATCAAAGTTCAAGGATCTAGGGCATATTGGGTCAAACTCGAGTCGGAATTGACCCAGATCAGATTACCAAGATTACGATTAAATCTGGGCCGTTCGATTCGAAAGCGGCTAGATCGGAGCCATCCGGGATGATCTGAAGCAATCCGAGCTAGGGCTAGGGTTGATCAAGCACCCTGATCAAGATCTGAAGGTTTCATCACAATCAGAGCTAAATCAACCGTTGGATCAAGCTTGGAGGGCTCTAGATCATCCATTCAAAGATTAGCTAGATCTGGACCATCCGTTGCAAATCTGGAGGATCCGAGCTACCACGAGGCAAATCCTGACCCCAGATCTTCATCATCAAAGTTTGGCTCAAATCGGACTAAGATCAGCCGTTGGATTGAAGCAAATCAATCACAGCCGTCCATTGGTTAATACTTAAGAAAATTTTCCTGCGCAGCAAGCTTTGTCGCGTCTCCAGAGTTTTTCGCCGCAGTCATCTTCTTCATCGAGTTCTTCATCTCGCTTAGAGTTTTCTTCAATCGGTTGGCGCGACCACTCGTTTCTTTACTGAGTTCGTGTGCTAGATCATTGGGGGAGTTCATCAGATTTGTTTCCGGATCGAAATTGCCCAAGAACAGAGTTTGTGAGAGGTTTCTACAGCTCTGTCAGTTTGGTACCGTCGGATCAGCTGTGCTTCAACACCTTCCACCCGAGCTATCCAGAGGAGTTCCCTGAGTAGCTTGGACCATCATCCACCCATCCACGCACGCAGACACAGCTGCAAGGAAGAAATCGTTTAGAAAATTCAGAAATGGGCAGTTTGAGCTGTTTTCAATCGCTGATGAGTTTTTCCCCATGATTTGCTGAGCTTGCGGGTCCGAGGCTCTCCTTTGCTTGACAACCAAAGAGTATCCGAGCTTTGGAAGGAATCGAGGAGTAGATTTATTGTTTTAATCTCTGTTTTAGCTGTAGTTTTTGGTGTTCTGTCATTTACTGCATTGTCTGTTCTGAACATCCATTGTAGTTACTGAGTTTTTCGAACTTTAAGCTCTTAGCTGTAAGTTAGTTTCAATTTTGCAAGTAGAGTAATCGAGACACTTGTTTAAGTGATAATTAGATTCAAAGTTCTATTAGTTTTTGTCAATTTCCTGCGTGCCAATCAATTGGTTGCGTGCCAAGTTTAATTCCAATTTGTTTTCTTGCCTCTGATTTCTGAATTTGTTTCGAATTTCAAAGTTCCTAGCTGTTAATTCCTGCTCTATGCTTGATAGATAGTTTGTTTGGTTTAGAATAGCACTTGCTTAAAGTTTTGAGCATCAATTTCATTGTGGTGTGCCATCTAAAATCCCAAAAGCCAAAGCTGTTTTCGATTCATCATTTCTGAAAATTCGGTTTCTATAGCTTTGATTTCAGTTTTAATTCTTTAGCTTAGTCTTGCTTAGTTCTTCCATACTACTCTTGATTTCCAAGTGAAACACTTAGTTTAAACCCTTGGGCCGAAAATTCGCTTGTTCCTTCATTTGGAGCTAGTTTTGGCACAAAAGCTCTCCCTTGCGTGCCACTTGCCTTAGCCATTCTTGCATCCGGATTTAGCTAGATTTAGTGGCATGTGAGTGTGTTTGAATCAATAAGCTTGTACTTACTCAAATCTGAATTTTGTTGGCAGTGGTTGGGATCCAAAAACACTTTGGTTAGTTTAGTTGCAATTGCTTGGTTGATTTCCATTTTTGCATGCTTTCAATTGTGTTAAACCTGTTTATTTCCGAAAACTTCCACCACTGCTTTTACCTCATTTCTCATCATTTCCTTTGTTTTGTAGAAATCAGAAATTAGTTCCCAAGAAATTCTTGTAAGTGCTTGAGCAAGTTTCCATTAATTAAGCCTTTAGTGCCATCTCTTGTTTAGCTCCATTGCTCACTTTCTTTCATTTCATTTCAATTTTTATTTTCAATTAAAAATCAAAACCTCATTACTTAATTGAAACCCCAAAAAACGACACATAGCTACAAGTTAGAATCAAGCACGACAACTATCCCCGAGAAAAATACGACCTGTGGCCCCTTTGCTACATCCTTACATATTTTGCTTGTAAAAGGGTTTCCAGCTATTCATTTACATTTAAATTTGAGGCCTACCTTTGTGACACCTAGTTTGGGCTTGTTCAAATTTTTGGCGCCGTTGCCGGGGAATCTGTTAGTTGACTTGTTTGATTTTTTCTTGTGCACTTATTTCATATCATTCTTGATTTGTTTCTGTGCTTATTGTCATATCTTTTGGATTTGATTTTATTGGTTTTATCTTTTTATCTACTTTTACTGCGATTTGTTTGATTTTATGACCAGGTCTCTAGGTGCTGAATTGGAAGATTTCGATCCTGAGATTGAGAGGACTTTCAGAGTCAGGAGGAGCCAGGCTATTCTTTCTGAGACTGCAGATATCCCTCCACTTCAGACTATTACCACTCACTCAGGCACTGACATGGCAGACCACCAGAGAACCATGAAGGAGCTTGCAGCACCTGACGCTGCATTTCAGTACTCCAGCATAGCATATCCTGAGCTGGGAGAAAGTTTTGAGTTAAGATCTGGGCTTATTAATTTGTTGCCAAAATTTCAGGGTTTATCCGGGGAGGATCCAAACAGCAACCCCAACAAATTTTCCAGCAAGTTCAGCAGCAGCCACAATAATCACAGCCACAAAATCAACAAATTCAGCCCCCAAATCAGCATTTCCAACAACAATTTCAGCAGCCATTTCAAGGTGTTCAACAAAGTTTCCAAGGAAATCTGAATCATCCACAGCAATATCAACCTCCACAGCAACAAGTTCAACAACCGCAGCAAAATTTCCAGCCTTGGAACCAAAATTTTCAGCCCCAAAATCAAGGATTTCAGCCCAACCAATTTCAGCCCCCACCACAACAAGTTCCATTTCAAAATCAGAATTTTCAAAGGTATAATTCTTAACAAAATTCTCCAGCATTCCAGCATTCTTTTCAGCCCTTCCAACAACAATATCAGCCATCATTTCAGCCCCAACAGTCCCAAATACAACAAACACAACAAGGAAATCTTTTTGCCGCTATACAAAACATTGAGAGGCAAATTGGGCAAATGGCTAGTGACATAAATCAAAGTAAAGCTCAAGGATCAGGCCAACTACCTTCTCAAGCTGTTCCTAACCCAAAGGGGAACGTTAACGCAATTTATTTGAGGAGTGGGAAGGTTGCATCTGTTAGGATTGATTCCGTATGCTAGAGGGGGTGAATAGCATTTCGAACTCTTTCTTGAACCTGCGTTGTTAGTAGCACAGCGGAATATACAATAAACAACAAAAACAACGCTAACAATACCAGATTTAGTTGGTATCCACCCCGGTCAGGTGACTAATCCAACAATCCTTCGGCGGATCAAACCCCGGATAACCTCCGGCTAGAACTCGTCGCTCCTTGTGGGTGGAGAAACCTCGCCACAACACCAAGGGCACTTAGAGAACAAAGTAGACTACTATCTTGCCTTAGCCAAGCAAGATTCGTCAAGAAACTCAGCCACCACGAAGTCCTCTTTAAATAGGACTCGGGGCTAATTTCTCGCTACCAGTCGACTGCCCCCAGGGCAGTCGACTGGTGCCAGCCAAATTCGACCGTTGACACCCCCAACATTCGAATTTTCCAGCTCACCAGCCACTTACCAGTCGACTGCCCCCAGGCCAGTCGACTGGTCCCAGGGCTGAGACCTTTCTGTGAGTTCCATCAGTCGACTGCCCCCAGGCCAGTCGACTGGTCCACTCACCCACCTAAGGTTACCCATCCTGAGTGCATTCCACTCCGCACTCAAACCCTAGGATTTCCCGAGTACAATCGCACTGCACTCATACCCTCACGACTCGACTGACTCCTCCTCCGCAGCCTCGACTGTTGCCTTCGCGCGTCTTCATCTTCGGTCCTCGTCCCTCGGATGCGCACGCAAGCCTCCAGCTTGCATCCATGCTACCCTTCACGTACGCCTCAAAGTCCGCATCCATCAGCTCATCGTCCCTGCACTCCAAGGTCCCTCAGGTGCGCACACAAGCCTCCAGCTTGTCTCCATGCCACCCTTCACCGTAACGAGGCCGTCCAGTCAAGTCCATATGCGTAACCTGTACAGCCTGTACACTCAACATACGCATATAAGAATACAAGGGTAAACCTAACTTAAACCCTTTGCCCAAACATCAAAATCTATGGTCACTCCGGACCATCTTAGGGTCGATTGCTCCAACAATCTCCCCCTTTTTGATGTTTGGCAATCCGTTTAAGTTAGGGAAACAAATAGTAATAAAGAATAGCAAAAACAATTCTAAATAAATGCATATGCAATGCATACATGGATCCTATCCCAAGGCATCCCACACCTAACCCTCCAAGTTAGGAATTTTACACCAAACCGGGCTTTTTAAAGCTTCTCCTAAGCTCCCCCTTACACTGGACTTACAAAGGCTTTTTTAAGAACCTCTCCAAGGTTCCCCTTACGCCAAGAATGGAGCAACCATGCTCCCCCTTAATCTCATCTCTCCCTAAACCTAGGGTTTCTAGCAAAGGTGTGTTTGGTTTCCCAACTTAAACCTAACACTTCTCCCCCTTTGCCTAACATCAAAAAGAACCCAACAATATCCCAATTATCGATTCTTTTAATCCCCAATGACCATAAACAATGTGTACTAGCTCCCCATACACTTGTTATGCATCATTTGGACCCCAAACCAGCTGCTGATACAAAATTAAGCCTATACTCTGAAAGTCTGAAATTTCAGCATTTCTGACGAAGTTCAGAAATGCACCAAAAGTTCCACAAATCTCCAAAAATTCATAAATTTTGTGGAGAGCTTTGTGGTACCCATATCTACTTGGGAAAAATACTTTCCAAAATGTATCTATCCCCATTCCCAAGTTTGGTACAAAACCAAAAAGTTTCTTATGAAAATTAAGGTAAATAGGAGACAACCTCCCCCTTAACCCATGCCTTCTCCCAATTTTCAGTTTTCCCAGGTCAAGTTCTACCCAACTTAACCTCCTAGACACCACGTTGAGTCATACACAACCCAACACCCGAGTTCTTTCCCCCTTTGACACTCTTATAGCATTGCCCAAGGCAATCTTTCCCTAAGTGCCAAAAGGAACTCAACAAAAGTCTAAAAAAAACCTAAAGTTTGCAAGCACACTTGCTAGGATATACCCTATCCTAGAAAACTATGATATCATGGAAATATCAAGTGTGCTTGACTTTTGGTACACATCTAAGTTTCTTAAGGATTTTGCATTAAGTATCAGCTTTCAAATTCGTTTCTAATTCCATGTGTTTGTCAAATCTATCCATCATAATTCGACACATGGAATTGTCCTCAATGTTCCCTGTTTAATCTCTAGATCTTAGATACCTAGGGAACCTTATCAATCCTTCTTGATTTCCATAACATCCAATAAATTCTTATCAAATCATGGGATAACACTTTATTCAAGGACTATGAAGTCTTTTAATCCAAGGCCTTACCCTATAATCCAAATTTGTAATTTCTGATTGTCCAATATACCTATTTCCATTTCAGCCTACGTTCCAGTCGACTGCCCCTGGGGCAGTCGACTCCCAAAACTCACAGAATGTTTCTGGGCTCTTACCAGTCGACTGCCCCCAGGGCAGTCGACTGATACCTGAATTTCAGGTTTCCCAGCCCAATTTCAGAAATCCCTAACTAATTCTACAAATCTCCAAAAATTATGAAATTTCGTGGGGAGATTTGTGAAGCCAATATCTACTTGGAAAAAATATGTTTCCAAATAAATGTACTCCAAATCCCAAGATTGGCACGAAATCCTACTTCTTCTAAAAAGTATCAAATGAGCTCGTCCTAAAAGTGCTAATTCTCACTTCTCTTCAATGCATCCACTTCTCCTTGATCACAATTCTTTTCTACCACTGAAATACATGGTATTCCACCATTAAACCTCAATTTTGTGAATTATAGCTCCTTTTTCACCTTTTTCCCTTAAATCTCCTTTTTAATGTGCCACGACCTAGGATTAAGACTTACCCAAGTCTTCCAACCATTTTTGGCACATTTCACCTAATTTCCTAGGAGAACAACTCTCGAGATCCATTTACCATGGACCCCAAAGACTCCTAGAGCTCCCCCTTGAGCTCTGAGCCCTAGCCACCTCCTTAGGTGACTCAATCCACACTAGGCCACACCGGTGTGCCACTGGTGACTCTTGGCCTAGAAGATTGACCTTTTTAACCTTGGACACCTTGTCCTTGGTTAGGTCACTCTTTTTACCCTTAGATGGCATCCCCTTGCCATCCTTAGACTTTCCCTCCTTACTAAGATTGTATGCTTTCCCAGCATACTTCTTTCCATTGCCCTTGGAGGTCTTACATCGGTACCCCAATCCCGACCTATCATAGTTGGGTTTTATATTACCCAACACCATGTCTAAGCCCTTAGATCCAACCGTGAATCTTTCTAGGACTTTTTCTAATGTATCAAGCCTTGCCCTCAAGACTTGATTTTCCCTCTCTAGACCTTTAACCTTGTAGTCCATATGCCCACTTTGGACATTCCTAGAACTACCCATTTTCTTAGGCATTTGTTTCCCTCCCTTGGGGTTAATGCCTTTAGCCTTGGATACACAGGTCTTAGATTTACCATGATGCATGCTTTTCTTAGGATATGTATCTACCTTGTTATCCTTATTCCTATCATGATATTTAAAACCATCATTGTGCACAAAGAGACAATTTTCATGAAATCTAGCATGCATGGATGAGTGATTTGCATTATTTCTAATATTCATGGATGGGTAATTGGCATGATTCTTAGCATTCATGGGGGAACTTAAATATGAATGACAATTTAATCTAGGGTTAGGAATTACCTCCCTTACCCTTGTAGTCCCTCCTTGATGTGAGCTTCTTCTCTTCTTTCTTTCTTCTTTCTCCCATCTTCTTAGATGCTCCATTATCTTTATTTCACCTTTCTTTGGGCACTTGGTGTGGTAGTGCCCTAGCTCACCACATGTGAAACATCTAATCTTCATTTTTCTATCTTGGGCTCCTCCATTCCTACAATTTATGTTAGATTTTAATCGAATGGACCCGGGTTTAGAGAGTACCTCCTTTTTACCTTTTGGGCACTTATCCTTGTAGTGTCCCTTTTCATTGCAACCAAAGCATATAATGTGATCTTTGTTCCTTACTTTGGTGGAGGTTGAGACTTCTTCAACTTTTGATGATGTGGATGCCGCCTCTTGATCCGGCATGGAAGTGGATCTCTCCTCCCCCTCAATCCTTGAGGTGGAGACCTCTTCCTCTTCTTCTCTAGAGGAGGTTGACGATTCTTCACTTTCTTCTTCCTCTTCTTGAATCACGGGGCTTTTCTCCTTAGGATCTTGAATTTTTGTAGGAGTCTCATGATACTCTTTCACCTTGCTCCATAATTCACATGCACTTTGATATGACCCTACACAACTCAAGATGTCGTTAGGTAATATATCAACCAAAATATTTATTACCTTCTCATTGGCCCGGAATTGTTCTTGTTGCTCTTTGTCCCAATATCTAGGATGAAGCTTCTTCCCGTGCTTGTCCTTTGGAACTTCGAAGGGCTCTTCAAGCGCAATTCGACATGCCCAATCCATTCCGAACCATATCTCGATCCTCGCTTTCCAATATGCAAAATCTTCACTGTTGTAGGCCGGTGGTGTGAAGATCTCGTCCCCAAGTGGACCTTCACCTTCCATTTCCTCTAGCGTATGCTCTCTCGGCGGTTAGTCCGATCAAGAGCGGTCCTTCGCTCTGATACCAATTGTTAGGATTGATTCCGTACGCTAGAGGGGGGTGAATAGCGTTTCGAACTCTTTCTTGAACCTGCGTTGTTAGTAGCACAGCGGAATATACAATAAACAACAAAAACAACGCTAACAATACCAGATTTAGTTGGTATCCACCCCGGTCAGGTGACTAATCCAACAATCCTTCGGCGGATCAAACCCTGAATAACGTCCGGCTAGAACTCGTCGCTCCTTGTGGGTGGAGAAACCTCGCCACAACACCAAGGACACTTAGAGAACAAAGTAGACTACTATCTTGCCTTAGCCAAGCAAGATTCGTCAAGAAACTCAGCCACCACGAAGTCCTCTTTAAATAGGACTCGGGTCTGATTTCTCGCTACCAGTCGACTGCCTGGTGCCAGCCAAATTCGACTGTTGACACCCCCAACGTTAGAATTTTCCAGCTCACCAGCCACTTACCAGTCGACTGCCCCCAGGGCAGTCGACTGGTCCCAGGGCTGAGACTTTTCTGTGAGTTCCATCAGTCGACTGCCCCCAGGCCAGTCGACTGGTCCACTCACCCACCTATGGTTACCCATCCTGAGTACATTCCACTCCGCACTCAAACCCTAGGATTTCCCAAGTACAATCGCACTGCACTCATACCCTCACGACTCGACTGACTCCTCCTCCGCAGCCTCGACTGTTACCTTCGCGCGTCTTCATCTTCGGTCCTCGTCCCTCGGATACGCACGCAAGCCTCCAGCTTACATCCATGCCACCCTTCACGTACGCCTCAAAGTCCGCGCCCATCAGCTCATCGTCCCTGCACTCCAAGGTCCCTCAGGTGCGCACATAAGCCTCCAGCTTGTCTCCATGCCACCCTTCACCGTACCGAGGCCGTCCAGTCAAGTCCATATACGTAACCTGTACAGCCTGCACACTCAACATACGCATATAAGAATACAAGGGTAAACCTAACTTAAACCCTTTGCCCAAACATCAAAACCTATGATCACTCCGGACCATCTTAGGGTCGATTGCTCCAACAGCATCAACTCAAAATGACCCAAGAGCTGAATTTTCAGAAAACAAGGCAGCATCTTCATTTCCAGCCCAAATCAGTGCCGAAACCACTCCAAATTCAGTTGATTCCACCCCTAGCCCGTGCTCAACTTCTTCATCTAGCAATCCTGTAATTTTGGTGGAAAACGAAGCACAAATCAGTGGCGAAACAGATTTTACAGCAGCCATTCCAAACAGGGCAGCAGCTCAAAAATCAGCCCCTCCTATTTCGGTTCCAGAGAAAGAATTTAGAGTACCCTTGCCTTTTCCACAGGGGAGAACTCCAACCAAAAGAAACGTGGAGGAGGAGAAAGCAAAAGAATACAATGAGATGGTAAAACTTTTTAGTAAAGTCGAAATTAATGTACCCTTGCTGACAATGATTAAACAGGTTCCTAAGTATGCGAAATTTCTGAAAGATCTTTGTGTTAACAAGAGGAAGCTTAAGGAAAATGAGATGGTCAGCATGGGGAAGAATGTTTCATCACTCATCCATGCCATACCTCAGAAATGTGAAGACCCTGGCATGTTTACTGTATCTTGTGAGATAGGAAGCACCACGCTACATGATGTCATGCTTGATTTAGGAGCTTCTATTAATGTCATGCCCAGGACAGTCTTCCAGATGCTTGGCATTGGTCCTCTACAACCCACTGGAGTTGTGATTCAGCTAGCAGATAGGAGTCAGACCCGCCCGGCAGGAGTATCGAAGATGTTTTGGTTAAAGTGAAAGAATTGATTTTCCCTGCGGACTTCTACATTCTAGACATGGAGGGAGAGTACCTTGCACGTAAATCCCCACTTATCCTTGGAAGGCCTTTTCTGAAGACTGCTAGAACTAAAATTGATGTATATGCTGGCACCCTTTCGATGGAGGTGGGAGATACAGTAGTCCAGTTTAGCATTTTCGACGCCATGAAGGACCCTAAGGGAAATCGTTCTATTATGAGCATAGACACCGCAGAGGAGACTGTTGAGGCACATATCATTGATGATGATGTTACATTTGACATAGTGGGAGGAGAGTTGATTTCAGAGGAAGCTTTACCTGATTTTTCTTGCTTTGTATTTTGTGATGATATTGTTTTTGATAGCCCTAATCTTTTTAATGAGGTTGTTGCAGGTATTACTAAGGAGGCATGCATAGGAGATTATTCTACAGGTGTAGGGGATTGCACAGAGCCCCAGGGACCACCACCATTTCCAGAAAGTGTAGGGACTTGCATGATTGGAGCAAGTACCCAAGGATCACCTATTTCAGTTGATTGTCCACCAGATTTTGAGCCTGAGATGGAGGTATTTCTTGTAGAACCAATTGACATTTTTCATGATGATCAGGTAAGTATTTCTTCTTTTCCTTTAGAAAATTTCATGGAGATGTCTAGATTTGCATGTGAAGAATGTTTTGATTCATCATTTGTGAAAAATAATTGTGAAAATTCTTTAGAGGTGCCCAGACTTGATTTTATTCATTGCTATGATATTCATGAGACAGATTATGCTAGAATTGATTGTGAGAAATTTTTAGATGAGCCTGAAATTGAAATTGTTTATTGTGAAGAGTCTCTTGTTATTTCTTATGCTGAAATTGAATGTGAAAAACTTCTAGAGGTACCCGAGATTGATTTTATTGACTGTGGAACTTTTATTGATATATCTCATGTAGAATATGCTTGTGAAAAATTTATTGAGGTACCAAAAATTGACTTTATTGGATGCGATGCATTTTTAGATACATTTTATGTAGAGATTGATGATATTGCACTTCTTTCTTACCCTGCACGCTTGAGAAGGGTTTTACATGTTTTTGCAGGATCCCAGAGATTTCTTGAGTGGGTTCTACATCTAGACAGTCTTCAACCACCTGGAAGATTTTCCAAAAAGAATAAAGAGGGAGGAGATGATCTTGCTTTGACTTATAGCACTCCACCTCTGAAGTGGCTATTGTATTTAAATCACCTTCGGCCACCTAGACAGTTTACTGCGAAGAATAAGTGTGGGGGAGTAATGTAAAATAAAATTGAGAAAATGAAGGAAACTTTTTCAGCTACTCCTACTCCTCCACTACCACGATGGAGATTATTTCTTGATAGACTCCGACCGCCAGAAATAAAAGGGAGTTTACTTTTTCTTGCATTTTCTTTCATTGCTTTTTTTCCTCTTTATGCTTGTTAGAAGTAGAATTTTCTTTTAAAATGAATACTTGCTAATAAATGTTTGAATAGCGTAGAATTGATAAATAGGCAGTGTAAATACCATTTTATATCTTTTGACACTTTTTCTTCATGAGTAGGAATAAATGTATCCCTTTAGGCTATCTTGATAACATTTTAGAGTCTTTTGAAAACAAATTAAATTTGGTTGTCAAAACTTAGGATTTGAGCTCATGGATGAAATCTTGGATGCTTGAGTACTACTTGGCCATGTATTCTTGATTGAGGACTTGAGATGAATTATTTTTACCTAGTGAGGATTAGCCTTATTTTTGTGACACATTCATGTGATTGTACTCTAGAACTTGCTTAGGTTTTTTCAAAATCATATTTCAATGATTGGATCACATCTATAGAGGCTAATAAATTTGTTTACCTTTCCATGTCAATTGTTGGCAATAATCATGTTCATTCTATTTTTCTTTCCTTATTTCCTACTCCTAACCATATTTTCTAGGGACTTGTTTGCTTGGGGAGATTCTTTGATGCTATTTTGCCCGAGACGGACAAAAGATTAAGTGTGGGGGAGTGGTTAGTGATTTGGAATAAAGTTTTATCAAGGATGCACTTCTTTTGAAAAAAAAATTTTTTTATCATGTGTCGAATTGAATTGAGTTTGGTATCAAGATCAAGCAAGAAGAAGTAGTTAAGGAAGATAACAATTGAGGCATCTAGATTCTTGCTCATTAATTGAAGATCCAAGGAAAACAAATGGCATACAATGAAGAAAAAAAAAATCTGCAATGAAGAAAAGAAATGGCATCCAATGGAAGAAGATGTATCAAAATTGCCTTGAGAGCATGTTTCGGCTATTATGCTAGAGGATGAATGGCAGCTGAGTTAACATGAAACTAATGCAGGAATTCTGTGCAAAGCTTAATTCAGTTAAAGAAGGAAAAAAAACTGAGCAAAAGTGAAAAAGAAAAATGAAACGGAAAAAAAAACACAAGGAAGTAAGTAATTGCTCCATTACTAGTGATGCTAATTGCTGAATAAGAAACCAGAAGATTTCAAGGATGAAGAGCTTGAAGGTTCAGAAATCTGAAATGAATTGCTTGGGAGCTAGAATTTGGAAAAAATGTAAGTGGAAGAACTTGTGCCAACTTGAAGTGATGGGTATCAAAAGAGAGTTGTAAGAATTAGCGAAGGCTATATGTGGAGCAGCAAAATTTTGTCTCTGATTGCTATTTGATGTCTCAAACTCTCTGATAGGAATGCTGATCCGAATGAGTCCATTAGAAGATTGGAGAGCAGGGGAAAAAAACAGAAAAACAGTTTGGAAAATAGAAAAAAAAAAGAGAAAACAAGCAGAATTTTGAGTTTGGCTTCACTTGAGGGCTCTAGATCTAGGAAAAGTTTGGAAGCTACTGGTTTTGAGAAACCAGATATGAATAAAAAGAAGCTGAAACTGAAATAAGGAAGCTAGCAGCTGAAAACAGTTTGAAAAAGGAAGAAAAATAGAAAAATCAAAGGAAACAAGTTGGTATCCAATTGAAGTTTTGGCACAATGAAATTAGTGAAGATACTCTCATCCAAAGTGAATATCTGTTCCAATACATTCTGATTTCAGTAGAGAAAAGAAAGAAACAGAAAAAAAAAACAGAAAAGAAAGGAGAAGAGGCAAAATGGCACGCAAGAGGAAAAATTGGCACAAAGGAATTCATGAATTCTTTTCATCAAATTTTGGAAGAGTAATGCCAAAGCCTCACTTCATCACACTTTGACTTCATTATAGGGATTGAAAGGAGGGCAAAAATGCATCAAGAATATCCTTGAACATTCAAGTCTTCCACTCATTCAAATTTGCTATTTACTTGGCTTTTATTTCATTTCTACCATTTCTTATGTCTTTCACTTTTGAATAAACTTTTATGGATGATTGATTCTAATCATGAATAATGGTGGAGAGTAGATAATAAGCAAGCCTATGGTAGTGCAAGAAGCATGTGTGTATGAGTGAGCTCCATTTCATCATGTACTTAGAACTTAGGAGGAGAGCCACCAAAAATTTCCTTGAAAGGCTTAGAGAGTGAAATTCATCTCAATGAATCATGAAGGTTGAATTTGTTAAGTTGTTGATTTAAGGACAAGATGCTAGTCTATAGAGCTTAGATTTGTGAGAATTGACAACCCTAGGTAATTTCTTTTAAATTGCTTCTACATATGTTTGAGAAAACCTAGGGGATACATATTTAGTACTTTTCGCGAGACGCTCAAGCTTAAGTGTGGGGGAGTTGATAAGTGTCATTTTGTTGATCATTTCATATGCTTAAATCCGTATTTGACCCATATTTTACTTGTATAATTGTGGATTTACTCTAGGTTCTAGGATTTATACTCTTTTTGGACTTAATTGCAAATTTTGATATATTTGAGTTGTTTTGTCACTAAATTTTTGATCAATTTTTGTAGGCTTGGAGGGATCATGAACCTAAGGTCATGTTGGGTCAAATGTTGAGTCAAAAGTGGACTAGATCAAGTGATCAAGCGTCGACTCATTTGGACCGTCCGATGCAAGAACGGTTAGATCTAGACCATCTGAGAACTTTTGATCAATCCGAGCTGGGATTAAGGCTAGTCAAGTGATCAGATCAAGATCTGAGAGTTTCAGCCCAATCAGAGATCATCTAGCCGTTGGATCATGATCAGAGTGATCTAGACCATCCATACAAAGATCAAGGTGATCTGAACCATCCGTTGGAGATCTGGCAGATCCGAGATACCACGAGGATGATCCTGACCTCTGATCGAGATTTGGAAAATTTGAATCAAATCGGACAAAGAACCACCGTTGGATGAAGCGGGATTAATCTCAGCCGTTCACTGTTCAACTACTTAAACTGAAAACAGAGTTCAGATCTGATGTCGCGTCTTCATTCAGTTCGTAGCTATTCTTCATCTTCTTCACTTGTTCTTCATTCCGTTCGTAGATTTCTTCATCCGAAGGCGTGTCCAACTCGATTTCGACCTTGGATTTAGATCTGGATCGTTGGGAAGTTTTCTCCGTGAAGTTTCCAGCTCAAATTCGGCCAAAACAGAGATGATTGAGGGTTTCGTCAAATCTGTAATCTGATCGCTTGGATCGAGTTTGTGTACCATTTCCAACCATCTGAATTACCTGGAGGGGTCCTTTGGGTGATCTGATCATTCCCCAATCATCATTGCATCACGGTACAAGGAGATCGAGGAGATCGGATTGTTTCTTCAGAGACTGAGCAGAGTTTGAGCAGATCTGAATTGGAGTTTAATTTCCCACTGATTTGCGAGTTGAAGGGGTTTTTGGCTTGCCCTTGCGTGACGAACAAGGTGGTCTTGATACATGGGAAGGATCGAGATTAGTTTTTAATGAAATTTCTGTTGTTTTCAGCTGTAATTTCAATTCTGCTCTTCATTTCTGTATTTGTCTTCAAATAAGCTGCTTAAGTTCTTTATCTTGAGTTGTTTCAGCTTTAATTTCGTTCTATTCTGCAAGTAGTTAACTAGGAAACTTGTCTAGTGAACAATCGTCCTAAATTTCAGTTATTTCGTGCTTAGTAATTTCTGCACTTTTCCAGCTTGCGTATCAGAATTGTTGTAGCTGAGTGCCAGTTTCTTACCCTGTTTCTGCAATTTCCAGCTTATTAAGTTTAGTTTTCGGATTGGTCTTGCTTCAATTAGTTTAAATTCTGCATTAGTATCAAATTAGAAGACTGTTAGAGCACATTGGGTTGCAATCTCAGTTCAATTCTCATTTCTTTGGTTGCGTATCAGTTTTTAGTTGAGTATCAATCCCTTTTCAGTTCTGAATTTTGTTGCGATCAGCTGTCAGTTTCTTCTTCTGAAATTCTCGATTGCAGTTTGCCTCATTTGTATAGCAATTGGAATCCATTAATGTGTATCAGTTTTGTTGAATTTGCTTTTCAATCATGCAAGTAGCTGTGCCATTTCTGCTAGCAATTCATTTCTGAATATCAGCAGTTTAAATTTCTGAAGTTGACTTACTGAAGCTCTGAATTCGTATTCTCCAGCAGTTGATGTCAGTTGTTTGGATGGACTTTTCATCCAATGAGTTGTAGCATTCAATTTCTGAAAGTCTGAAATCCCATTACTGCATTCCTGCGCATGAATTCATCAATCCAGGTTTTGTGTCCGAATTCATTAGCTGTCAAGTTCTAAATTTCTGTACTTGTCCTGCATAGCACTTCATTAGTATCTTTCTATGTTGGATTGTGAATTGATCAGTCCATTCTAAACTGCTAGCTTATAGTTTAAGCACTTAGTTCAGCTATTGGCACTTGAGTGTTCTTTCCTTGTATCAAGTTCATTGCAATTCCTGTATTTTGTATCAAAAGAAGCTTCGGTACTGTTTGGTGCCAAGTTGAGAGTAATTTTTAGTATGCTATGTTGCTTGGAATCAGTTAGGGTTGCATTCGGATTGTTCTTGAATTTTATCATTCATGTATGCATGTGATGCTCTTTAAGTTTGTAGTTAGTATTTGTTTCAAGTTAGGATGTTTCTGAAAATTACCAACACTGTTTTTATTCCTTTGCTGAGCATTTGGATTGTAGTTAAATTCAAATTTATTCTTCACATTCGACTTGGTGCATTGGTAGATTGAATTTCCAATTAGTTAATTTCATTAGTTGCATTTATCTCATTGGCTCATTTAGTTAAGTTTCCTTTCTTTCTATTGCATTTTCATTGCTAATTAAAACCAAAACTCCCAAGTTCTATTCGAAACCCAAAAACACAAACGACACATAAACGCAAGTTCGAATCAAACAACTTGAACTAACCCTTGAAAAAATACGACCTGTGGCCCCTTTACTACGCTTTCATACTTTGATTAAAAAAAGGGATTTCCAGTATTTTACAAATATTCTAAATTTATGGACCCACATTCGTGACACCTATCTCGGTCCATCAGTCGGCGACCCCGGAAAGCTCCAGCTATAGTGGAGCGGACCCTACATTGTCGTCAAAAAGCTCGTTGGAGACAGTTATTATCTACAAGATGACAGGGGTAAAAAGCTGGATAGGCCATGACATGCAAATCACCTCCAGCCATATCGTACTCGGTGAGCCTTGTGAGATACAATATGTATTTGTTTACGTGTTTCTACTGCTTTGCAGTTTCAATAATGAAAGAAATAAACAAGATGTCTCATTAAGATCCAACACAATTGCATGAAGATCTTACCATCTCATGGTGCTGCGGATGCCCGAGATGTGTAGGCCTGGTCGTGGTGCTGAGGATGCCCGACCAGGAGGAGCATAAACTCCTACCATCTAGTGGTGCTGTGGATGCCTGATATGTGTAGGCTTGGTTGTGGTTCCGAGGATGCCCGACCAGGAGGAGCATAAACACCTACCAATCTTGTGGTGCTGCGGATGCCCGAGATGTGTAGACTTGATTGTGGTGTTGAGGATGCCCGACCAGGAGGAGGATAAACTCCTACCATCTCGTGGGGCTGCGAATGCCTGAGATGTGTAGGCCTGGTCGTGTTGCCGAGGATGCCCGACCAGGAGGAGCATAAACTCTTACCATCTCGTGGTGCTGCGGATGCCCGAGATGTGTAGGCCTGGTCGTGGTGCCGAGGATGCCCGACTAGGAGGAGCATAAACTCCTACCATCTCGTGGTGCTGTGGATGCCCGAGATGTGTAGGCCTAGTTGTTGTTCCAAGGATGCACGGCCAGGACGAGCATAAACACCTACCATCTCGTGGTGCTGCGGATGCCCGAGATGTGTAGACATAATTGTGGTGTCAAGGATGCCCGACCAGGAGGAGATAAACTCCTACCATCTCGTGGGGTTGCAGATGCCCGAGATGTGTAGGCCTGGTCGTGTTGCCGAGGATGCCCTCCAGGAGGACCATAAACTCTTACCATCTCGTGGTGTTACGGATGCCCGAGATGTGTAGACCTGGTCGTGGTGCCGAGGATGCCCGACAGGAAGAGCATAAGTTCCTACCATCTCGTGGTGCTGCGGATGCTGAGATGTGTAGACCTGATCGTGGTGCCGAGGATGCCCGACCAGGAAGAGCATAAGCTTCTACCATCTCGTGGTGCTGCAAATGCCCGAGATGTGTAGGCCTGGTCGTGGTGCCGAGAATGCCCGACCAGGAAGAGCATAAGCTCCTACGATCTCGTGGTGCTGCAGATGCCCGAGATGTGTAGGCCTGGTCATGGTGCCAAGGATGCCTAACCAGGAAGAGCATAAGGTCTTACCATCTCGTGGTGTTGCGGATACCCGAGATATGCAGGTCTGGTCGTGGTGCCGAGGATGCCCGATCAGGAGGAGCATAAGCTCCTACCATTTCATGGCGCTGCGGATACCCGAGATATTAGGTCTGGTCGTGGTGCTGAGGATTCCCGATCAAGAGGAGCATAAACTCCTACCCTCTCGTGGTGTCGAAGATGCCCGAGATGAGTAGGCCTGCTTATTGTACCGAGGATACCCGGCCAGGAGAAGCAGGAAAATCCCAACATCTCATGGTGCCGAGGAGGCCCGAGGCTGGTAGACCCAGCCGAGGTGCCAAGTGTTGGATCTGAGATGGCTAGAGAGGGGGGTGTGAATAGCCAGCCACCAAAAACTCTACTTCTTTTGTTTCTGCACTTAGGTTAGCAGCGAAAATACAAAACAGACAAAGAAATACAAACACAAACTAACACAGGAGATTTACAAGATTCGAGGATAACTTGCCCCTACTCCTTGGCGTGCCCGTGAGGTGGGTGATCCCTTGATCGTCGGCAGATCTGGCCCCGGAGCGACTCCGGCTAAAATCTTCTCCTTCTCGGTGGAGTAACCTCTCCACAATCATCTCAGAGATATATAGATGAAGCACAGGAGACTCGAAAGGGAAGCTCACACAATGGATCAAACAGATAGCTCAAGCAAGAAGAGAATACAGAGAAAACAACTCAACACCAGACCCTTCACTCAGTTCTTTATTCTCGTTTCGTTATCTTCTCTGTTTCGTCAGCCTCTTCTTCTTAAGCTTCCTTCTGCACACCTACAGGCATCACCCACTGAGCTCTCAGTTCACTGAAGTCCTCTTCATCTGAAGCTTCAGGTCAGTCGTCACCCACTGATCCCATCTGAGCTCTCAGCCTACCTCCTCAGTTGAAGCTTCAGATCGTCAGGTGCCATTAGAACCTGCAAGTGTATACCAAATAAAATATCACAGATAAAAGTCACCCTGGACCCTTCTTCTTGCTCCTCCATCAACTCTGTATCATCTGCACACTCATAGAGTTATTAGCAAAGCAAATCAGAAGCTAATCAGAAGCAAATAAGGAATCTGACAACCATTTGAATTAAAGTTCTGAGGTGTTGATCGGTCACCCTGACCGATCAGACACCCACATGACCAATCAGACTCCATTCTGATCGATCCAGTGAAGTTCTGATCGGTCTCACTGACCGATCAGAGATCATGGATCAGTCACCAGACCGATCCTTAAACCCACTGAGTTCTAAGTCAAATCCCCTGATCGGTCACCTTGACCGATCAGGGGAGTGCTAATCGGTCAAGCTGACCAATCAGCAAGGAACCTGACCGATCAGGCTCTTGCCTGATCGGTCCAGGTCATCCTTGATCGGTCAGAATGACCGATCAGGGGTCTCGTGATTGATCCATTGATCGATCACCAACCTTTCTGCGACCACATAAAATGCTTTCTGATCGTTTTATGATCGGTCACCAGACCGTTCAGAAACCCTTCTGTTTCATCAGAAGCTTTCTGGATCGGTCAATAGACCGATCAGACATCCTGGATCGGTCCTGTGACCGATCTAGAATCAAGGGAGTTTGTGCCAACTCCCTGATCGGACTCTAGACCGATCCAGCCACTCTTTTAGACCCTGAGTCCAGAGAACAAGCACCCTTGCCCTCTCTGACTCAGTCTGGTCCGGAGAACGAGCTCCCAAGCCCTCTCCGACTTATCCCGGTCTAGAGAACGAGCTACCTATCCCTCTCTGACCAGTACACTTAATGTTCAGTCCCCCGGACCAAGACTTCATGCCCAGCTTCACTCACCGGGACTTAGTCCAACCTAGCTTCACTCACTATGACCCAGCTTCACTCACCAGGATTTACTTCACCTAGCTTCACTCACTAGGATTTGCTTCACCAAGCTCCCCTTGCTAGGACCCAGCTTCACTCACCAGGATTTACTTCACCTAGCTTCACTCACTAGGATTTGCTTCACCTAGCTCCCCTTGCTAGGACCCAGCTTCACTCACCAGGATTTACTTCACCTAGCTTCACTCACTAGGATTTCCTTCACCTAGCTTCCCTTGCTAGGACCCAGCTTCACTCACCAGGATTTATCCCCAACTTCACTAACCAGGACTTCGTGCCCAGTCCCCGACCATGACTTCATGCCTAACTTCACTCATCAGGACTTTTGCCCAGCTTCACTCACCAGGACTTCGTGCCCAATCACCGACCAGGACTTCGTGCCCAACCCCTGACCAGGACTTAATCCGAACTTAACTATTTGATCTCACTCAACCAAACTTAAATCGGTGTCAACACCAAAATAACAATCAGGTCAGACTGCATAAACACCAAGGGGGCCTAACTAGAGACGAGTTGGCTTAAGCACGACGCTGAGGAAGCACTGCCGAGTATAACTTGGACCTATGTCACCTAACTTTGTGGACGACACCAGAGGTTCATCGGCCTGGACTAAATATTGAACAACTCGAGTCCCATCCTTACCAGTGCAGACGATTAGCCACGCCTTAAAGCCTCATCTTTCCCCTGACGTTTGGCCTCGTGTGTGCAATGGAGTCCGTATGGGAGAAGAGACGGGAAAGGTACGCAGTCGATGGGCAATAATATATAGAAGATGAATATATTTCATTTATGGGTGAAAGTTATACTTAGAGTACCTCCAATCAAATACAGAAGACAAACCTAAGCTATTTGAAGACACAGAAGAAAATACATTTCATTAAAATTAGAATACATCTCATAAAATAAAGAAGGCAAATGCAATCAAGAAAAGAAACAGAAAGTAATTGCATATTAGTCACACTTGGAGTACAAAAGGTTTCATTCATCAACTCAGAGTACACAGGACAATTGTGCAAAAATATTTCATTCAAAGTGGATGATTACATCTAAAGTACATTTGGAAACAAAAAATAAAAGGCAAAATACAAAAGAAGAAAAGGAAAGGGTGCCAGCTACAGCTCCTTCTTCTCGGGCGGTAGCTCCTCCCACGCTTGACTGACGTTGAGGAAGCTGAGGTCGGTGTCCGGCTTCAGCACTCCCACTCACCGAATTTGCTGGAATGCTCTGTTGAAGTCCTGCTTCAACTGCCTCAACACTTGGCTGGCCAGGAGGTCCCCAAACTCATCGGATTGAAGGAACTGGGCCTTGAACGCCGCCTTCGCCTCCACCTTCCGGGACTCTTCATCGGCCTTATATGTCTTCAGTGCTTCAATGGTCTGGTCCCGTGCAGTCCTCAGCTCGGTTGCCTTAGAGGATTGCTGATCCCGAGCCACCTAGGCCTCTCGGAGCTACTCTGTACTCTCTCGAAGTTGCGATTGGGCCAACTCCAAGTCTTCCTGCAGGAGGCGAAGGCCTTCCGACAGCTTTGCTTCCCGCTCTTCGGAGCACCCCTTCTCGTGCGCCAAATGGTTCACCTTGTCGGTGAGGGGTCTTCGACAACTTCGACAAGAGGAGCACCCGATGGTTAGCGTTGTACAGTGAAGACCCAGAGGCCAGCAGGGAGTCCATATAGTGCTCCACTTTTGCCCGAAGGCACATGCTGACCTCTGCCTGCATCAGGCCTTCCTTGCAATCTCGGTAGACCTCTGCCTCTAATTTTGCTCCCTGGTGGCGCAAGGTGTTGGTCTCTTGCTCTGAGGATAAGCGATTACCCAAGGAAAGACAGTCGAAAGCGGCCTGCCACAACAAATACCAGGAGTTAGTAAAAGTAAGCAATAATAGGAGTAAAGCGTCGGACCTTTACCTTGAGGAGGGGCTCATGCAAGCTGGTGAGAAGCCCAGCTGATGCACTGGTGGTCTTCCCTTGCATGGTTTCACGACCCCTCCCCGAGAAGATGAGCTCTTGGTGTAACAGAGGACACTGGGAGCCTCGACAGGCACTCTGGAAGGCCCCAGGATGTCCTCTTCTGTGTTGGAGGCTTCTTCAGATGTCTGACCCTCAGCAGAGGCCTCCTTTAACACCAATGGGTGGGGGTCCATGGAAGCCACCTTCTCCACCACCTTTGCCTTCCGTCGTAAGTTGGCACTTGAGAGAATGGGCTCGACGGGTTTCACCTCCTTGCCCTTGAGGTTGTTGGGGGTCTTGGCCACTTTTGAGCGACCCTCGACCTCACCCGCCGGCACCGCAGTAGCAGGTGACACCCCTGGGTAGTGCGTGAAGAGAGGAACAGTGTCCTCGTCCTCCGTCGCCACCCTGGTAGGGCGGAGCCTTTTCTTTTGGTGCGCCGAGGGGATTGTAGGCTCTCGTCTGTAGTCTTTGGGCGCGTCTTCTTCCTCCACCCCCTCCTCGGGGATACTGGGGAGGCGCAGGCATTTCTTAAGAGCCAGCGTGCCTTCCCTGATTGTGGTCGGCTCGTCCTCCCGGTAGGCCCTGTCTTCGGGGCAGGAGCCTGGACTGGTTGTTCCTTATAGTCATTTCTCTCCTCAGTCACCACCTTAATGCTCGAAGGTTGGGTGGTGGTCTACTCCTCGTTGGAGATCTGCTCGGAGCCTTCAGAAGGGTCGGCCGCGGGGAGAGCAGCTGGAGGAGGGATGAGGGCTTGTTCATTAGCCTGCTCTTATTTAAGGAGCTTGTTCATCGCCCGGGACAGCTTGATGTTCTCTGCAATGCAATAACAACGAGACATCAGTTAGAATCAACAAGAATTTAATAAAAATATGAACTTACTGAGGTTGTGGCTAATGCTGGTGGCTTTGGAGCTAAGCTTAGCCCGATAAGGAGTTCTTCACACTGCACCAGACTGGGGCCATTGAACTCCATGCCGACAAAGATACCTCTGGCTTGATGGTACCCTGGATCTTACTGGAAGTCATCTAGCTCCGGAATGGTCGATAGGTCTTCTCTCCAGCAGATTGGGCCGAAGGGGCACTCGGGAAGTCAGATGAAGAAAAAATGCTCCTTCCATCCCTAATGGGAGAAGGGAAGACTTCCTATAAACTTATGGCTGAGACGAGCCATGAAACTAAAAGCCCCCCTAGATGCTAAGGTTGGGAGGAAGAAAAAATGAAAAAAGTGGGAGGTCAAAGGAATGTCGAAGAGTTTGAAAAGGATAAATGTCCTGCCCATCTGGGCAAAAGCGTTGGGAGCCATCTGGTGTAAGGGGATATCAAAATTAGCAGACATACTCATAAAGAAGGGTGGAAGAGGAAAACGGAGGCCCTGTTCTACCTGCCCTAGGAAAAAGGTGAAAAACCTTAGAGGAGGTTCTACGGGGGACTGGTCTAGCCTAGGGAGCTCCACATCTAACTCCGTAGAAATGTCGTATGTTTCGCAGGCGGCTCGGAGGGTGTCGAACTTAACCATAGACGAAATGGCTTCGTACCACTTCAGACGATAAACCTGTGATAAACCTATTCCCCCTCCGGTTTCTCTTCCACAACCTAAGTTTTCTTTCCCTTTCCTTCCTTACCCATGATAATGAAAAGGAGAAGAAGAGGGACGACCGAGACTTATGCGTGAAGAAGAAACCTTAGCAAGGTGGAATTCTAGCGAACGGAAATGGAACGCACAATCTCTGTGGTGCAAGAAGACGGAAGGACGCATTCGTCTCCCCTTTTTATAGAGAAGAAGTCACCCTCGCGTGGACAATGGGGGCACCACACGTAGACGATGATGGCTACCCATCTCAAGGCGTCGCCCCTCTTTACAATCGTCATTTGATATGACCCTGTGGCGCGTATCAGAAGGAGATCGCGAAGAAAAGATTGAGACACGTGACAATGCTATATTCGCAGAGATGTTTTGTCGCCATTATGAGACCCCATGCGTTTTTAATGGGTGATAGACAACTATCATTGCCTTGTCTCAAAACTCACATGGACTTTTGGACTAATTCAAAAGACTATCTTGGGGCAATGGACGAATATTTCAATTCCTCGGACCCGACAAGCTACCAAGAGAGGAGTAGCAATATGGACATCACAGATGCGTAGCTTCCCCTCGTTGTACCACTAGTTCAATCAGTCAGCCACACTTCCTTCGATTAGACTTGAAGGGGGGACTTGTGATGGGGATGAGCATCCCGGGGTGGACACGTGGCACGGAGAAGTTACGTGGTAGGGCCCGCCAGGCCGGAGCTCTGAGGTCAGACCGAGACTATCTCGAGATAATGGATCAGAGCCCTGAGGTCCAACCGAGACTATCTCAGGAGAATAGATCAGAGCCCCGAGGTCAGACCGACAATCAGACACCCGAGACTACCTCGGGAGAACAGACGAAAGCCCTTGAGGTCAGGCAGGGTATGGAGCTCCCGAGACCATCTCGGTAAAATTAATGAAGGCTCTGAGGTCAGCTCGTGAGATGCTACTCCGAGAATGGCTCGGGAGAGTGGAGCCCAAAGATCAACATAGGAGTCAGAAAGCCCGACTTCAAGTAGTCATTCCTCTTTCCATAACAAGAAAGTATCGGATAATTATTGTCTACAACGTACGGCAATTAAGGCTTTAATGATCGCAGCGGCCATTACCATAAGATCGTAGAGAAGAACGTGGGGACATGTGTGACCGAAATCTTAGGTATATAAGATGTCTCGTCATTCAGGTAAAGGAGGTATGCTTTCTGAACTTAGAGCAAATTTTGATTTCTCGTTGTCCTCCGAAAAGAAATAAGATTCCTGACTTGAGCGTCGGAGTGAACTCTACCGAAAAATCATCCCATGTGTTCCCTTTAACGCTCGTGTTAATCTCGTAGGACGTGAACATCTTCTCTTTATCACCGTCATCATGAACTATGTTTTAGTGACTCACCCTTCGTGTCGTTCCCTTCCGAAACATTTACTTATAAAAAAACAATTTTATCGTATAAGAAAATTATCCACAGTTTGTCTATGGTTGTTTTTCGTACTTATTTAATAATTTAATACATGCAATTTTCAGATGCTTTTTAATTATTACTAATTAAGCTGCATTTTTTACACAAATTTTATTTAAATTGAAAATGAGTTTTCCATTCAAATTGTTTATTATAGTCAAGATTCTTTTGCTGCAACTTTTAATAATTTTAGCATTATCAACTTTATAAATATGATCTCCTCTCCAATAATAATCAATATATTTGGAAAGAGAAATATGGAGCTAATTATAAGTTACTTAGTCATCGCATTTATAGTACTTGCCCTGGCACTTCCGGCCGCCTTCCTCGATCGCCGGCGCCGCAAGTTTAACCTTCCTCCAGGTCCCAAGCCATGGCCGGTGATCGGAAACCTCCATCTGATCGGCCCGCTTCCCCATCAATCCCTCCACACCCTCGCCAAGAAGCACGGTCCCCTCATGTACCTGCGGCTCGGCTCCCGCCCCACCGTCGTCGGTTCCTCCGCCGCGGCGGCCCGTTTCTTCTTCAAGACCCACGACCTCTCCTTCACGGATCGCCCCAACATGGTCGTCGGCAAGTACACGGCATACAACTCTTCCAACATGGGTTGGTCACCCTACGGCCCCTATTGGCGCCAGGCCCGCCGCCTCACCCTCACCGAGCTGTTCAGCACCCAACGCCTTCACTCCTTCTCCTCCATCCGCGTCGACGAGGTCCACTCCCTCCTACGCCGCATTTTGGCCGCGTCTCCACAGGTCGTCCTCAAGGAATTCCTCTTCACCTTCGCGTTCAATGTCATCAGCCGCATGGCTTTTGGGAGGGCATACGTAGCCCAGGACTTCAAGGAGGGGATCGAGGAATTCATGCTGCTTCAAGGAGTCTTCAACTTCGGCGACTACATTCCCTGGCTCGGATTCCTCGACCTGCTGGGCTACGTCCGCCGGATGAAGCTTCTGGGACGGAAGCTCGACGGCTTGTACGAGCAAATTGTGGTCGACCACGAGGAGCGCCGCCTCCAAGAAGGTGACGGCTTCGTTGCCAAGGACATGGTCGACGTGCTCCTTCAGATGGTCGATGATCCAACCATGGACGACGATACCAGACTTGATAGGGAGAGACTCAAGGGTTTCATTCAAGTATTTTAATCGATTTCATCATTTCAAGATTTTATTTTGAATGCTTTAATTGACTAATTTTATACAGGACATGATCGTTGGCGCCACCGATTCGTCATCGGCGACCGTCGAATGGGCCATCTCGGAGCTCGTCCGGTTCCCCGAGAAACAGAGGAAGGCAGCAGAGGAGCTGGAGCGGGTGGTAGGAAGCGGGTGATGGGTGGAGGAGGATGACATCCCACGCCTTCCGTACCTGGTGGCCGTCGTCAAGGAAACGATGCGCTTACACCCGGCGGTGCCGCTTCTCGTACCGTGGCAATCTCGCGAGCACGCCGTCGCGGGCGTGGACTGCGGCGGGTATGACGTCCCTGCGGGGACGTGCGTGCTGGTGAACGCGTGGGCCATGGGGCGGGACCCGGATGTGTGGGAGGCGCCGGAGGAGTTCTTGCCGGAGCGGTTCTTGGGCAACACGGTCGATGTGAAGGGCCAGGACATGGAGTTGGTGCCATTCGGGGCAGGGCGGAGGATGTGCCCCGGGTACAGATTGGGATTGAAGATGATCCAATTAGTGATAGCCAATCTGGTTCACGGATTCGAGTGGCGTCCGCCGACGGGGGTGAGGCCGGAGGAGGTGAGCATGGAGGAGGCGCCCGGTACAACCCTGCGGCGGGAGGTGCCGCTGGAGGCGATTGTCGAGCCCAAACTGCCACGTCATCTTTACTGATCCAAGTATTTTATAATATGTCTAACGGTCTCAGAACTCGTGTAACTCATTATAGCATGGTGTTAATGTTGGTGTATTATAACACTTAAATAGATTTCCCACTCATTCTTTTAACATAATTATTGAATAAAAATAAAATTAATAATATGGACAATGAAATTCATAAAAAATATTATTTATGTTAAAATGAATATTATTAATATTAATATAATAAAAAAATTATGAAAAAGAAGTTCGCACATACTTACCATATGTGAATTGTCCTGATTTCCTAATTGATTGATCTATAATAATCAAAAAGTAATCCATGAATGGATTCATAAACATGTATGCCTGTTTGGTTAGACCTGACCCCGGGCCGGCTCTCACCCAGACCCAGCCCGGAACCGGCTCGGGCTGGGTCGGTTACGGTTCGGCACAGCAAAACTGCTGAACCGACGATTAATCACTGGTTCCAGGATCAGTGCGGTTGGGAAGGGTTTTTTTATTTTTTTTTTTCAACGGTTGAGATCATTTGACCGTTTTTTGATCAATGACTATAATTTAGTGACCGTTATGATCCAAACTCTATAAATAGAGAGTTCATTTCATCATTTTCACACACATATTCTCTTCTCTCAATCTCTCATTCTCAAATCTCAAGTCTCAACTTTTCTCCGCGGTCTTCATTTTTCGACGATAATAGAAGGTGGTCACAGAGCTTCATCATCTCGATCTCGGAGGGGAAAAGAAATAGCGTACCAGGATCCCAACCTTCAAATTCAATCCACCGATGATGAGACCGAGGCTCAGCCCTAACGCCCTCCGATCTCCGGAACATTAAGAAGTACCGATGCGATTACTTCTAAGGTTCGGAAAAATCCTCCTTTAAAATTTTCTATTTTCACTAAACATTTTGAGAAGGTCACACTTCCGTCGGGAGAATTGCGTGCAAAATGCAAGCATTGTAATGCTTCCTACAAATTCCAAGCTGGCGACAGCTATGGGTCGTTGCAACGACATGTAAAAATGAAGCACTCGACGGAATATGAGTTTGACCGCTCTCAAACACAATTATCTAGATTTTCTAGTGGTAGTAGTACTGATTCTGGTTTATTTTTATATTTGGATAATAAATTAAGAGAATCATTAGCTAAATTTATTTCCGTAAAAAATCTTTCTTTTAGTTTTGGATCTAAATGCACATTTAAAGATTTTTGTAAAGAATCTCTTAATCCTGTTGCTAAACGTGTACCTAGGAATACACTTACTCGTACAATTAAAAGATTAGTAAAACAAAGAAAAAAGAATTTAATTGATGAATTTAGTAAATTAAATAATAAAGTTTCTTTATGTTCCGATATTTAGAGTGATCATTGGCAAACTCATTCTTATATGGGTGCGACATGTCATTGGATTGATAACTCTTGGATCCTCCAAAAAAGATTGTTAGCTTATAGAGTTTTTAATAAATCACATACTGCTCATAACATTGCACAATTATTATACTTAATTTTAGAAGAATATGGATTGACTCATCAAATATTTTCAATATCATTAGAGAATGTTAGTTCTAATACCACTTGTATAGATGAACTAAAATTTATTTGTCAACCTGTTATTAGTGGTTTATTTTTTTCATATTCGTTGTATATGTTATGTTTTAAATTTATGTGTTCAAGATGGATTAAAACTTTTACAAAAGTATATTCAACCAATTATAATCGCAATTTCATACTTATGGTATCATCCATCTATGATGAAAAAATGGGGTAGATTATGTAAAGCTAATGGAATGAGACCTAAAAAATTTCCACGTGATGTTCCAACACGTTGGAATTCAACATATCAATTATTACAATATTCATTTCAATATAAAGATTTATTATGTTTATTTTTTGCACAAAATAGTAATACTAATATATATTTATTTTCACAACAATGGAATATTTGTAGTAATATTTGTGAAATTTTAAAAGTTTTTAACGATGCAACTGAATAACTTTTGGATGTTTATTATCCCACTGCTCATTTAATTTTAGTAAACTTTTGTAGTATAGTATTAATATTAAATGAACATGTAAATAATGAAGCTTTAACTGATGTATATTAGTTATGAAAATTAAATGGGAAAAATAAAGTTAATAATATGGACAATGAAATTCATAAAAAAATATTATTTATGTTAAAATGAATATTATTAATATTAATATAATAAAAACAATTATGAAAAAGGAGTTCGCACATACTTACCACATGTGAATACTCCATCAATATGAAGATCTGAATGTTAATTGTCCTGATTTCCTAATTGATTGATCAATAATAATATTTATAATTTCTCCAAATTCGACCGGGTCATCGTGAGTGAGACTCCGACCGATAATATAATTGGCCGATCTAAAATGTATTTCTACAAATAAAAGGGGTTCTAATATATATTGGTCATACTCGAAAGATTATGGATTGATTTATAAGTCTAGGTAAAACCTAAGTCTTTCGTAGAAGTTTTTCATTAACCGTCAATATAAATTAGAAAGTATTTGTAGTGGGTTGTCCAGAAACTCAGTATTATGTGGTTACATATTTTATTTGGAGGAAACATTATTATAAAATATGTCATAATTAAGAATCAAATTGTGGATGTCTGGGTTAACAACTTACATCTTCCACTGCACTATAGTCTTTGAGATGAAATATTAATATAATAAAAAATGATTAACGATAGGATAACGTCGAACCTTGGGCGATCATTCGGTCTCATAAAAGTTTTCCATTTGTACTAGAGTAAATCGAAAAGTATTTGTAATGGACGATTTAGAAATTTAACGACCCAAAATTCACCTTTCATTTGAAGGAAGAAATATTAATATAATAAATATATGATACACGATTCATATTGTATTTTTTTAGTATATTAATGATCAAATCAATTCGAATATTCTTAATAATATAAAATATGACAATGGTCTAAAACAATCCCGACGAGTCGCAGTTTCAAAATTTTAAAGGATTTCTTAAATTTAAATATTTGATTCTCCAAATTATTAATTTTAAAAATAATTGATTTAATTTCATAAAAAAAACTTTCATCGATTATTAAAATAAATTAAAAAATATTAACGATTCATTGCTCCACTACACTCGTGAATACTTGGTTAACTTCAAGTGACTTATTTTTTTATTATATATCTCCCTATCTTTCAACCTTACATTAAAGAAAAAAACATTTTTATTTAAACCGAACAAAATAAAAAAAGAATAATTATTTCATCAACATGTTATGACTTTAAAATGCCCGCTTTGTTTTGTAATTTAAGCCATTAAACTATCATCTCCTAAATTTATCCATTTTTTAAAAATTTTAGAATTTTAATAAAAATACAAAAGAATATTAATAAAATTATAAAATTTAAAAATGTTAATAAGAATAAATATTATTATTATATTTTAAAATAGCTAATTTTAAAATAAAAATGAAATAAAATTTAAAAATAAAAATTAAAAATTAAATAACTAAAAAAAAAACTTTTGTATTGTTTTGATTAAATTGTCACCACCTTGATAATTATTTAATTAAAATATCACAACTGATCCGGGCGTATGATTTTTAGAAGAATCAATAGCTCGATCAGGTTCGATTATTGATCTGAACCGGTAGTAAACAAGCCAGGTCGAAGGTCATCTCTAGGTAGGTCACCCGAGGTCGAGACCTCCGAGGTCGAGGTCGGGACCCCCGAGGTCGAGACCTCCGAGGTCGAGATCGGGACCCCCAAGGCCTGTTTTCCGAGGTCGAGGTTGGGATCCCCGGGATCTGTCGTCCGAGGTCGAGGTCGGGACCCCCGAGGTCTGTTGACCGAGGTCATGGCCCTCGAGGTCGGCCATCCGAGGTCGGGATCCTATAGGTTGGTTATCCGAGGTCAGATACCAGTGATCATACGGAGACGATCGGATAACTGCGATCCCCTCTTGTCGCATGAGCCTTCCTCATCAGATCTTCAGAAGATAATCCCCTCCGACACAATCATGGCCTGGCAAAGCCGCCAATAATTAAAGAGGGACAGAAGAGATATATCAGGCAATGTGTCAGACGATTACGAGTGTCAGGCGGCTATGGCAGTTTCACGGCATTAAATGCGGAGGTCACTATCGTGATCCGTCGATTGATCTTCTCTTAATGAGACAGGACAGCTCACACATGGAAAGACCCTTTCTTCCTCCTATATAAACCCCATTCGAACTTCAGAGAAAGGATCGCTGCCATTTTGCAACCACTCCACTGTATTGAGAGCCCCATTTCGGTCCGACCTCCCCAGCTACAGCAGACCGGGTCGGTTTAGTTAGACCGAGTCATTCGGACGAGAACCGATCTTCGCTTGTCGACAGGATCAACAACCTTAGGTTGATTTCTTACAACTATCACTCTTGTGATTCTTATTTTTGAACAACAACATCACATAGATTTTAGTCTGTGTAACCATGCAGCAGCATTATGATTATGTTGTTCGAATATCATCACTAAAGTGATGTTGACACCACTCTTTTGTGATATCAATGAAAATAATATCAGTAATCGTTTGTGATATCAATAAAAAATCATTGTGCCAATCTTCAAATAACAACATTAAAATGGTGATGATCATTGGAAACTAACACTTCCCTATTGTGATATCAACATCAAAATATTATGGTTCAGCTCTTCAAATAAAAGCACCAGAATGGTGTTCATCATTGTAAAACAACACCATCATTTTATGATATAAATAGTATAATGTGGTGTTGTACTGTTATTCATGGAATACAATACTATAATGTTCCGGAAGGGAACGATGCGGATGATGAGTCATTAACGTAGCCCACGAGGACGGTGGTGGGGAGAAGACGATCGCACCCTACGAGATTAACACGAGTGTTAATGGGAACACACCGGAATATTTTTCGCCGGAACTCACTCCGACGCTCAAGTCAGGAATCTGAATTCTCTTAGGGTGCGTTTGGTTCAAGTTATCATACATGACCTTGGTTATGTGATTACCAGGTAAACACATAACCAAGGTTATGGGGAATGAAACATAACCTAATGTTGTTTGGTTAAATTTAGATGATCAAAGAAAATTTTGTTTGTTTGAAGGTAATAGTATATAAACTAATATAATATTTTACCATATTGCCCATTAGTTTAAAATTAAGGATTATGATAATATATGTTTATTTATACTAAAAATTAAAAAGTAAGGTAAAATTTTGTATTAAATTTATTTAGTTTATCCGAATTATAATTTATTTAATTTTATAAAATTTTAATAAAAATACTAAATTTTTTTTTAAAAATTATTTATCGCACGACCGCCACCGATCGTTCGCCGGTCGCCGGTCGTCGGCCGGCGGCGGTCGCCGGTCGTCGGCGGTCGCCGGCCGTCGCCGGCCGCCGGTCGTCGCCGGCCGCCGGTCGTCGCCGGCCGCCGGTCGTCGCCGGCCGCCGGTCGTCGCCGGCCGCCGGTCGTCGCCGGCCGCCGGTCGTCGCCGGCCGCCGGTCGTCGCCGGCCGCCGGTCGTCGGCGGTCGCCGGCGGTCCCCGGTCCCCGGTTGCCGGTGGTCGGCGGTCCCCGGTGGTCGGCGGTCCCCGGTCGTCGGTGGTCGGCGGTCCCCGGTGGTCGGCGGTTGCCGGTCGCCGGTCGGCGGCGGTCGCCGGTCGCCGGCCGGCGGCGGTCGTCGGTCGGCGCCGGTCGCCGGCCGGCGGCGGTCGCCGGTCGCCGGGCGGCGGCGGTCGCGGTCGCCGGCCGGCGGCGGTCGCCGGTCGCCGGCCGGCGGCGGTCGCCGGTCGCCGGCCGGCGGCGGTCGCCGGTCGCCGGCCGGCGGCGGTCGTCGGTCGCCGGCCGGCGGCGGTCGTCGGTCGCCGGCCGGCGGCGGTCGTCGGTCGCCGGCCGGCGGCGGTCGCCGGTCGCCGGCCGGCGGCGGTCGCCGATCGCCGGTCGCCGGAGGGGCTGCGTTCGTCGGTCGGTGAGTCGGCAACGAGTTGTAATTTAGTTAATTATTAGGGATATTTTTATCTTAAAATGTAAATATTAAGGGATAATTTGGGAAAGAAAAGTTCCTTAACCCCGGAATCAAGAAAAACCTCCGTTTTCCTTGGTTATCCAATTCCGGGTTGCATGCCCCATTTGATGATGTTTTGCTGATGTGGTGGTAATACTGCATTACTTGGGAATTGATGATAATCTAAACCAAACAAGGTTATCAATGATAACCTTGAACAGATAACCAAGGTTATCACTGATCACCCTGAACCAAACGCATCCTTAGGAAAACAAAGAGGAATCAAAGTTTGATTAAGTTCGGCTCCTCCCTTTACTTGGATGCCAAAGCACCTTATATATCTGAGGTCTTGGTCACACGTGTCTCTAATGACTGTTGCGATCATTAAGACCTTAATTGTCGCGTGTAGCAAATAATAATTATCCGATGACTTTCCTATTTTGGAAAGAGGAATGACTACTTAAAGTTGAGCTATCTAATATATTGATCTTTGGATTCCACTCTCCCGAGTAGGTCTCGGGGTCTCATCTCCCGAGTTGATCTCGGGACCTTCATTTGTTTTACCGAGAGGGTCTCAAGGCCTGACACCTGAACTAACCTCGGGGGCTTTCGTCTATTGTCCCGAGCTAGTCTCGGGCGCCCGACATCCTGTCTGATCTCGAGGGTTTTTGCCTGTTGATCTCCCGAGGTAGTCTTGGTCTGACCTCAGAGTTTTGGCCTGACGGGCCCTAATATGTAGCTTCTCTGTATCACATGTCCATCCCGAGATACTCATTCTCATCACAAGTCCACCCCGGGATGACTAAGTAACTGATAATTAGCTCCATATTTCTCTTTCCAAATATATTGATTATTATTGGAGAGGAGATCATATTTATAAAGTTGAGAATGCTAAAATTATTAAAAGATGCAGCGAAAGAAATCTTGACTATAATAAAAAATTTGAATGGAAAATTCATTTTCAATTTAAATAAAATTTGTGTAAAAAATGCAGCTTATTAGTAATAATTAAAAAGCATCTGAAAATTGCATGTATTAAATTATTAAATAAGTACGAAAAACAAGCATAGCAAACTGTGGATAATTTTCTTATACGATAAAATTGTATTTTTTATAAGTTAATGTTCCGGAAGGGAACGACACAGATAAAGAGTCATTAAAATGTAGCCCACGATGATGATGACGGAGAGAAGATACTCATACCCTGTGAGATTAACATAAGTATTAAATGGAACACACCGGAAAGCTTTCCGGTGGAGCTCACTCCGACGCTCAAATCAGGAATCTTATCTCTTTTCGAAGGACAACAAGAAATCAAAATTTGCTCTAAGTTCGGAAAGCTTACCCACTTTACCTGGATGACGAGACATCTTATATACCTAAGGTTTCGGTCACACGTATCCCCACATTTTCCTCTACGTCCCTTAATCATCGGTTACTTGATAGATATCACATCTTTTGGTAATGACCACTATGATAATTAAGGCATTAATTGCCTCGCGTTGCGGCCAATAATTATCCGATAATTTTCCTGTTCTGGAAAGAGGAGAGACTACTTGAAGACGGGCTTTCTGACTTCTATGTTGATCTTTGAGCTCCACTCTCCCGAGCCAATCTTAGAGTAACATCTCCCGAGTTGACCTCAGGGCCTTCATTTATTTTACCGAGATGGTCTCGGGAGCCCGTTACTCGGCCTGACCTCGGGGGCTTTCGTCTGTTATCCCGAGGTTGAATCGGGAGCCCGATTGCCGCTCTAACCTTGGGGATCTGATCCATTCTCCCGAGATAGTCTCGGTCTGACCTCAGGGCTCTGATCCATTCTCTCGAGATAGTCTCGGTCTGACCTCGGGGTTTTGATCCATTCTCTCGAGATAGTCTCAGTCTGACCTCGGAGCTCAGGTTCGGTGGGCCTTGTCACGTAGCTTCCCCGTGCCACGTGTCTACCCCGGGATGTTCATCCCTATCACAAGTCCCCCCTTCAAGTCTAATCGAAGGAAGTGTGGTTGACTGATTAGGCTGGTGGTACAACGAGAGGTAGCTACGCATCTGCGGGGTTCATATTGTCATTCCTTCTCTCTTGGCGACTTGTCGAGTCCGAGGAATCGAAACATTCGTCCCTTGGCCCGAGGCGGTCCTTTGAATTAGTCCAAAAGTCCCTGTGAGTTCCGAGGCCCGACAATGATAATTGTCTATTACCCATTAAAAGCGCATGAGATATCTTAATGGCGAGGAAACATTTCAGCAAGTATAACATTGCCACGTGACTAGATTTTTTGTTCGTGATCTCCTTCTGATACACGCCGCAAGGTCATACCAAACGACGACCATAAAGAGGGGTGACGCCTCGAGATGGACAGTCATCACCGTCCACGTGTTGTGCCCCTATTGTCCACACGAGGACAACTTCTTCTCTATAAAAAGGGGAGGCATCCTTCCGTCTTCTTGCATTGTCGATTATCAGAGCTCGCGCATCCCATTGTTGTCTACTATCTTCTTCTTTTGCTAGGGTTTCTTCTCCACGGGTAAGTTCCATTCACCTTCCATATTCTTCTCCCTCTTTCATTCGAAGACATGAGCAAGGAGGGAAAAGGGAAGAGAGATCAGGGTAAGAAGAGAAAGCCCGAAGAGGAGAGGGCTTATCACCCGGAGTGGTATAAGGCCAGTTCGTCGAAGCTTAAGTCCACCACTATGAGAGCCACCTGCGAGGCCTACGACATTCCGGCAGACCTATAGGTCAGGATTCCCAGTCTTGATCAGCCCCCCGTAGAGCCTCCCTTAGATTTTTTTTACTTTTTTCTTAGGGCAGGTAGAATTCAGCCTCCGTTTTACAATCTCTCCCTTCTTCATGGTCATCTCCCAATATTTTGATGTGTCTTTGCACCAGATGACCCCAAATTCCTTCGCCCAGATGGGCCGGACATTCATTCTCTTCAAATTATTCAACATACCCTTGACCCCCCGTTCCTTCCCTATTTCTTCCTTCCAAACTTAGCTTCTAGGGGGCCTTCAGTTTCACCACCCGTCCAAGCCATAAATTTATCAGCAGCCTCCCTTCCTCCCATAAGGGATGGAAGGAGCGCTTTTTCTTCATCCAACTCGCCGAGCGCCCGTTTTGTCCGACACGTTGGCGTGAGGATCTACCTTCACCACCTGACCTAGGCAATTTACAACAAGATCCGGGATATCAGTGAGCCAGAAGTATTCTGGCTGGGATGGAGTTCCATGGACCCAGCCTGGTTTCCTGCAAGGAGCTCCTATACCGGGATGGGAACAATCCCAAAGTCACCCGTCTCAGCCCCGACCTCCGTATGTGCATTGTTTTATTTATCACTTATCTATGCTAACTGACGTTTTGTTATTTGTGTTGTAGAAAACATCATGCTTTCCTAGGCCATGAGCAAGCTTCTCAAGTGGAAGCTTGCGGATGAACAGGCCTTGGCTCCTCCTCCAACTGCTCTCCCCTCTGCGACCGAGTCTTCCGAGGGCTCCGAGCAGGTCCCCCGCAAGGAGCAGAACACTATCAAGCCCTCTGGCATTAAGGTGGCCTCTGAGGAGGGAGGTGGCGACAAAGGACTGCCAGTCCAAGCTCCTATACTGATGACAGGGCCTACTGGGAGAGCGAGCCGACCACCCACCAAGCCGTTGCGCCTTATTTTGCCTGCTGAGGAGGGGGTGGAGTAAGAAAATGTGCCAGAAGACCACAATCAGAAACCCGTAGTCCCTTCGGCTCCTCCCCAGAAAAGAACTAGCTCGGCCAGAGCCACTACGGACGAGGAGGACACTGTTCCTCTCTCCACGCACTACCGGAAGGCGGTACCAGCCATTGCGACGTCGGCGAGTGAGGTCGTAGTCCGCTCCGAAGTCGCCGAAGCCTCCAACAGCCCCAAGGGAAAGAAAGTGAGACCCGCCAAGCCCGCTCTCACTAGTGCCAACCTGCGTCGGAAGGTAAAGGCGGCAGAGAAGGCGACCTCCCTGGGCCCTTGACCAGTGGAGTTGAAGGAGGCATCGGCAGAGGGTCATACTTCTGGGGGAGCCTCCAGCACAGAGGAGGATATCCCAGGGCTATCCCGAGTGCCCCTCGAAGCGCCTTACATCCATCTCGTCTGCCTCCACGAAGGAAAGTCTTCCCAGAGGAGCCGCACAGTCACGAGAGGAGGGACCTCAGGCGCTTCGGCTGGGTTACTCACCAATCTGCACGAGCTGCTCCTCAAGGTAAATATGTTGTGCTTTCCTCTTATCATTGTTTTCCTTTTCTAACTCTTTTTATTTGCTGTGGCAGGCCATGTCTGACTGCCTTATCATGGGCAGCCACCTATCCTCCGAGCAGGAGACCGATGCCTAGCGCCAACAGGTAGTTGAATTAGAGGCAGAGGTCTATCGAGCTTGCAAGGAAGGTCTAATGCAGGTAGAGGTTAGTAGGGGTCTTCGACTTAAGGTGGAGCACTACATGGACTCCCTGCTGGCCTCTGAGTCCTTGCTGCACAGCTCTCACTACCGAGAGAACCTCCTATTAGAGCTGGCGAAGATCCTCACTAACGAGGTGAGCCACTTGGCTCATGAGAAGGGGTGCTCCAAAGAACGGGAGGCGAAGCTGCCAGAAGACATCCGCCTCTTGCAAGAAGACTCGGAGCAAGCCTAGTCACAAATCCGGGCGAGTGCGGAGCAACTCGAGGAAGCCCAAGCAAAACGTGATCGGTTATCTTCCGAGGCGGCCGAGCTGAAGACTGGCCGAGACGCAGCTCTAAAGGAACTACAAAAATACAAAGCTGACGAAGTGTCCCGGTAGGCCGAGGCCGAGGTCGAGGTCGAGTTCAAGGTCAGGTTCCTCCAATCCGACGAATTCGATGATATCTTGGCTGGACAGGTCTAAAGCGCATGAAACAGGGCTTTAACGGTGCCATCCAGCAACTCCAGAGAGCTAAAGTGCTAAAGTCGGAGGTGGACCCGAGCTTCATGAGCGTTGGCTAAGTTTGGAATGAGCTCCCGGCTAAAGATAAAGAACTGTAGGACTATTGTCAAACCTGTGCTGCCTTTTATTTTTTGCCTTTTTTTTTTTGCTTTTGCATATGCCTCAGATGTAATCTATAATTTTGAATGAAATCTTCTATACTCCATGTGTAAATCATATGCATTTATCTTCTGCCACTTTTCCTGAATATATTTGTCTTCTGCCTCACTCTTTTAATCTTCTGTACTTTGTGAATTGTACTCTGAATTGAATAAAGCGTATTTGTCTTCTTTGTCTTTTTTTCAAATATAATTCCTGCTTATGTTTGACTTTTGTGCTTGATTAGATATACTCCAAATGTAACTTTCACCAATAAATGAAATACATTCATCTTCTATACCTCGTTGCCCATATACTGTGTATCCTTCCTCGCTTCTTCTCTCATATAGACTTCATTACACACGCGAGATCTAACATCAGGAGAGAGATGAGGATTTAATGTGAGGCTAATCGTTTGCACGGGCAAGGACAGGACTCGGCCTGTTCAACACTTCGCCCAGGCCAATGTACCTCTGGTGTTGTCCGCAACTCCAGACGATATAGGTCCAAGTTATTCCCGGCTGCACTTCCTCAGCGCCGTGCTCATGCTTACTCATCTCTGGTCGGGCATCCTCGACTCCTCGGCTAGGTCAACCCGTCTCGGGCATCCTCAGCAACACAAGACTGTAGAGATTTAGGCTACTCCTGGTCGGGCATCCTCGACACCATGACCAGGTCCACACATCTTGGACATCCTCGGCACCATGAGATGGTAGGAACTTCACCTGTTCCTGGCCGAGCATCCTCGGTACCTCGGCCAGATCTACTCGTCTCGGGCATTCTCGGCACCACAAGACGGTAGAGATTTAGGTTACTCCTGGTCGGGCATCCTCGGCACCACGACCAGATCCACACATCTCGGGCATCCTCGACACCCAAGATGGTAGGAGTTTCACCTGTTCCTGGTCGGGCATCCTCGGCACCACGAGATGGTAGGATCTTCAAGCTATTGCATCGGGTCTTAATGAGACATTTCATTTGTTTCTTTCATTACTGAAACTGCAAAGTAGTACAAACATGCATACAAATACACATTATATCTCACAAGGCTCACCAAGTATGATATGGCGGGAGGTGATTTGCATGTCACGACCTATCCAGCTTTTTACCCTCATCATCTTGTAGGTAATAGCTACCTCCAATGAGCTTTTTGACGACGATATAGGGTCCGCTCCACTGAGGCTCGAGCTTTCCGGGGTCACCGACCGGCTTGATTCTTTTCCAGACCTTATCTCCAACTTGGAAAGTTTGGGTGATCACTCGGCGATTGTACGCTTGCTGCATACGCTGCCGATATGCAACTAGTCAGGTGACCTGTAGCGACCCGCCTTCTTACTACCTTAGACGGATCGTTACTTATCTCTACTTCTTGACTTCTATACATGACTAAAGAAAATTGCGGAAATCTTTTTTTTTTTTTAAACTTTAAAATTCATCTAACAATTATGTTCTAACTTAAGCAATCATGTATAATAATACCATGTCATACTCTCTTCTCAATCCCATAGCCAATACCCATCGAAAAACAGCCTTACCCTTCTTAAACAGCCTGTATCAGTCGACTGATGACGTCATCAGTCGACTGATACGGCTGTAATCTGTTTTACAGATTTCGGCCCTTGCTGTCCAAGGCCACCCTTCCCTCAATTTCGAGCCATATCAAACTACAACATCATTTCTATACTCTATATCAGTTTCCTAAACGATTTAGCCATTCAAACGAATTCATAAACTTGAATTTAGGACTTTTATGGAAGGAAACGAACTAAGCAAGTTTATATAAACTTTAACAATGGATATTGTACCAATCTTAGCTTCTATTACTTTATAACACCAAATACATGTTCTATGACCTTGCTAAAACATCATGAAATATGAATGCAACTTTTCTAAACATATTCGAGCAATGAGACTTAATTCAAAAGGAAAATTGATACTATCTTGGCACAAACACTTTTTCTCTAACAAAGTATCAATATTTCTAACTACTCACACTTTTACTCATCTAATGCAATCATGGGAATATATATGCTAAAGGAAATGACATGGAATCTTTACTCTAAGAATTTAGCATATAAAACTATCCAAAACTCAAATACTCCATAATCTCCATAAAGTAAGAACTTGTAATTTGAATAAACTTAAACACTGCAATTCAAATAACTAAATAGTCTCGTCTCAAAGATCTCTCCATAATCAGCCACCACACACACTTTGCTCAGCACCGCCTCGTCGCCTTCCTTCAGAATTGCCTGCCTTTACCTTTATCTGCAATAAGAGGAAATGCATCTATAAGCAAAAAGCTTAGTAAGTACTATCTAGCTCACAAAAACTCGAAATATGCAAACTTGCTTCTAGATCAAACTGAACATCATATGAGATACTAATATGCTTGAAAGAAAACTAAGGACATGTATAACTCAAAACATGCATACTCAAGCAATAAATAATCTCAATCTACTTTTCTTGGCTCAACTTGAAACTTTAGCTATTCTTTAACTTTTGAAAACTTTCTTAAACTTTCGAAAACTTTGCTAAAGCATATACTTGAAAATACTAATCACTTGGATCCACTGAAGACGTAAGTACCATCTCATGCGCGTTCCCTAAAAGGTTGGGGTAGCGAGCCACCAATCCTAATAGAGCAGACCTTGGTCTACTAGGGCCAAGACCTTGGAATTGGACACCTGGATTTCTTTAACGACGCCCTTGGACGCCGGGTACTGGCCTTATAAAATAAAATAGCTTTTCTTTCTTTTCTTTCTTATCTGTAAATGCCTTGGCATTTTCTGGAGCACCTTGCGTGCTAAAATCCCTAAGTCTTGACTTTTGGGGATTTTCTTCAGCCTTGGCCTTTTCTTTTCTTATCTTTATCTTCTTTTCTTTTCTCATAACTTTCTTGGCCCTAAACTCACATAGGGTGCTTATCAAACATATACAAGCATATAAGAAACTAAGATCACATGCAAAAGCTAAAGCAAAAAGGAAAAATTCTCTTTTAAAAACTTTTAAAGGAAATTCTCGCGGTAAAACCGCCTCTTACTGCAGGTGAGCAGTACTTACATTGATATCTTGGACTTACAACCAAGATTGAGGTCTAGAACTCGGGAGAAACTCGAGATCTCGAAGAATTCTTCACGTCTACGCGTTCCTCTCGTCGCGGGGATCTCGAATATAGTATTATCTCTTGGAGAAAGGGTCTCGGCCGGCCCTCTTGGCTTGGTGTTGGTGTCGCCCAAGAGAGGAGAGGGAGAGGAGGGGTCGGCGCAGGTTAGGGGAAGGAGAGGGTTTGAGAGAAAATAAAACTTCTCCCTTTAATTAGCTATTTATACTTAAGGGTCGGATTAACTTAACTGGCTTAAGTATTTGTCCTTCTTTCCTTTTCTGTGCTTGATACCTAGCCCAGCTGGCCGCGCGCTCCCTTGGTCTCGTGGTGGTCGCTGGTTCGAACCCCCGCTGCCCCTTATGGTATTTTCCTATTTTGGCTTTTTATTTTCCTTTTTCTTTTTCTTTTTCCAAAAATACCAAACGGACTCGGAAAATTCCATAAAAATACTCTAAAAATTCCTAAAAATATCTAGAATATTTCTAAACCATTTCTAAATAATTCTAAGGACTTTAAGAACTAAAAATGGAAATTTTGGGGCGTTACATGACCACTTTGTCTCGCACATCTGCGACTAGGTCTAGGTCGATCAGCTGTTCCTAATCATTGTCTTCTTTGTTGTAGTATTGTCGCCGGACAGACTCATCACCTATCTCTACTGAAATTACCGCTTCTGCTCCATATACCAAATTAAAAGGACTCTGACATGTTCCTTCTTTGGGAGTGGTGCGGTACGACCATAGAATACTTAAGAGCTCTTCGACCCAGTTGTCTCCAACTGGTCCAGCTTTATCTTGAGCCCCCTAATAATCTCCCGGTTGACCACTTCTGCTTGGCCATTGCCTTGTGGATATGCGACTGAAGTGAAGGCTTGGTGAATACTTAGTCCTTCACACCACTCTCTGAGTTTGTGCTCTGTGAATTATCTATCATTATCTGACACTAACCTATAAGGAGTGTCGTATCTGCAGACTATATCCTTCCATAGGATTTTCATCACGGCAGCCTCCGTGATGTGCACAAGCGGTTCAGCTTCAACCCACTTTGAGAAGTAGTCGACCAACATCAACAGGAACATCTTCTGTTGAGGCTTCATCGGAAAAAGACCCACAATGTCCATTCACCGCTAGTCGAAGGGGCAGGAAACAGTGGAGGCTCGAAGTAGTTCCATCAGGTGATGCGTGATATGTTGATGCTTTTGACAGACCTGACATCCAGCCAAAAATTTGATGGCATCTTCTTGCAGCGTGGGCCAAAAGTATCCAGCCAGGATAATCTTCCTTGCCATGGATCTTCCCCCAATATGGCTTCTACATATGCCTTCATGAATCTCTCGCATGTTGTAGTCGACTTCCCCTGGACCAATACACTTGAGCAAAGGTCAGGTAAAAGATCTTTTATATAGCTACTCCCCGACCAGCATAAACCTGGTAGCCCTACGACGGAAAAGTTGAACTTCCTTATTGCCCGCCGGCATAACTCCACTGCGTAAGAACTCCACATAGGACTCTCTCCAGTTAGGTAATGCAGTGTCAGCGACCTCTTCCTCGATCTGGGTCACTGTTCCTTCTGGAGTGCTGGGCTCATCCAACGTCCATGATGTAATAGTGCTGGCCAATTTGGCTAGCTCATCTGCCTTTACATTGTCAACTCAGGATACCTTCTACAGAATAACTTTGATGAAAGAGGACCTCAGCTGCTCATAGATGGACACATGCCTTTGTAGGCGCTCATCCTTAATTTCGAACTCGTCTTTTATCTGTTGAGCCACGAGCTGAGAGTCTGAGTGCAAGATAACCCGAGCAACTCCCACTTGCTTGGCTGCTTGTAGCCCCGCTAGGATCACCTCATATTCGGCTTCATTATTGGTGGCCTGGAAGGGGAGTCGGATAGATAGTTGCAATACATCTCCTCTGGGAAAAATCATCAGAACTCCGACCTCGCTATTCTTGTTGTCGGAGGAACCATCAACGTAGATTTTCCATACTTCATCGACTTTAGGTCCTGGGATAGCTTCGAGCATAAAATCAACTAGAGCTTGTGCCTTGATGGCAGTACGAGGGGCGGTACTCAATCCCACACTCGCTCAACTCTGTCGCCCACTTGATCAGCCGTCCTGAAGCCTCTGGGTTGCTGTGGATGCACCCAAGTGGGCTATTAGTGAGCACCACCATGAGATGCGCCAAAAAATATGACCTAAGTCTTCGGGCCATCAGTACCAAAGCTGTGACGGCCCGCCTTCTCTACCACTAACTTAAGGCGGACGTCACTTTCACTTTTACTTAACTTTACCTTATTCTTAGCCTTAGGTTATAACTACTTGACTTCCCTTAACTTGCTATGAATTTTTTTTTTCTTCCTTCTCTTTTTTTTTTCCAAAAAAAACAAAACAACTTTTATTTTATTTGCTTTGCAAGGATTTGACCCCTAGACCTCTTAATTGTAAAACTGAAGCACTAACCAGCTGCTCTATACCACTTCTTTTCAATAGTACCAGTCGACTGCTATATAGCCAGTCGACTGGTATCGGCCACAGAAAGTTTCTGGGCGCGGCACCAGTCGACTGGCCTCATGGCAGTCAACTGGTGCATCGAACAGAAACTTTCTGTTCGATAGGGCAGTCGACTGGTTCTGACCCAGTCGACTGGCACGCCTGAAAACCTGCATTTCAGACCTGAAAATCATCTCCAATGATCCACAAAACATATACTTTCAAGATATACAAAGACATAACTCCATTTCTATACTCTATACTAGTTTTATGAACATTTTAGCAACTCAAAACGAATCCAATAACTTGAAATTAGAATCCTTGCTGGATTTAACAAAACTACCAAAACGTAAGCAAAACACTCTAGAGTTTGTACCAAACTTAACCTCTATGCGTAGTTTGAACAAAGTCATTCATTCTACCACTTCAAAACACCAAAACACGTGTTCTACAAGACTTAGCCCAAAGATCTCTCCCACGGTTCCGCCGCCACTGAACATCAAAGCAAGTCCCTTCGCCTCCTTAACTTATGCTTTTTCTTTACCTTTATCTGCAATAGAAGGAAAATGCAACTAATAAGCAAATTGCTTAGTAAGTAAATCCTAACTCACAAATCCAAACGATAAGGGATAAACATGCTCTTTTCAAAGAATGCTTGCTTCAAAATACATGCACTTTGAAATACTTACACATGGAAACTTTCACATACTTATCATGCTTAATCATGCTTGGAAACATTTACTAGCATTAAAACATTGGCAAATCTAACATGCTCATAATTTCTTTTGAGATTTGCTACTTATGCATTTCCATACTTTAAACCACTAACTTCCTTGCTCTTGCTCTTTAACATGCTTGTAACATAACAATGTTAACATACTTAGCAAAACATATGCTCAAACTGAAAATACTTACATATACTCATATACTTCAAAATAATAATCAACTTTCTCAGGCCTTGACAATGTACCTGGTATCAGTGTACCAATGCGCGCATCCCTAATAGGTTTCGGGGTAGCTAGCCACCGCACCCTATTAGAGCTTCTTTCTAACTTTCTGTGAGCCTCTCTTTTGCCCGGTACATGTCACTTTACAAAAGTAAAATACTTTCTTATTCATAATGCTTGTATTTATCAAGCTAAACTTTCTTTTTCATAAATCTTTGCACTACAAAACTTTTCCTTTCTCACTTGGAACTTTCATCGAGCACCTTGCGTGCCCTTAACCCAAAACTCATTTTTGGGACTTTTCAAGAACTTAATCTTTCATGCTTAGATCACACACATAACAATCTACTCCAATTCAAATTCTATGATTAAAAACATGTATTCTTTAGAAACTTAAATCACACAATAAATAATATTCTCAAAGCATGCACTTAGATTACAAAATCAAGGTTCTACAACAAGAAAACTACATGCGAAGCTACTCCTATTGCAGGTGAGTGATTTACTTACATTTTTCTTGAAGAAAACTCACTAAGTATCTCGAAATTCCTATCGTAGGGCTCTTTTCCTCTTCCTTTGCAAGAAAACTCCACTTCTTGACTCTAGGGAAGAAGCCCTAGGCTCTCCACTCAAGAGGAAGAAGAAGGAGGAAGAAAACCCCTCCATTCTCCCTATTTTCGCAGCCTCCTCCCTTTGCTCGCGCGGCCTCCCCAAACCCTAAAAGGAGTCTTAACACAACTTAAGTGGAAGTTTAAATACCTCTTCATGAAACGGGCTAAATCAACTATAACATTATTTCGTTTCATTCTTTTTTGTGCTTGATACCCTAGCCCAGCTGGTTACTTGGTTGCCCTTAAGGCTTTGCTTCTCCCTGTGGTCGCGGGATCAATCCCCACTCGACCCCTTAATTTTTTTCCTTTTTATTATTAATCCGAAAAATGCAATAAAATTTCGAAAAATACTAGAAAAATTCCTAAAAATCCCTAATAATACCAGAAAATTATTGGGTGTTACAAAAGCGTAGGCCGGCTTCTCCAGGGTAGTATACCAAGTTTCTGCGTCCTTTAGGAGATGCCCGAAGAAGTAGATTAGATACTGAGTAGTACCTTCTTCCTAAATGAGCGCAGAACCCATGGCTTGTTCAGCCACGGACAGGTAGACGAACAACGTTTCTCCCTCCAACGACTTATAGAGGATGGGGAGCTCAACGAGATATGTTTTTAAATCCGTGAAAGCCTTCTCGCACTAATCATCCCAATCGAACTTAACAACCTTCCTCAGAATTTTGAAGAATGGTAGGGTTCTATCAGTAGATTTGGAGATGAACCGGGACAGAGCTGTAATTCTGCCATTCAGCCACTGTACGCCCTTGAAATTGCGAGGGGAAGGCATGTTGACGATGACTTGCACTTGCTCTAAAATAGTCTCAATTCCCCTTTCCGTCACCATGTACCCGAGGAATCGACCACTCTTCACCCCGAACAAACACTTGGCGGGGTTTAGTTTCAGCTTGTTGGCCCTTAAGGTGGCGAATGTTTCCTCTAGGGCAGCTATCATGTCATTCTCCTTCTCTGTCTTGACCAGGATATCATCCACAAAACTTCAATGTTCCTCCTGATCTGGTGGCGAAAGATTTTATCCATCATTCTCTGATAGGTTGCTCCTGCATTGCGCAACCCAAACGACATGACATTATAGCAGTAGGTATGATCTGCTGTCCCAAAACTAACCTTCTCTTGGTCTTCCCGAGGGAGGGGAACCTAGTGGTACCCCTGATAAGCATCCAATATCGAAATGAAATCACAACCAGAGGTAGAATCCGCCAGCTGAACAATGCGAGGCAAGGGATAACAGTCTTTAGGGCAGACTTTATTTAAATCTCAAAAATCAATATAGACCTGCCATTTACCCCCGGGCTTAGGGACAAGTACAACATTCGCCAGCCAGGTCAGGAATTAAACTTCTCTTATATGTCCGGCCTTCAACAACTTAACGACTTCTTCCCTGATGATCTTGTCTTGCTCGGGAGCAAAGTGTCTTCGCCTCTGTTTCACCGGCCAGCCTCCCGGGGTTATATGCAACCGATGCGTGGCCAAGGCAGGGAGACTCCTTTGATCTCTTCAGTAGCCCATGCAAACACGTTCCGATGGTCCCTTAAGCAGCTGATAAGATGGTTTCTCAGCTCTGGTGTAAGATCAGCCGCAATCCTCATGATTTCTCCTGCTTGTTGAGGATGAATATGGACTTCTTCATTTTCAACCTCCCTGCATTCTTCTTTAGGCTCTTCTCCTTCTCGAGCATTGGCCATGCCTATTTGTAACTCTTAATGCATCTTCGGGTTCTTGCGGGCTTCTGTCTTGACCTCCCCACAGTAGCACCACCGGAAAGCCAACTGGTCCCCTTTGACTTCGGTCACTTGCTCACCCACCGGGAACTTGATCTTCTGGTGATAGACTGAGACCACCCCTGGAATAGGTTGAGCATTGGACACCTCAGGATGGCGTTGTAGGATGATGGGGCATCCATGGTCATGAAGGGCATCCTTCTCGTCCTCTCCATCATATCATCCCTTAGCGACAAAGACAGAGAGATCTGCCCTATCGAGTGCACTCAGTATCCGATGAAGCCAAAGAGCGGGGTGGAGATCGGATGCAGCTGATCCTCGTCGATCTGCATATGGTCCAGAGCCGCCTTGTACAGGATATTGACGGAGCTACTTGTATCAACAAAGACATGCTTAACCTTGTAATTAGCTACCCTTACCAGGATTACCAACGAATCTTCATGGGGGGCTTCCATGTCCTCCAGATCGTCAGGGCCGAATGAAATAATAGGGCCTTGGCGCTTGTCACTGCTCGTCCCAATGGCATAGTTCTCCAGCCAACATGTGTGGGCTTTCCTTGCTCGATGAGAGTCTCCTCCAGTAGGCCCTCCGGAGATCACTCCTGTTAGAGCAATCTAGGTATCTTGAGTTTTGATGTTTGGGCAAAGGCTTAAGTTAGGATTATTGTTGTATTTGATGTTACATTGTGAGAATGCAGAATACAGGTACAAAGGAGAAAAGTCCAAGTGACATCTTGGCAAAGAAAGACTCGACAACAAGGACCGAGGCCGAAGGAAGCTCCAGAAGGCAAGGCATGGAGGATGGGGAGGCATCCAAGGGACGCAAGGCTGATTGAGGAGGCTAGAAGGCTAGGTCTAGGTTGGTTGGGCGAGGACGATTGCTGAGTAACTGTACTCGGGGTTAAAACCCTAGGTTTAGGGTTTGGTCAGTCGACTGCTGCATGTAGCAGTCGACTGGTGTTGGGCAAAGAAAGATCAGTCAATTGCTGTATGTAGCAGTCGACTAGTGTTGGACACAGAAAGATCAGTCGGCTGCTACATGTAGCAGTTGACTGGTGTCGACTGGAATTCGAACGTTGGGCTGCAACGTTCGAATCCAAGTGGACCAGTCGACTAGTGTTGGCACCAGTCGACTGGTAACAGCTGTTTCAGGGTCGAGCTCTATTTAAGAGAGCTCGGTTTGGTTGACAAAGGTTGACGAAATAAGATTGGTTAAAGCTTATTAGTAGTCTACAAGTGCTCAGGTGTTGTCGGGAGTTTGTGGTGAGATTTCTCCACCCACAACGAGCGACAAGAGCTAGCCGGAGGTCTTCCGGGGACTTATCCACAGACAGATCGGGATCGTCCACCTTACAGGCAACCGTGGAGTAGGAGTATCATCTCCGAACCACGTAAAGGTTTGATGGTAGCATTGTTTTAGTTTGTAGTTTAAGTTTCCGCTTGCGCTTGCTAACGCGTATAGGAAGAAATTGGTGAATTAAGTGGGTTAACAGCTATTCACCCCCCTCTAGCCAAACCTAACGGTCCCAACTGTAAGACCGATGCACATGAGACGGGGGGTGAATCACGTGACTTTTAAAATCTTCGTTATAAAATCAGAGTCGATAGAAAATTGTACGATGCTTTTTATAACGTGCGCAGCGGAAAAATTAAAACGAAATGCGAAAGCGAAAAATAAAAGAAAAAATTACACGAGGAGTTTTACTTCGTTCGGAGCCTTCGCCGACTCCTACTCGAAGGCCCAGGTTCCTTGAACCTTTCCTGTGGGCAATCCACTAAAAACCTCTACCGATAAACTACCGATAGAGTGATTCGAATACAAGATTGGGCGGAAGTGTAACAGCCCTACACTTCCCCCTTAAATAATTTAAGTGCAAAAAAAAAAAATTCGTTACCCAACACTTAGATTTATCTGAAGCAGCTTGGGTGTTGGGAGCGATCTTCCAGCAGCGGTCGGACAGCGTCGAGTCAAAGCACAAACCGCAGCAGAGGAGGGTGGAAGCAAGAGAGCGCCAAAGCTTGAACCAGAATCAAATTTTCTTGTATGTTAGAGGGCTTGCTTGCTTCTATTTATAGTGCCTCGATGCATGATCTTCTCAGCTCAAATTTTATCCATCAACAAGATAAAATAATAAAAAAAAGATAATGTTTCTATCCTTTGCTTCAATTAAGAAAATAATTTAAATAAAATATAAATACAGAATATTGAAAAGTTAACCGAGAGGTTTTATCCTCTTACAATTTTAATTAATAATTTAAAAGGAGATTTTATCCTTCCAGCTAAGTTTTACGTGAAAATTTTAAGCATTAGTAGGAATAATTTTATTCTCTAAAAAGAAGGAAATACGAATAATTTAAATGATAATTTATCCTCCACCAAGGCTTTAGATAAGGAATAATTTTATAAAATTCAACTACAAAATTCTAATTAAATAAATTCTGTAAAAATAGAGTTAATGCATTTAGAATCTAATTAAATAAATTCTGTAAAATAGAGTTAATGCATTTAGAATCTAATTAAATAAATTCTGTAAAATAGAGTTAATGCATTTAGAATCTAATTAAATAAATTCTGTAAAATAGAGTTAATGCATTTAGAGTTAATTAGACCCCGTCCAAACCTGGATAAGGATCTAACCAGGACTCAACCGAGGTCACCAAAATGGGCCTAAGTTAGACCGCGCCTACAGTCCTAAAATAGGACCCGTCCTCACTGGTTCGCTCCTCCAGTGACTTACCTCACTTACCTCGTGCAGCTCTACTCAACTTCTTAACCCACCAGGTCTTCCTGCCAGGGCTCAACCACCCTGGTCTTTTTGCCAAGTTTCAACCAACTTGGGCTTCAGCCAGTTGTCAGACCCCGTGAACCCAACTGGACTTCTCGCCAGGACTCAACCACCCTGGACTTCCCGCCAGGACTCAACCACCCTGGACTTCAGCCTGGTGTCAGGTCCTAAGTCTTTCAACCCTGCACACTTAGTAAAGAGGTCAAAACCAAAAGCAAGTCTAACTTTAACCTATTTGTCATTCATCAAAACTCAGGTTTAACTATTAGTGCAAATTGCACCAACACCAACAAGTGGTATCAGAGTCGGGGTCGCTCTTGTTGGAATAATCGCCAAAAGAGCAAAGGTGCTAGAGGAAGATGGATTCGGAAGGCCCGCTTGGATGGGATACTTGAATCCCACCTCCATATGATCAAGATGACTTCGATTATTGGAGGAAGCAGTTGGAGATGTGGTTCTAAATGGATTGGGATCATTGGACCGCATTGGAGGTTCCATTTAATGCTCCAACGAACAAGAAGGGAAAACGCCTCCAACCTCGGTATTGGACCAAGGATCAAAAGGAGGAAGCGGAGGCGGATAAGGAGGTAACTAGAATTGTGTTAAATTTATTACTTCCATATATTGTGTCACGTGTAGGAGAATACAAGAATGCATATGAGCTATGGAGAAAGGTGATAGCTATACATGAAAATTTGACACAAGGACAAGGAGTAGAGGAGCCCAAGAAAAAGGGGTCATTGTTCCAAGAGAAGGAGAAGGGCAAATCAGAAGTTGAATCAAGTTCAACATCCGAAGAAGAGGAGGAAGTGGAATCGTCCACATCCTCAAGTGAGGAAGAAATAGAAGAAGTCTCTATGTCAAGGATTGAGGGGGAGAAGAGACCATCCTCAATGCCGGAGCAAGAAGAAACCTCCACCTCCACCAAAGCAAAGTCAAAGGATCACATAATTTACTTTAGGCGCAATCAAAAGGGACACTACAAGGACAAGTGTCCATTGGATAAGAAAAAGGAGGTAAACCCTAAACTAAATTCAAATAATTTGAAAACTAACATGAGTTGTAGGGATAGAGCAAAGAATGATAAGAAACATATAATTTGCTTCACGTGTGGTGAGCGTAGACACTACCACACTAAGTGCCCAAAGAAAAGAGAAATTAAGAAATTGACGCACTTGAAGAAATTGGAGAAGAAGAGAAGTTCAAGTCAAGGGGGAGCTTCAAAGGTAAAAGGGAAGGTAATCCCTTATTTAAAATTAAATTAAATTTCTAATTCTTATATACTTGTTAAGCATAATCATGGATTTAGATATAATGATAGGAATAGGGTTAACAAGATAGATAACCTTAGGAAATCATTACCCAAGACTAGACCAAGTATGACCCAAAACTACCATGCCTAAGGGGAGGAAGGTAGTTAATGATCAAGACATTAACCCCAAAAAGGGGAGACATATGCCTAGAAAGGTGGGTAGATCTAGGAATGTCCAAGATGGACATGTTGACTCTAGGGTTAGAACTCTAGAGTTGAAAAATCAAGTCTTGAAGGTAAGGCTTGAGGAAATGGAGAGAGTCCTAGATAGGTTCATTATTGGACCTAGGGAACTTGACATGTGTTTATGTGTTCAAAAATCCAAAAATGTCAAATTGGGTATATCCAAGGCAAATGGAAGGAAATATGCTAAGGTAGCATATAACTATATTAAGGATGAAATTACTAAAATGGCAAAGATAAGTCATTTAAAGTTAAGGGAAAGAAGAACTTAACCAAGGACAAAGTGTCCAAGGTTAAGGAAGTTAAGAATGTAGGCCAAGAATCACCAAAGGAACACCGCTATGGTCTTGTATTTGTTGAGCCACCGAGGGAGGTGGCTAAGGCTAAGCGCTCAAGGGGAGGAGCGAGGAGCCAAGTTGGGAACCATGATCAATGGATCTCGGAAGGATTTCTTCCAGAAGTCTAGATGGACCATGGAGTGTGTCAAAGGATTTGAAGATGGATTTGAGTCTCAATCCTAGGGATTTGACACATTGAAAGTGAGTTTCATGCATGAAAATATGACATTGGGGTCATATTACATGGAAATTGGTATTTGATGTATAGAAGTCATATAAACCAATGCTAGGGATGCATTGTCGTTTGGTATAGGCAAATACATCAAGAGGAGGCCAAAACTAGGACTTTAAGTAAAGGTTCAATTGAACCATTTAAACAGTTTTGGATTTTGTGTCAATCTTGGGATTGGTGATAGATACATTTTTGAATATATTTTTCCAAGTAGACACGGGTACCACAAACCTCTCCACAAAATTTTAGAATTTTTTGAGATTTGTGAAATTTCTGGTGCATTTATGAAATTAGATCAAAAATGCTGAAAATACAGGTATCAGGGTACCAGTCGACTAGTATAGGGGAAATCGACTGGTAATAGTGTTTTTGGAGAGAGACTAACTACTATATGGTTTTTCGATGGAAATCAGTTGACTGATAACTGTCGCAGTCGACTTATACAGGTTGAAACTATTTTTTAGAAGTCGAAAAGTGTCTCAATGATGTAAAATAAGTGTATAATTTTATGGGGGTTAATACACTTTGTTTATGATCATTAGAAGTAAAAGAATCCAATAATTGGGATATTATTGGAGTTCTTTTTAATGTGTGGCAAATGGGGAGAAATGCTGGGTTTAAGTGGGAAACCAACATACATTTGCAAGAAATCCAAGCTCAAGGAGGAGCTTAGGTGAAGGGGGAGCATTTGTTGGCAAAGGGGGAGAAGTACCTTTACAAGGAAAACCTACTCAAGGGGGAGTTTAGGTGAAGGGGGAGACTAACGTTAGGTTCTATGATTTATGCATGCTTATTTGTTTTGTTGTCGTTTCCCTAACTTAAACAGGTTGCCAAACATCAAAAAGGGGGAGATTGTTAGAGCAATCTAGGTACCTTGGGTTTTGATGTTTAGGCAAAAGTTTAAGTTAAGATTCTTGTTATATTTGATGTTGCATTGTGAGAATGCAGAATACAAGTACAAAGGAGAAAAGTCCAAGTGACATCTTGACAAAGGAAGACTCGACAACAAAGACCGAGGCCGAAGGAAGCTCCAGAAGGCAAGGCATGAAGGATGGGGAGTCATCCGAGGGATGCAAGGCTGATGGAGGAGGCTAGAAGGCTAGATCTAGGTTGGCCGGGCGAGGACGAATGCTGAGTGACTGTACTCGGGGTTGAAACTCTAGGTTTAGGGTTTGGTCAGTCGGCTGCTGCATGTAGCAGTCGACTGGTGTTGGACACAGAAAGATCAATCGACTGCTGCATGTAGCAGTCGACTGGTGTCGGCTGAAATTCGAACGTTGGGCTGTAACGTTCGAATCTAAGTAGACCAGTCGACTGGTGTTGGCACCAGTCGACTGGTAACGATTGTTTCAGAGTCGAGCTCTATTTAAGAGAGCTCGGTTTGGCCGGGCAAAGATTGACGAAATAAGCTTGGTTAAAGCTTATTAGTAGTCTACAAGTGCTTAGGTGTTGTCGGGACTTTGTGGCGAGGTTTCTCCACCCACAAGGAGCGACAAGAGCTAGTCGAAGGTCTTCCGGGGACTCATCCACCGACGGATCGGGATCGTCCACCTTACGGACAGCCGTAGAGTAGGAGTATCATCTCCGAACCACGTAAAAGTTTGGTGTTAGCATTGTTTTAGTTTGTAGTTTAAGTTTCCGCTTGCGCTTGCTAACACGTGTAGGAAGAAATTGGCGAATCAAGTGGGTGAACACGGCTATTCACTCCCCTCTAGCCAAACTCAACGATCCTAACAACTCCCACATGGTCTAATGGAGGCCCGCGCGCTGGAGATTTGCCCTTCTTGGGATCTCTTTCAGGGGAGATAGATTGGCGTGACACTATCTCCCGACTCCTTCCCCTCGAATATGACCGGGATCGACTCCTGGATATGTCTTCCCCTGATTATCATCGATGAGGGGAAGGGCTTTGCCAAGGGGATCGCTGTCGATAACCCGCTTTATTCCTCCGTTTGCGAGGCTTGGCGTCCGCATCCTTAGACCTCCTCTTATTCAAGGTGTATCACTCCTCTGTAGAGTGCGTCGTACAGCCGTGGAAGTCATAGTACTTCTTCGGTGGTTCGGATTGCACGGTGTCGACCGTCTCCACCAACCTCTTCTTACCAGCCTAGTGATCCTTCCCGGAACGAGGATCTTTTGCCCAGGTTGTTGTGGGTGGTTCTCTTCTCTCGGATTGTACGGAGATCTGGATAGGGACTCCAGCCGGATCTTTGCAGCAGGCGTGCTGCACCTCTTCGACATTAACGTGCTTGACGGAGCATCCCAATAAGTCATCAAAGCTGGTTGTGGGTGGTTCTCTTCTCTCGGATTGTACGGAGATCTGGATAGGGACTCCAGCGGGATCTTTGCAGCGGGCGTGCTGCACCTCTTCGACATTGACGTGCTTGACGGAGCATCCCAATAAGTCATCGAAGCTAGTTGGTGGCTTTTTCAACAACGACCGAAAGAAATCGCCTTCAAAGAGTCCTTGCATGAAGGCGCTGATGAGGATCTCCGAAGTAACGGTTGTCACATCTTGAGCCACCCGATTGAACTGTTGGATATAGTCATTCAACGATTCTTTGGCCTTCTATTTGAGGGCGAACAGGTTCAACGCCGTCTTCTGGTATCGCCGGCTGTTGGCGATGTAGTGTAAGAAGATGGTTCTAAACTCTAGGAAAAAGTTTACCAAACCTTGGGACAACCTCTAGAACCATCTCTGGGCGGCCCCTGACAATGTGTTCAAGAACACCCGGCACTTTACACCATCTGTGTATTGGTGTAAGAGAGCCGCATTCTCGAATTTATAGATGTGGCCCTCTGGATCTATCTTTCCATCGTAGTCAGCAATTCCTAGACCATGAAATTGCTTGGGTATGGGATCAGCTACGGTGTCCGGAGAAAAAGGGATAGACGAAGACTTCATGAGGGCTTTGGAGGCCTCGATCTTCCCCGGTCCTTCCTCTTGCCATAGAATGCTAGAGGCGACGGAGTGTGCCATCTCCAGATCTCCCAAGGAATCTCGCCAGGGCGCTGGAGCAGTCATTGCCGGTCCCTCCAGGGGCGAGACGGATCTTCAATTTCGGTGGTGCGAGGCAGACATTCTTGGGATTCGCCCTGCACCAAAACCACTCGTCGTGAGGTGGATTAGCTTGCTCGATCTGGTGTTGCTCCAGCGCTCCTTTGACGGCGTTGGCGACTAAACGATCCAACTCCTCCCTCGTCAAAATGATGGGTTATTCCTCTGGATTTGCCATCACGGTGCTCCTTCTGGTGCTTTGATTGTTTCTCAAAGACAACGCCAAACTTGTTCCGGAAGGGAACGACGCGGACGACGAGTCACCAAAGCGCAACCCACAACAACGGTGACGGGGAGAAGATGCTCACGCCATGCGAGATTAGCACGAGCGTTAAAGGGAACACACCAGAAGATTTTCTAGTTGAGCCCACTCTGATGCTCAAGTCAGCAATCTTATCTCTTTTCAGAGGACAACGAGGAATCAAAATTTGCTCTAAGTTCGGAAAGCTTACCCCCTTTACCTAGATGTCGAGGTATCTTATATACCTAAGGTTTCGGTCACATGTGTCCTCATGTTGTCCTCCACGCCCCTTAATCATCAGTTACTTGATAAACATCCTATCTTTTGGTAACGGCCGCTACGATCATTAAGGCCTTAATTGTCGCACGTTGCAGATAATAATTATCCGATGATTTTCCTATTTTGGAAAGAGGAATGACTACCTGAAATCGAGTTTTTTGACTCCTATGTTGATCTTTGGGCTCCACTCTCCCGAGTCAGTCTTGGAGTAACATCTTCCGAACTGACCTTAGGGCATTCATTTATTTTACCGAGATGGTCTCGGGAGCTCGATACCCGGCCTGACCTTGGGGGGATTTCGTCTGTTCTCCTGAGATAGTCTCGGGAGCCCGATTACCGGTCTAACCTCGGGGCTCTGATCCATTTTCCCAAGATAGCCTTGGTCTAACCTTAGGGCTCTGATCCATTATCCCAAGATAGTCTCGGTCTGACCTCAAGGCTTTGATCCATTCTCCCGAGATAGTCTTGGTCTGATCTCAGAGCACAGATTCGGTGGGTCCTGCCACGTAATTTTTACGTGCTATGTGCCCATCCCGAGATGCTCATCTCTATAAGTAAATAATATACATATCATGAATTTAAGAGTACACAATAATCAACTAGTAAAAGTAATTCATGTCCGATAAAATATCGTATCTGAATACACTTTTAGTATTCCTATAAATTCTTTAATCCAACTTATACTAAGGGGGAAACACTACTATTAGATGCTCTTCATACTAGGTGATCAAAAAAGAAAAAGCAAGATGTCTTGCCTTTGTTAGTAGTCGTCCATCTGTATAGTATCATCATAAACGCGAAGTATTCGTTGGTAGATGAACATCCCTTGTCTCATATATAATCAATATCTAATCATTCTCCATAATTCTGTGATATGTGAACATCTAAATAGATGATCCAATTTACAAAAAGTAAATTATTGATGCTCTAGATAGTCTTGTCTATCTTAAATTGAAAGATCTCTGTGTTATCAACCAAAATGTAACTGTATAATGGACTGAATGTAGGGTTTCCGTACGATTTGCACCTAGGATTGTTCAAGACCGATATGTCTAACATAGCCATAAGCCTTAGTTATTCCATCATCTTGCTCAAATCAACCTGTCATTCCTTGAATAGCATCCACCGACGATTCAACAGCCGAAAAGATGAGATCTCAAATTTATAGTAGTTCCTTGATTTGCTGAGATTTCAAGTGCACCGCCTCCCAAATCCATAACGCAGAGGCATTAGATTTTTGGTCAGAAGAATAATAATAATAATAATAAATAAGAATAAATAAACGATAAATTACCTCTCTTATATTTACTTTAAAATGACCCAAAAAAATATTGAGCCCAACCTAAATTTCAATAATCGAATATTTGAATAAGAATGAAGCCCAAATAGGTTCATTTAAATTCATTTGGGAAAAGAATAAAAAGGTATCACTCATTATTACTTTGGCCAAAATGATAGTTTTTTTTAATTATTAAAATAATATCTAATATTTTTTAAATCTTAAAAATATTCTTATTTTAGTATTGTTTGACAGCTACAACATACCACTTATAACATATAATAGCTACAACCATATTCTATATATCATAATTTCATCACAATTATCATATATTTAATATTATTATATTAAAATATTCTTTTTATCTATTTATTTAAAAATATTTAAAATACTTTAAAATTATTTTAAAATTATCATAATAAATTTAAATGACTTTTAAAATTTTTTAACAAAATTGATAAAGTTTATTTTTATCATAGTATTTTAAATGTACTTCAAGTGTAATCACCCCTATGAATGAAATACACTTTGCGCTCTTATCTCATGTCTGAGTTGATTGATGCAAGTTTTGACATTCTATTTCATGTTTGGAATTTCCTTATGTATTTTAGGAGATGTGCTTTGAATTCTAAATTGCATGAAATGTCTTCGTCGTCAAATCTAACGTTTGTACTCTCTGTATGTATGTACTCGAAGCGTGACTTTAGCAAACAAATGGAATGTGTCCATCTTCTTTGTATCGCGGTCCGTTCACTACGAAATTTTCTTCAATCCTCCCCCCTATAAGGCCTCTTCGTATCTACGAGACCCAACGTTGGGGGAGAGGCGAGTACATAATGTCCGGCTTAATCGTCTGCACGGGCAAAGACAGGGCTCAGCCTGCTCAATGCTTAACCAGGGCCAGCATATTTCTTGTATTGCCCACAACTTTAAATGATGTAAGTCCAAAGATATTCCCGGCAGCATTTCCTCATTATCGTGCTTCAGTTTAGTCATCGCTTGTCGAGCATCTAGTACTCCTCTTGGTCAGATATCTTTGGCAACCCAACCAAGCTTTACTCATCTTGGGCATTCGCAGTACCACGAGAAGATAGGACTTTATACTGCTCCTGGTCGGGCATCCGCAGCACCACGACCAGGCCTATGCACTTCAGGCATCCGTAGCATCACGAGGTAGTAGAGTTTTGGCAGCTCCTGGTCGGGCATCCGCAACACCACGACCATGCCTACTCACCTTGGGCATCTGCAGCGCTGCGAGGTAGTAGGGTTTTGGCAGCTCCTGGCCGGGCATCCGTAGCACCGCGAGGTAGTAGGGTTTTGGCAGCTCCTGGTCAAGCATCCACAACACCACAACGAGGCCTACTCACCTTGGGCATCCGCGGCACCGCGAGGTAGTAGGGTTTTGGCAGCTCCTGGTCGGGCATCCACAGCACCACGACCAAGCCTACTCATCTCGGGCATCTGCAGCACTGCGAGGTAGTAGGGTTTTGACAGCTCTTGGTCGGACATCCACAGTACCACGACCAGGCCTACTCACCTCGAGCATTCGTAGCACCGCGAGGTAGTAGGGTTTTTAATCAATGGCTTTAGGTCTTCTTGGTGAGACATCTTGTTTATTTCATGTGTGAAACTGCAAGGCAGTAGAAATACATAAACACGTACATACTGTATCTCACAAGTTTCACCGAGTGCGATATGGCTGGAGATAATTGGCATGCTATGGCCTCTCCAACTTCTTACTCTTGTCGTCTTGTAGATAGTAGCTACCTCTGGCGAGCTTTTTGACGACGATGTAGGGTCCACTCCACTGCGGCTCAAGCTTTCCGAGATCGCCGACCGGCTTGATTCTCTTCCAGACCTTGTCTCTGAATTAAAAAGCTCGGGCGATTACACGACGATTGTATGCTTGCTGCATCCGCTGCCTATATGCCACTAGTCGGGTATCTGCTTTGTCTCGTACCTCTGACACCAGGTCCAGGTCAATCAACCATTCTTGATCATTGTCTTCATTATTATAGTGTTGCCACAGGACGGACTCCTCGCCGACTTTCACTGGAATGACTGCCTCTGCTCCATAAACAAGATGAAAGGGACTATGACCTATTCCTTCTCTTGGAGTGGTGCGGTAGGACCATAGAATGTTGGGGAGTTCATCGACCTAGCTACCTCCGATGTGGTCTAGCTTTATCTTGAGCCCCTTGATGATTTCCCAGTTAACAACCTCTGCTTGGCCATTGCTCTCGAGGTATGCGACCGAAGTGAAGACTTGGTGAATTCCTAGTCCTTCACACCATTCCTTGAGTTTGCACCATGCAAACTGTCTACCATTGTCTGACACCAACTTATGAGGGATGTCATACCTGCAGATGATATCCCTCCACAGGATCTTCATCATTGCGACCTCCTTGATGTGTGCGCAAGAGGCTCAGCTTCCACCCATTTGGAGAAATAGTCCACCAGAACCAGCAAGAACTTCTTCTGTTATAACCTGATTGAAAAGGGACCCACAATGTCCATCCTCCACTGATCGAATGGGCAGGAGAATGTGGAGGCTCGAAGAAGCTCAGTCGGGTGATAAGTGATATGTTGTGCTTTTGACAGGCCTCGTATCCAGCGACGAACTTAAGGGCATCTGCTTGCAGCATTGGCCAAAAGTATTCAGCTAGGGACCTTCCCCCAATATGGCTCCCGCAAATGCCTTCGTGGACTTCTCGCATGATGTAGCCGGCTTCCTCTGGGCCAACACACTTGAGTAATGGCCAGGCGAAGGCTCTCTTGTTAGTTAATCTTTGACCAGTGTAAATCTAGAAGCTCAGTGGCGGAAGTCTAACTCCTTTATTATCAGTCGGCGTGCTTCCACTGCATAGGAACTCCACATATGGTATCCTCCAATCATGTAATGCAGCATCAGCGGTCTCTCCCTCAATCTGAGCAACCTTTCCATCTACAACATTGGGCTCGTCCAGCGTCCACGAGGTAATGGAGCTAGCCAACTTGGCTAGCTCATCCGCTTTAACATTGATGGCCCGGGCGATCTTCTGCAGAACAACCTCGGTGAAAGAGAACCTCAGTTGTTCATAGATAGCCACGTACTTTTGTAGACACTCGTTCTTCATTTCAAATTCGCCCTTTATCTATTAGGCGACGAGCTGAGAATCTGAGTGTAGGATGACCCGAGCAACTTCCATCTGCCTGGGTACTTGTAATCCCACTAAGATCGCCTCATACTCATCTTCGTTGTTGGTGGCTCAGAAGTGGAGTCGGATAGATAAATGTAATGTATCTCCTCTGGGGGAAATCATTAGCACTCCGACTCCACTGTGTTTGTTGTTGGAGGAACCATCGACGTAGATCTTTCACACTCCATCAGCTTCTAACTCTGGAATAGCCTCGAGCATGAAATCAGCAAGAGCTTGTGCCTTGATGGCAGGGCGGGGATGGTGCTCAATCTCGTACTCACTCAATTCTGCCGTCTACTTGATTAGCCGACCCGAAGCTTCTGGATTGGTGAGGACGCGCCCAAGCGGGCTGTTGGTGAATACCACAATGAGATGCGCTAAGAAGTATGGCCTGAGCCTCTGGGCCATTAGTACCAGAGCATTGGCCAACTTCTCCATGGTAGTGTACCATGTCTTTGCGCCCTTCAGGAGATGCCCGAAGAAGTAGACTGGGTACTCTACAGTGCCTTCTTCCTGAATGACCGCCGAGCCCACTGCTTGTTCAGTCGCAGATAGGTAGACGAGCAACATTTCTCCCTCCAAGGGCTTGTAAAGGATAGGGAGCTCGGCGAGGTATACTTTCAGATCTGTGAATGTCTTCTCACACTAGTCATCCTAATTGAACTTGATTGTCTTCCTTAGAATCTTGAAGAACGGCAGCGTTCTATTAGCAAACTTGGAGATGAACCTGAATAGGGATGTAATTCTGTCATTCAGTTGTTGTACGTCCTTAAAGTTGCGAGGGGATGGCATGTCGAGGATGACTTTCACTTTTTCTGAATTTGCTTCAATCCCCCTATCCGTCACCAAGTACCCGAGAAACCGGCCACTTTTCACCCCGAACAGAAACTTAGCAGTATGTTGTCCACATATACTTCAATGTTCCTCCCTATCTGGTGCTAGAAGACCTTATCCATCATCCGTTGATAGGTTGCCCCTGCATTCCACAACCCAAACAGCATGACGTTGTAGCAGTAGGTACCATCTACCATCACGAAACTGATCTTTTCTTGGTCTTCAAGAGCAAGAGAAACTTGGTGATATCCCTGGTAAGCATTCAGCATCTAAATAAACTCACAACCGGAGGTGGAGTCTACCAACCGATCTATCTGAGACAAGGGATAGCAGCCTGTAGGGCAGACTTTATTTAAATCTCTAAAATTGATACAGACTCGTTATTCACCCCTGGGCTTAGAGACAAATACTACATTAGCCAACCAAGTTGGGAATTGAACTTCTCTTATGTGTTCGACCTTCAGCAACTTGGTGACTTCCTCTATGATAACCTTGTCCTGCTCTGGCGCAAAATGTCTTCACCTTTGCTTCACCAGCCGGGCTCCGGGGGTTATATGCAAGCGATGCGTGGCCAAGGCTGGGGGGACTCCTTTGATCTCTTCGGTTGCCCACGTAAATACGTCTCGATGGTTCTACAAGCAGCCGATCAGACGACTTTTTAGCATCGGTGTGAGGTCGGCAGCAATCCTTGTAACCCCTCCAAGCTGTTGAGGATAGATCTGGACCTCTTCGCTCTCGACCTCCCTTCATTCTTCTTTGGGTCCTTCCTGTTAGGATCTTACCGTTATGCTAAAGGGGAGTGAATAGCTTTTTCTCGATTTTTCTACTTACAATGTTAGCGTGCGCAAGCGGAAACAATAATAACAAAATCAAACAATCGCTAACACGTCACCTTTACGTGGTTCGGAGATAGAGCTCCTACTCTACGGCTGTCCGTAAGGTGGACGATCTCGATCCGTCGGTGGATGACTCCCCGGAAGACTTTCGGCTAGCTCGTGTAGCTCCTTGTGAGTGGAGATGTCACACCCCGAGACTTAGGAGCCGCTAATCCAATAGAAAATCGGACAACACCTCCCCTGTTCGGCGGACAATTTACACATACAACCATCCCACGCAATATAGACCCAACATAGAAGCAAGATAACTATAACAATAAAACATAATAAACCATACCTGACTGTGGACCAGTCCGACTTAAGACGAAACCACCAATACAAAACCCCTTAGGGCACATGACACACTCGTATGACATATACAAATCGCTAATAGAAATATAAAATAAAGTACTACCAGTACAAAGCAAAATCATGTCGTCGCGATGGGTAGGGATTGGCTGCTGGGCTCTTCTGGCGACTCCAAGTATCTCAGCCTGAAAATAAAAATATAGCCAACGGTGTGAGTCCAAATAAACTCAGCGGATACATAAATAGATTTGCATAGTAGGTTATACTAACAATAAGAGTCTACGCTGATACAGTCTCATATGTACAATAGAAAGGCATACACTGAAGGTACTGAATGTAGGTACATACCAGAATCCATCTATCCTGCAGAGGGGTGGAATAAATCCCTAAAGAACAAATATAACACATAACCCAAGGTAACCAGGTATCCGGTATATGCATGTCAATCATAATGCATCAATCAAATGCAGCAAACAATGCACGATGCAAAATATGCACATGGTGCAATGATATGTGTCACCCCTGACACCAGTCAGATCATCGTCCACCTGTCATAAATGGGTGTCCGAGTGGGTAGAGCTATGACAACTGTACGCACCCTGCAATCACTGCTCCTGAGTGACCGAGTGGACAGGATGCTGGCGGAGGTCACTCTCCTACCCCAAGCAATGGGGGAATCTAGCTCTCATCTTCTCGTGTCTCAGGACGAGAAGGGATTCCTGGCTGCTACCACGCACCGGAACCACCCTCCAAATAGTGACCGTGCGGAGCAATACAGGGCAAATGCACACACCCTATGGTAGCCACTACCCCTGAGTGGATGTGTGTGCATATCCTCATGTAACTGACGATGGGCTCAGACTACATAGGAGTCGATGATCGTCAGCATGCAATAATGCAAGGATGGTGCATGACCCAAACACATATAACACCCACCAAGTCCTCAACTAACACCTTAGTGTACTAGGTATAGGTCTGAATCCTATATCATGGGATACAAGTAATCTACTAGGTATACTGAAAAAGTAACCAATGATCTATCAATGTCAAAATGCAAGAGGGAACATATCACTACATCTATGCACATATATATATATATATATATATATATATATACATGGCAACTATTGAGACTGTATGAAGCTAAACGGGAGATAACCTCAAGGATAAGTAACATATATCAAATACAGGTATACTAAGGCATATATAGCATATAAACTTACTGTTATCTATAACAGACCATGCATAGCAATAAGACAATATCTTAAAGATAAGTCAAAGGTACCCGCCTCAATCGTATGATGCTCGTATCAGAAAGAACCTCCCGTCCGATAATCAGCAATGCTAAATCCAATCAATGCCCTGTATCAAAGGCATAATGTTTAGCTACAACAATATGTAACTTATAGCTATACGAACTGTCTCCAGTAATTAGGATCGTTCTAATTATCATCGTTTCATCTTATTAACCATAATTAGAGGATTAACTCTTAATTAATATAACTCATTCATCCAATCAAATCCACCCCGTTCGTTAACCCTAAGTTAATCAATTACTAAATTAATTAAGTCTATCCACCAATCCATCCCAAAAGTACCAATTTAGAGCATCCAAGTTCTTAATACAAATCTGCTATCAAGGATGACATTCCAAAATGAAAAACAAAACAATTTCCAAAAGTACCAACTCCACCTTCTGATCTAAACACAAATCCAAACACCTAAATTCTACTGATCCAAGTGAAATGACAATTCTATCTTATTAATCCAAACTTCCAAAAACTGAGCTATCCTAAAGCTCCATACAAAGAATTCAAAATCTATCCCATAACATAGATCTTTCCACATCATTGTCTCAATAGAAAATTAATCAAAACACCTTACCGTGGTTGCGCCGACCAAGCTCCAACAAATTCTGAAACTGCAACAAAAGCCCAACTGCAACGATTTTTCAAAAGGAGATCTTCCACGATGAGCCACTTCAATACACACCCTAATAGTGGATGGTCGGCGATAAGGTCCAGGGAATTCCTTAATCGGCAGAAACCAACAGATCCTGAAACCTAGTCAAGCCTAAACAAACACAAACCAATCCTCTATCAATTAAACTCATGACAGGGAGTAGATCAAGGAATACCTCAAGACCACCAAGGAGAAACACTTATAGATCTCCCCAATCTGTACCAATAGCTCAATCCAAACAGAAACTATACATGATAAACACTCCAATCCAGAATTCGAATAATAGAAACAAGATCAAACTCCAAAAACATCAGGAAACCAAGATCCATTCACAACCTATCAACCAAAGCAACAACCTTAGCCAAATGGTGTCGGCGACATCTGCTCTGCCAAGATCCGACGTCGGCGTTGCTCCTCCACCCATGGCCTATAGGAGAACTGGTGGCGACGATTCGTGTGGCGAAGAGGCGCATCGCCACCAACGATCGGGAGGTTGGTGGTCGCGAGATGAGGGATTAAACCCAGGCAGTGGGGAATCAGGTGGATCGGCTGCACCAGGCAAAGATCGGGAGAAGGAGCCGATCGGCAGTGATGTTCGGGACTAGGGCACGCGGAGCGAGAAAATGTGACGGGGAGGAAGGAGTCGGGTCGGCTGCAGTTTAGGGCTCGCGCAGGGAAGAGCTTAAATAAAAAGGGGGTGGCTTTTTGCAGAAAAGTCCCTCAATTCTCCGGAATCCAAACATTACTCTTAGGGTAAGGTTTTAACAATTTACCCCTCTAAATTTATGTAATACACGTCAAATCTCTAAGGTTAAATAGTTTATCAGTTTAACCCCTTAACTTTAGGTAAATTTACATAAGCCAACTTACTTGAGGTTTTCCTTCATAAAACCCTTGATAAGTTTTAAGTTTTTACAATAAAGCCCCTTGGCTCCTCTCGTAGGGTCGGAAATCCTAGACTCTATCCGGAAAAATCTCGAAAAATTTTCTGGTCTGGATTTTCGAATTGCCATATTTTACAGGAGAAACCTCGCCACAACCCGGACAACACTCCTAAGCTCTTAGACTACTAATTAGCCTTTAACCAAAGCCAATTTCGTCAAGAACTCTTAGCCAAAACCGAGCTCCTTTAAATAGTGCTCTAGGCTGAGAAGATCGATACCAGTCGACTGGTCCTGGGGCAGTCGACTGGTCCCACTCAGATTCGACCGTTTACAGCCTAATGTTCAAATTCCAAGTGCCATCAGTCGGCTGGTCCAGTACCAGTCGACTGATCTTTCTATGGTCTTTAACAGTCGACTGCCCAAGCACCAGTCGACTGGTCCACTCCCAAACCTAAGGTTTCCCCTTCCCGAGTACATTTCTCTTAGCACTCGAACCCTAGCATTTCCCGAGTACAATTCTCTCACACTCGGACCCTTCCGACTCAACTGACGTTTCACCAGCAGCCTCGACCTGTTGCCTTCAAGCCCTCTTCGACTTTGGCTCCCGTCCCTCAGATGCACATACAAGCCCTCAGCTTGCCTCCATGTCATCCTTCATGCATGCCTCGAAGTTCGCTTCCCTTGGCTCATCGTCCCTACTATATCCATGTTCCCTCGGATGCGCACACAAGCTCACGACTTGCCTCCATGTCATCCATCACCGTACCCGAAGTCGTTCAACTGAGTCCATGTGTATCCTGCACGACCTACACACTAAAATACACATATCAAAATACAAGGGTGAACCTAACTTAAACTCTTTGCCCAAACATCAAAACACATGGTCACTCCAGACTATAGATTGCCCCAACACTTCCTCCTCTCGAGGGTTGGCGAGGTCGATTTGTAGAGCTTCATAAGCCCTCAGTTTTTTGCGGACTTCCGACCTGACCTCCTCGTTGTAGCATCGACGAGAAGCTAGATGATCCCTTTTGACCTCAATCTCTTGCTCACCCACCGGGAACTTGATCTTCTGGTGGCAGGCTGAGACCATCACCTGGAATATGCTGAGCATTGGGCACCCCAGGATGGCATTGTAGGATAAAGGAGCATCCACGACCATGAAGGGAGTCCTTCTCATCCTCTCCAACGCATTGTCTCCCAACGATAGGGATATAGAGATTTGCCCTATCGGCTGCACCCGGTATCTAGTGAAGTCGAAGAGCGGAGTGGAGACCGGATGTGGCTCATCCTCATCGATTTGCATTTGGTCTAGGGCCACCTTGTACACGATGTTGACAGAACTACCTGTATCCACGAAGACGCACTTAACTTCATAATTGCTATGCGTGCAAGAATTACCAGTGCGTCTTCGTGAGGGGCTTCCACGTCTTCCAGGTCTTCAGGGCCGAATGAGATAACAAGGCCCTAATGTTGATCACTGCTCGTCTCGATGACATAGTTCTCCAACCGACGAGTGTGGGCCTTCTTTGCCTGATGAGAGTCTCCTTCGGTAGGACCTCCGGAGATCACTCCCACATGGCCCCGAAGGAGGCCCCCGCACTAGAGCTTTGCCTTTCTTGGGATCTCGTTCGGGGGAGAGAGATTGGCGGTGTGCTATCTCCCGACTCCTTCCCCTGGAACGCAACCGGGATCGCCACTTGGATCTATCTTCTCCTGACTACCGTTTACGAGGAGAAGGACTTCGCCGTGGGGATCTCCGTCGGTACCCCATTTTATTCCACCGCATCCGAGTCTTGGCATCCGCTTCCTGAGACAACCTCTTCTTCAAGGTGTAGCACTCCTCGGTGGAGTGTGTTGTATTGCCATGGAAGTCACAATACTTCTTCGGTGGCTCCGGTTCAGCCATATCGACTGTCTCCACTAGTCACTTCTTACCAACCCAATGGTACTTTCCAGGGCGAGGATCCTTAGCCCGGGCTAGTGCGGGTGGTTCTCTTCTGTCGAGTCGCACCGAGATCTGGGTAGGGACTCCCGCTAGATCATTGCAGCGGGCGTGCTGCACCTTCTCGACGTTGACATGCTTGACGGAGGGTCCCAGCAAGTCATCGAAGATAGCGGGTGGCTTCTTCACTAGCGATCGAAAGAATTCCCCTTCAGAGAGTCTTTGCATGAAGACCCTGATGAGTATCTCCGAGGTAGCCATTGACACGTCTTGAGCCACCTGATTGAACCGCTGGATGTAGTCCTTCAGCAGTTTTTTCGCCTTCTGCTTGAGGGTGAATAGATTTAACGTCGTCTTCTAGTATCGACGGATGCTGGCGAAGTGATGCAGAAAAGCGGTCCTAAACACCATAAAAGAGTTTATGAAACCTTGGGGCAGCCTTTGGAACTATCTCTGGGCGGCCCCTGACAAGGTGTTCAAGAACACTTGATACTTCACACCATCTGTGTATTGGTGTAGTAAGGTCGCGTTCTCGAACTTGCAGATATGATCCTCCGGATCTGTCGTTCCATCATAGTCAATAATTCCCGGACCACGGAATTGCTTAGGCATGGGATCCCTTATGATCTCTGGAGAAAACGGTGTAAACGGAGCTTTCTGGGGGACTTTAGACCCCTCGATCTTCCCTAGTCCTTCTTGCCGTAAAGCGTTGGAGGCGGCAAAGTTTGCTCTCTCCAGATCCCCCAAGGAATCTCGCTGGGGCACTGGAGTTGTCATTGCCAGTCCTGCTGGTGGCAAGACTGACCTTCGGTTGCGAGGGTGCGAGGCAGACATTATTGGAGTCTCGCCTTGCCCTGAAGCCACTCGTCGTGAGGCGACTTGCTCAATCTGATATTGTTCCAACAGTCCTTTGACGGCGTTGGGGACGAGGCGAGCCAACTCCTCATTCGTCAAAATGATGGGTTGTCCTTCTGGATTTGTCATCACGGTGCTCCTTTTGGTGATTTGATTTAGTTTCTCACAGACGACATCAAATTTGTTCCAGAAAGGAATCGATGCGGATGACGAGACACCAAGGTGCAACCCACGAGGATGGCGACGACGAGAAGACGATTGCGCCCTGTGAGATCAACACGAGGGTTAATAGGAACACACCGGAAGGTTTTCCGGCGGAGTCCACTCCGACGCTCAAGTCAGGAATCCTAGTTATCTTAGGAGGACAACGAGAAAGTAGAATTTGTGTGAGTTCAGAAAGCATACCCTTTTACCTGGGTGTCGAAGCATTTTATATACCTGAGAGCTTGGTCATACGTGTCTCAACGTTTTCCTCCACATTCCGTGATTGTTGGTTATATGATAACTTTTAGGTAATGGTCACGGTGATTATTAAGGCCTTAATTGTCGTGTGTGGCGAATAATGATTATCCGACGACTTTCCTGATCTGGAAAAAGGAACGATTACTTGAAGTCGGGCTATCTGATGTATTAATCTTTGGACTCCGCTCTCCCGAGTTGGTCTTGGGGTGTCTCCTCCTGGGAGGGTCTCGGGTGTCTATCCTCCCGAGGTAGTCTTCGAAGCCTATGATCTGAAATGACCTCGGGGGTCTGTCCTCCCGAGGTGATCTAGGGAGACTAAGGCCCGGCATGGCCTCGAGGGTATATCCTCCTGAGGTGATCTCAGGAGACTAAGGCCCGACATGACCTCAGACGTCTGTCCTTCCGCAGTGATCTCGAAAGTCTAATCTCGACGGTCGAGTTCAGTAGACCCAAACATGTAACTTTTCAATATTACGTGTCAAAATCTGGGATGCTCAACTCTATCAAATTCGATGAACGCAAATCAAACCTATTTTAATTATTTAATGGGGCAAACCAATTGGATGAATCCAAATCAAATTGACGAGCACTACATGGCAGTTGAAATAAAGATATTTTAAAGTGAGAGATATAATAGGACACTTTTATATAGACTCGTGCTCTTAAATTTTATTAAGTTAATGGATTAATCGTGTGTCGACGGTAACAGTTAGGCTTGTTTACTTGGGGACGAAAATAAAAACCCTGAAAGATTTTAATTATTTTTTTATTTACCAAACGTAGACCCGACCACGGTTTAGAACGAACGGTTCGATGGTTCGAAATAGTCGGTTCAATGGTTTATGGGAGGTCGACCCTTAATCTTAACCGCCCAAGTCGGTTACGGTTCGCCACGGTTCAAGATTATTATATTAAAAAAATTAAAAATTAAAAAAAAAATTATTAAAAACAAGGGCTTGCACTTATATAAGATACCTACGTATCCCCTTAGAGTATAGGGGAATCAAAGCTCACGTAGTTTTATATTTTTACCCTTTTACATTCTTTACATTTTTACCCTTTATCACTCACTTCCATTTCCTCCTGTTCCCGTTGTATTTGTTCCTTCGGTATCAAATTTTTCAACTTCGTCTTCTGAAAGTTGCATTCCTTGGATTCGTTTATCAGCTCTGGTCCAATCATCTAGTAATGCTTGAGCTTCCAATGAGTCGGGAGACATAGTTGATCGTCATTCATCTAATATGTTGCCGCCAACACTGAACGTCTGCTCCACAGCAACAGTTGACACTGGAGAAGCTAAAATTTTTATTGTGATCACGGAGAGAACGGGAAAGCTTTGAGACTTCTGTGACCACCACTTCAAGATTTCAAAATCTTCGCTATCTGCTTCATTAAAATCAAAAGAAGTCATAAAATAATTCTCAAGTTCCTGTATGGAACTTGAGGATCCTCGTAGACGTTTCATCCATTTTTTAATAAAAGTTATGTTTTTGTAAGTTTTAAATTAGTAGTAGTAGGTTGTTGTGTTTTAAAAATATTAGTTTGTGTTCCATATTTAACATAATATTGATTATAAAGATCATATAAATAATTTCTAATATTATATATAATATTATTTGGATCCGGAGAGAAGGAATTTTTAATAGGAATTAAAGCGTCGTAATATAAAGTTAATATTTCTTGTAAAACTTCTAATTTAAATCTAGGATCTAAAGCAAATACAATTAAATAAATTTCAGGAATAAAATAAAAATATTTTTCCCATTTAGTTTTCATAGTTAATATACATCAAGTTAAAGCTTCATTATTTACATGTTCATTTAATATTAATATTATACCATAAAAATTCACTAAAATTAAATGAGCGGTGGGATAATAAACACCGAAAAGTTGTTCAGTTGCATCGTTAAAAACTTTTAAAATTTCACAAATATTACTAAAAATATTCCATTGTTGTGAAAATAAAAATATATTAGTATTACTATTTTGTGCAAAAAAATAAACATAATAAATCTTTATATTGAAATGAATCTTGTAATAATTGATATGTTGAATTCCAACGTGTTGGAACATCACGTGGAAATTTTTTAGGTCTCATTCCATTAGTTTTATAAAATTTACCCCATTGTTTCATCATAGATGGATATGACCATAAGTATGAAATTGCGATTCTAATTAGTTGAATATAATTTTGTAAAAGTTTTAATCCATCTTGAACACATAAATTTAAAACATGACATACACAATGAATATGAAAAAATAAATCACCAATAACATGTTGACAAATAAATTTTGATGAGTCAATCCATATTCTTCTAAAATTAAGTGTAATAATTGTGCAATGTTATGAGCAGTATGTGATTCATTAAAAACTCTATAAACTAACAATCTTTTTTGGAGGATCCAAGAGTTATCAATCTAATGACATGTCACACCCATATAAGAATGAGTTTGCCAATGGTCACTCCAAATATCGGAATATAAAGAAACTTTATTATTTAATTTACTAAATTCATCAATTAAATTCTTTTTTCTTTGTTTTACTAATCTTTTAATTGTACGAGTAAGTGTATGATGGATCGTCTTAGGTGTGCTAGAGGGGGGTGAATAGCGTTTTGTCGTTCGTTTCTCTATAAAGTCGTTAGCGCAGCGGAAACAATAATATGCAAAGTAAAATAAACAATGCTAACAACCTGAATTTACTTGGTATCCACCCCGGACGGGTGACTAATCCAAGAATCCGTCGGTAGATCACTCCCCGGATAACCTTCGGCTAGCCCTCGTCACTCCTTGTGGGTGGAGAAACCTTGCCAGAACACCAAGCAAGCCTCTGAGCACAAAGACTACTATCTTGCATTTAACCAAGACAGGATTCGTCAAGGATCTCAGCCACCACGAAGTCCTCTTTAAATAGGACTCGGGCTGAAATCCTCGCCACCAGTCGACTGCCCCCAGGGCAGTCGACTGGTGCCACTGAAATTCGACCGTTGCACCCCAACGTTCGAATTCTCAGCCAACTCACCAGCCACCTACTAGTCGACTGCCCCCGGGCCAGTCGACTGGTCCCAGGGCTGAGACCTTTCTGTCAGTTTCATCAGTCGACTGCCCCCAGGCCAGTCGACTGGTCTACTCACCCACCTAAGGTTACCCTTCCTGAGTACATTCCACTCCGCACTCAAACCCTAGGATTTCCCGAGTACAATCACACTGCACTCGTACCCTCACGACTAGATTGACTCCTCATCCGCAGCCTCGACTATTGCCTTTGCGCCCTCTTCATCTTCGGCTCCCGTCTCTCGGATGCACGCAAGTCTCCAGCTTGCCTCCATGTCATCCTTCACGCATGCCTCGAAGTCCGCGTCCCTCAGCTCATCGTCCCTGCTCTCCAAGGTCCCTCGGGTGCACACAAGCCTCCAGCTTGTCTCCATGCCACCCTTTACCGTACCGAGGTCGTCCAGTCAAGCCTATATGTGTAACCTGTACAACCTGCACACTCAACACACACATATAAGAACACAAGGGTAAACCTAACTTAAACCTTTGCCCAAACATCAAAACACTTGGTCACTCCGGACCACAGATTGCCTCAACAGTGTAGTCCTAGGTACACGTTTAGCAGCAGGATTAAGAGATTCTTTACAAAAATCTTCAAATGTGCATTTAGATCCAAAACTAAAAGAAAGATGTTCTACGGAAACAAATTTAGCTAATGATTCTCTTAATTTATTATCCGAATATAAAAATAAATCAGAATCAGTACTACTACCACTAGAAAATCTAGATAATTGTGTTTAAGAGCGGTCAAGCCCATATTCCGTCGGGTGCTTCATTTCTACATGTCGTTGCAACGACCCATAGCCGCCGCCGGCTTGGAATCTGTAGGAAGCATTACAATGCTTGCATTTTGCACGCAATTCTCCCGACGAGAGTGTGACCTTCTCAAAATGTTTAGTGAAAATAGAATATTTTAAAGGAGGATTTTCCCGAACCTTAGAAGTAATCGCATCGGTACTTCCTTGTGTTTCGGGATCGGAGGGCGTTGGGGCAGAGCCTCGGTCTCATCATCGGTGGATTGAATTTGAAGGTTGGGATCCTTGTACGCTATTTCTTTACCCCTCCGAGATCGAGATGATGAAGCTCCGTGACCACCTTCCATTATCGTCGAAAAATGAAGAACGCGGAGAGAAGTTGAGACTTGAGATTTGAGAATGAGAGATTGAGAGAAGAGAAGATGTATGTGAAAATGATGAAATGAACTCTCTATTTATAGAATTTGGATCATAACGGTCACTAAATCATAGCCGTTAATCAAAAAACGGTCAAATGATCTCAACCGCAAAAACAAAAAACAAAAAAACCCTTCCCAACGGCACTGAACCGAACCGGCGGTTAACCGCCGATTCTGTAGTTTTGCTGCGCCGAATTGACCTGGGCCGGGTCCGGGCTGGACCCGGCCCGGGGTCAGGTCTAACCAAACGGGCATACATGTTTATGAATCCATTCATGGATTACTTTTTGATTATTATAGATCAATCAATTAGGAAATAGGACAATTAACATTCGGATCTTTTCATATTGATGGAGTATTCACATGTGGTAAGTATGTGCGAACTCCTTTTTCATAATTTTTTTATTATATTAATATTAATAATATTCATTTTAACATAAATAATATTTTTTATGAATTTCATTGTCCATATTATTAATTTTATTTTTATTCAATAATTATGTTAAAAGAATGAATGGGAAACCTATTTAAGTGTTATAATACACCAACGTTAACACCATGCTATAATGAGTTACATATTATAAAATACCTGGATCAGTAAAGATGATGTGGCAGTTTGGGCTCGACCATCGCCTCCAGTGGCACCTCCCGCCGCAGGGTTGTACCGGGCGCCTCCTCCATGCTCACCTCCTCCGCCCTCACCCCCGTCGGCGGACGCCACTCGAATCCGTGAACCAGATTGGCTATCACTAATTGGATCATCTTCAATCCCAATCTGTACCCCGGGCACATCCTCCGCCCTGCCCCGAATGGCACCAACTCCATGTCCTGGCCCTTCACATCGACCGTGTTGCCCAAGAACCGCTCCGGCAAGAACTCCTCCGGCGCCTCCCACACATCCGGGTCCCGCCCCATGGCCCACACGTTCACCAGCACGCACGTCCCCGCAGGGACGTCATACCCGCCGCAGTCCACGCCCGCGACGGCGTGCTCGCGAGATTGCCGCGGTACGAGAAGCGGCACCGCCGGGTGTAAGCGCATCGTTTCCTTGATGACGGCCACCAGGTACGGAAGGCGTGGGATGTCATCCTCCTCCACCCATCGCCCGCTTCCTACCACCCGCTCCAGCTCCTCTGCTGCCTTCCTCTGTTTCTCGGGGATCCGGACGAGCTCCGAGATGGCCCATTCGACGGTCGCCGATGACGAATCGGAGGCGCCAACGATCATGTCCTGTATAAAATTAGTCAATTAATAAAGCATTCAAAATTAAATCTTGAAATGATGAAATCGATTAAAATACTTGAATGAAACCCTTGAGTCTCTCCCTATCAAGTCTGGTATCGTCGTCCATGGTTGGATCATCGACCATCTGAAGGAGCACGTCGACCATGTCCTTGGCAACGAAGCCGTCACCTTCTTGGAGGCGGCGCTCCTCGTGGTCGACCACAATTTGCTCGTACAAGCCGTCGAGCTTCCGTCCCAGGAGCTTCATCCGGCGGACGTAGCCCAGCAGGTCGAGGAATCCGAGCCAGGGAATGTAGTCGCCGAAGTTGAAGACTCCTTGAAGCAGCATGAATTCCTCGATCCCCTGCTTGAAGTCCTGGGCTACGTATGCCCTCCCAAAAGCCATGCGGCTGATGACATTGAACGCGAAGGTGAAGAGGAATTCCTTGAGGACGACCTGTGGAGACGCGGCCAAAATGCGGCGTAGGAGGGAGTGGACCTCGTCGACGCGGATGGAGGAGAATGAGTGAAGGCGTTGGGTGCTGAACAGCTCGCTGAGGGTGAGGCGGCGGGCCTGGCGCCAATAGGGGCCGTAGGGTGACCAAACCATGTCGGAAGAGTTGTATGCCGTGTACTTGCCGACGACCATGTTGGGGCGATCAGTGAAGGAGAGGTCGTGCGTCTTGAAGAAGAACTGGGCTGCGGCGGCGGAGGAGCCGACGACGGTGGGGCGGGATCCGAGGCGGAGGTACATGAGGGGACCGTGCTTCTTGGCGAGGGCGTGGAGGGATTGGTGGGTAAGCGGGCCGATCAGGTGGAGGTTTCCGATTACCGGCAATGGCTTGGGACCCGGGGGAAGATTAAATTTGCGGCGTCGGCGGCGGCGGCGGCTGTGGCGGAGGGCGGTCGGAAGTGCCAGCGCAATTATAAATGGGATGACCAAGTAAGTGATAATTAGCTCCATATTTCTCTCTCCGAATTCATTGGAGAGTTGACCTTATTTATAGAATTAAAAATGCTTAAATTTTACTTCATCCATTTTCTATAAACAAATAATATTATCATTTTTTATCACGTATTTTTTTATAAATGTCAATTCTTCGTTAACGTAACCGATTTAATTTGCTAATTTTGAATTACTCACATGATTCACGATGACAAATTTTATATGGTAAATCTCTACAATAATAATTTAAAAGTCAGACCCCACATTATTTAAATTTAAAATATATCCATTAACATTTTAAAAGGTCTTTGTGGAGCACCTTGAAGTAGATGGGTGCAGATATTACGGAGTCGTGGTTGATTTTGGAGATTATAATACAATATTGTCAACGGACGACAAAGCTAGAGGGATTCGTTTGATGCAATATAAACTACAGGACCTTGAAGACTTAATGAGGTGAGTGTATTAATGAAGTGGTGACTAAGAAATCAGGGAAGTATACTAGCTCGGGCCTTGGAGGAGGTAGCGATAGAGTTTGTGCGCAATTATCAAAAGGGTAAGGTCGGTCCTACCCATCAAGCTATAAAATATCCGAACCCAATCAGACACTGCCGTGTGTTCGTGATTCGTATCCAATATTGTACTGCATGATTGGGTTCCGACACTTCTCTAGTGGACAGGGTTGAACTAATCTTATCAATCGATGATACGTACTGCAGCGGCATGTTGCAGTGCCACGTTTCACGCTGACATCAAGGGTGCGTCGTTCAGTCTGGAGCAACAGGCTAGTTCAATATAGCCAGTACGGAGATCAGGAAGGCATTATTTCACATTGCGAATGGCAGCGCCTGGTTTGAATGGATACGGAATAAAATAGGAGAATTTTACATCACTGCTACAAGAGAATTAGAATTTTATAATATATTAATTTTTAAAATAAAATTAAAATCCTTTTTAAATTTTAATAAATTAGAAACAAGTTTTCTATAAAATTACTAATATGATGCACTTAAATAAAATATGATATACAACAAAATATTTGAGAAGGAATTTAAAATGAATTTAAAATGAATTTACAATATAAATTTTTATAAAAATATAAATATAGATTCGAAATAGAAAATAGAGCTTGAGTTGAAGTCTCAATATTTTATTCATCGTACCTTGAATTACACATATAATATTAACATGTCCGGACCTAAGGTGAGGTCCAAGAGGCACCTTAGGTCCAAGAGGCGCTCGACTCATACCCAATTTTTTGAAAAGCCCAATTTTTTATATTATTTAATATTAAATTTTATTTTAAACTTCTTCCTAATTTATTTTCACTTGCTCTAGTTTATTTCACCGTCACTCCTATTTTGCTCGCCCGAATCGCCGTGAGTCTTCCTCGTCGGCTCATCTTCTCGTCCCATCGCCGTGAGCTCCTCCTCATCTCCTTGCCCCAATCTGTGATTTCGTCTGGGAGCTCTCCTTTGTTGGTGGGGTTGACCACCATTCAGTCTGTTGTGGCCAAGGGAGTTGGTAATGCCCTCGCCTTTCTCTGATTCATGTGCGGTGTGTTGTTATTTTTTATGCGATGATCATTCCTCTTCCAGAGTCTTTATCTCAAAATCATTGGCTGTGACTACTTTCGTAAGCACAAAGAGCATGGATTTTCTTCCTGTGAGTTGGTAGAGTGTTGGATCATCATAGATTCTTCTTTCCTAAAAGATATCATAATTACTGAATCCAATTTACCAAAAGGCGTACGTAACAATTCGAAATTACCAAAGGGCGTCCCATGGTTTCTATTTTACCAAAGGGCGCAGCCCTTTAAGTGAACTTCCTATTATACCCTTGGCGCCACAAAAGACCTTTTCCATTTCCATTTCCGAGACATCCGAACCACTTTTACAGTAAAATAAGAATATGTGGTTCGGATGGCAAGGTAGTAAAATTTTTGGTCATTCTCTCTCTCACCGCAACAACGTAAATGGTATTGTTGAAGGAGGACATTGTGCGTGCCCTAGTTGTGCTTTAGTCGCTTGCTACTCCCTCGAATCCCTCCGCCCAACCAAAACCTAGGCTCCTATACAGGAAAGTGGTAGTGTGTGATCCTGAGGCTGCTTGAAGTGTTAACGTTGAAGTTGATACTGCTCGGCAATATCAAAGTAGGATTTAGGGTTTCTGCAGGGTTGATTTTCATCATAATGGCAGGAAAAAGGTCTGTGGGTGGTTCCTCATCGTCTTCTTCATTGGCATTAATCACCAAGGTATGTGATATTGTTTATACTTAATTTTGCTGAATAAACACTACTTGTGATATTGTTTATACTTATTTTTGCTGAATAAACACTGCTTGTGATATTGTTTATACTTATTTTTGCTGAATAAATTTGTAATGTATAAAAACTGCAGGGTTCAGATGAGTTTGGGAAAAAAAATCCATTGGTGCAGTGTTTTAGGCCATTTTAAATATTTTGTTGAAGCATTTGAAATTTTAAATGATCAACACATTGCGAAGATCAAAGAGTCGCCCTTCAGTATTTTCTTGGACATTCAAGAATTGCAGCATATCCGGCGAATTTTGATTAATATATTTGAAAGTTGGGATTCAACCTCGCAAGTTTTTAAATTCTCAGGTAATAGTTTTAATTATGAATTATGAATAGTATCTATAGTAAGATAAAACTTGGATATAGTTGGCCTTAAATGATTGATATTTGATCAATTTAAATGAGTGAATTTAAGGTGAAATTCACTTCAGGCCCTCGGTAGGCCTGAAATGAAATAATTTCAGGTCTATCGAGGGCTTGAAGTGAGTGTCATATACTTTCTCATGTGACTATTAGTATGACTATAGTCCTAGACCTGAAGTTACCATAGTTCCCTACATAAGGAGTTACGTACTTTGGCTTCGTCAAACGTCACCCATAACTGGGTGGACTATAAAGGCGATTACTGGGTTTGTAACAAATTATGCGGAGGGATGTGAGTAACGTAGATGGGATCTATCCCTCCTATATGACGGTAGTGATATCTTCGTTCTTGATAGAGTAAGACCACTAAGTGCATGACCATGCCCAAATAAGGCAATATTAGATATTGAGCTTATTTGATTATAGTGAGTCTACTTGGAGATCATCCTTCCTCATTATCTTCCTCAGCTTCTTCCCAGTTCCTCTTAGTGGTCGGCCGGCTTGGGAGGGCTTTGTGGCCGGCAACACAAAGAAGAAGGGAAGAAGAAGAAGCATCTAGCGAAAACCCTAGAAATCTAGGGTTTGTTGGTGGGTGGAAGATCACGGTGTTGGGAGGCTCTTGGTGACCCCGCATCTTGGTAGTTCGTCGCCCACACGACGTCCATGAAGGGAGGGTCATAAGGTAGAAGACTGCGAGGTAAAAGGCGATGTATATTTCCCCTAGCTAAATTCATAAGCATGATTGACAGCGAAAGTAATATCGGGTCATGTGATGCTGATATATTATGGGGCGCCAATAATGCTTTGGTAGATCTAAAGGTAAACCATTAAAGAGAAGGATGAAGGTAGAATGAAACCACCTTCAATGATTTGTGTGGAGATATCACGTGCACCATCCATTTTATCTCATTGAAGAAGTTTAGTAATATATTTGTACTGAGAGAAAAGACAACCTTCACAATGTAGAAAAAATTTTATACCAAGAAAAAAACGAGCATATATTTACACTCTCATATTTACTTAAAAATGGCCTACGAAGAATGCTAAGCCCAACCACAATTTCAAGTTAAAGTTGTCAAATGGGTCGACTAGTGGTAGGGCAAGCCGGCCTATAGCGGACTAGCCATTTGGTGGGTTGACCATTTGGCAGGATGGGTTGATTCGTCTTCTTGGCGAGTTAGGAATCCCCAACCCACCCAACTCAAGGCGTATTATGAGCCCAACCCATGAGCCAGAAAAAATAAAAATATAAAAATATATTAAAAAATTAAATTTTCTAAGTTTGATTACAAATTACTACATCATCAAAGTAAAGTTGGTCAAATCGATATGCAACAAAATGTTTCATAATGCGAACACACATTTTCATTAGCATTAGCATTGACAATATCGTAATCAAATGATAACATGATGCAAATTATGAACCCGCACATACTATAGCAATACAGATCTAAAGTTAGTAAAAGAATGAATGAGGAAGAACATGAACGGAATCTTCTTACCTGAGCTTTAATAAATTTTGATTAAATATCTCATTCCTTCCCCGTCATCAATTACCAACAAACTAAGGGATTCATCTCTAGTGGATGCTAAGTTTTGACGAATACTTTTTTTCAATTTATGGGGCAACTCAAGCCCGTCACGAGCCAACCCGTGTGGGTCACAAGCCTAGGTGGGTTGGCCCGTCTAAAATCGTTAAAATTATTTAGTAGGACAAATCAATCTGATATGTTCAGTACATTGACGGTTTCAATTTTGAGTGCAGAGTTGGTTAAGAAAGAAGTCCTAAATTTTTGGTAAAGCCCAAATATGTTCATTTAAATCAATTTGAAAAAACAAAAAGGTACCCTTTTATTATTACGTTGGACAAAATGGTAGCCCTTTTAAAAAAAACACTAAACAATGTCCCAATATATTTCTGTGACTGATTTGTAAAACATATTTCTAACATATTTTGTTAAGATAATTGGTTTTGATTTGTCAAACAGTTCATCGATCACACGGTTTTGTGTATATGTATGACTATACAATTCCATAAAAGTAATTAACTAATTGTTTAAATGTGTGATCATGATTTAAAATATATATATATATATAAAGAAAATATCATCGCCGATATCAGTTTTACAGGGCAAAAATTCAAAAAGTGACCCACATTTATCGAAACGTCGGATGAACGTCTTTAAAAAAAAAAATCAAAAGATCAAAAGGCATTTCATTTTCTAAAAATATTCTTACTTTCAATAAGTATTGCAGCGGCTATAATTTATAGTTAGATTTTCGCACTATTATTGTATTATAGCAGTTAGTTATTAGTTTTTAGAATTATTGCAGCAGCTAATTCCCTTAGGACGACCGGCGGCGACGCGTCAAAAATGGGGCGCAGGAGGGCGTGGACCTCGTCGACCCGGATGGAGGAGGAGTGGGGGCGTTTGGCATTGAACAGCTCGGTGAGGGTAAGGCGGCGAACTAGGCGCCAGTAGGGGCCGTAGGATGACCAAATCTTGCCGGAAGAGTGGTATGCAGTGTATTAGCCGACGACAGCGTTGGGGTGATCGGTGAAGGAGAGGTCGAGGGTCTTGAAGAAGAACCAGCTGGCTATGGCACCGGACGAGCCGATGACGGTGAGGCGGGAGCCCAGGTTTTGACAAAATTAAATTAAATTTATATTATGATTTATTAATTATTAGATTAAATATATTTTCATTAATTAGTTAATTGATATTTTCTTTATAAATCTGTTAATTGATAGTTTATTTACGAATCTGTTAATTGATTAACCATCCTAAGACCTTTATAAATTATATATTTTATGGACAAGTTATTCAATCAAGAATGTTATTTTTGTCACTTTTTTTCTTACCTCTGCTTTTGTTTTCTTAATATGATACCAAAGTCATAGCTCTACTTACTTTACACATTGCTTTTTTTTCATACGACGTCTTTCTTTTTCTTATGTCATGTCTTTTCTTGTAAGAGCTTCTCTTTTAATCTTTCCTATTCTCCCTTTTCTCCTTTGAAATTTTCAAGGCCTTCTTCACTGTAAGTTTAGAAGGAGCACGAGCTCATCGACACCACAAGGCTTCCTTCAAGGGCGGATCGTTGCATCGTAACTGACGCGTTCCCGTTTCTCACCAACGTCGTCAAGTTCATCTACCTGTCGCTTCATGTCGACTTCATCTGAGTGGAGTCGTACGAGTCGCGACCACTAGATGTCTTCGTTCTATCCAGGCTAGTGTTCTGTCTTTTCTCTTCTATTCTTGCAAATTTTCTCAGCAAGAAGCCAAGATATAATAACAACAACTTATGTTGTTGTTGTTACTTTTATTTTCGATGTCAGATATTCAAATATGCCAAATTTGTCTCCAAATTGGGCATATTGGTATTCAATGTCCTAAAAGACTCGATAGAACCTTCATCAATGGTCCTTCAGCTTTAAGAAAATGTCAAATTTATCTCCAAATTGGACATATTAGTATTCAATGTCCTAGACGATTTGATTCAAATTTTATTGGTAGTCCTGCAGCTTTAAGGCAACCAATGTTGGGTTTGCAAGGTTGCAAACATAGTCTTACATTGAAAACATATGAGAAAGATGATAGACTTACAAGAAAAAGATATATCCATTGGTATGAGGTCTTTTGGGAAGAGCTCAAGAGCAAAATCATGAGAGCTTAGGCCTAAAGTGGATAATATCATACAATTATGGAGATATCTAAATTACTTTTTATCCTAGCAATTGGTATCAGAGTTAGGTCGCACTTCACCAGACTAACCACCGGAAGAAGCACGAGCTAGAGTCATAATCCCGATCTAACCATGTGGGTTAAGCCTTGAAAAAAGAAAGTGTGGGCTCTCGTGTCTTGATCAAGAGAATCATACACCAGGTAGAGAAGTCTTAGATGTGGCTAAGTGGTGAAGTCCTAGTAGGTCAGGTGGACCGTGTTGAGGCAATCTGTGATCCGGAGTGATCATGTGTTTTGATATTTGGGCAAAGGGTTTAAGTTAGGCTTTCTCTTGTGTACTAATATGTGTATGTGAGTGTGCAGGTTGTACAGGTTTACACATATTGACTTGGCTGGACGGCTTCGGTATGGTGAAGGGTTGCATGGAGACAAGATGGAGGCTTGTGTGCACCCAAGGGACCTGATATAGCAGGGATGATGAGCCGAGGGGCGCGGACTTCGAGGCGTACGTGAAGGATGGCATGGAGACAAGATGGAGGCTTGTGTGCATCTGAGGGACGAGGGCCGAAGATGAAGAGGGCGTGAAAGCAATAGTCAAGGCTGCTGGTGAAGAGTCAGTTGAGGCAAGGGACAAGAGCCGAGGGAGGAGGACTCCAAGGGCAAGCCGGGAAGTGGACTTCAAAGGGCACACGTGAAGGATGGCATGGATGCAAGTCGAGGACTTGCATGCACATCCGAGGGACGACAGCCGGTGGAAGAGGACTTCAAGGGGCAAGCAAAAGGAGTGGACCTGAAGGCACGCGTAGAGGAGGGTCAAGAGAGTGAGTAGGAGTGTTGTTGTAAGTTGGGCAGTCGACTGGGGGTTGTCCAGTCGACTGCCAAAACTCATAGTAGGTTTTGGACCCTGGACCAGTCGACTGCCATTTTGGCAGTCGACTGGTAAGTCACCAGAATTCGAACGTTGGGATGTCAACGGTCGAATCTGAGTGGTGGCAGTCGACTGCCCTGGGACCAGTCGACTGCCATGGGGTTTTCCAGGCCGAGTTCTATTTAAAGAGGACTCGGTTAGGGCTGGGTTTCTTGACGAAACTCTCTTGGGTAAAGTGAGTTAGTAGTCTTTTGTGCCCAGATAGTGTCCGAGATATTGTGGCGAGGTTTCTCCACCCACAAGGTGCGACGAGGGCTAGCCGGAGGTTATCCGGGGAGTGATCCACCGACGGATTCTTAGATTAGTCACCCGGCCGGGGTGGATACCAAGTAAATACGGTTTGTTAGTGTTTGTTTATTGTTGTTAGTTTTATTTTATTTGTATTTTCGCTGCGTAACTAACAACGTAGGTGAAAAGAATCAAAGAAACGCTATTCACCCCCCCCTCTAGCGTACCAGAATCGATCCTACAGTTGGTATCAGAGTGAAGGATCGCTCATGATTGGACTAACCGCCAAGAAGAGCACATGCTAGAGGGAAGGACCATGAAAGACAAATTTGGGGATGAGATCTACACTCCACCGGCCTACGACCATGAAGATTTCGGATATTGGAAGACAAGAATGGAGACATGGCTTGGCATGGATTGGGAGTGTAGGATGATCATAGAAGAGTCATTCGAAGTTCCAAAGGACAAGCACGGAAAGAAGCTTCGTCCTAGATATTGGAACAAAGAGCAACAAGATCAATTTCGGGCAAATAAGAAGGTAATTGATATATTGGTAAATCTTTTGCCTAATAATGTGTTGAGTTGTGTAGGTGAATATAAAGACGCATGTGATTTATGGAAAAAGATAGAAGAAATCCATAAAAACCCTACACAAGTTCAAGAGCTCGAGGAGATAAGTCAAATGGCTCAAGAAGAAGAAAAAGGACAAGAATTATCAACATCATCAAGTGAGGTGGAAGAATTGAGTGAAAGATCATCCACTTCATCAAGAGAAGAAGATGAAGTGTCGACTTCAAGAATTGAGGGGGAGGAGTGACCCTCAACCATGTCAGAACAAGAGAAAGCATCCACTTCATCCAAGGTTGACGAAGAAGTCAACCTAACCTCCACCTCCACCAAAGCCAAGAAGAAGGACCATATCATGTGCTTTGGGTGTAACGAAAAGGGACACTACAAGGATAAGTGTCCAAATGGCAAGCAAAAGGAGGTAACCCCTAAACAAATTTCAATTCTTTTTAAATCTAACATGGGGTGTAGCAATGAAAAAGTCCAAGAGAAGAAAAAGAAGATTAGATGATTCACGTGTGGTGAGCTAGGTCACTACCACACGAAGTGCCTAAAGAGTGGAGAGCTCAAGAAAATGGAGCATCTAAGAAGATGGGAGAAGAATGAAAGAAAGAAGAGAAGAAGCTCACAACAAGGAGGGACTTCAAGGGTAAGGGAGGTAATTCCTAACGCTAAGTTAAAACGCAATTCAATTTCAAGTTCCTCTATGCATGATAAAAATAGGGTTAATTATCCATCCATGCATTCTAGATTTAATGAAAAATGCTTAATGGTGCATAATTTTGGATTTAAGTATAATGATAGGAATAGGGTTAACAAGGTAGATTATAACCCTAGGAAGGTCATGCATCATGAACAATCAAAGACCTATAGACCTAAGGACCAAGGCATTAACCCCAAGAGGGGGAGAAATATGCCTAGAGAAATGGGTAGGTTTAGGAATGTCCAAAGTGGACATATGGATTCTAGGTTTAGGAACCTAGAAAGGGAAAATCAAGCTTTAAGAGAAAAGCATCATAGGTTAGAGAAAACCCTAGAGAGATTCACTATTGGATCTAAGGGTTTAGATATGGTGTTGGGTGGGTTAAATCGCACCAATGATAGATCGGGATTGGGATACCGGTCTAAGAACTCCCATGCCAAGGGAAAGAAATATGCTAGGGTATCATATGAGTATGGCAAGAAGGGGAAGTCCAAAAATGGCAAAGGGGTGCCATTTAAATGAAAAAGAAATGACTTAACCAAAGACAAGGTGTCTAAGGTTAAGAGGGTTGAGTTTGTAGGCCAAGAGTCACCGGTGGAACACCGATGTGGCCTAGTGATGGTTGAGTCACCTAGGGAGGTGGCTAGAGCTAAGAGCTTAAGGGGGAGCTCTAGAAGCCTTTGGGATATATGGTGAATGGACCTTTGGAGAGGGTGCTCCTAGAGGTCTAGATGGACCATGGAGTATGCCAAAAGAATTGGAGACGGACTTAAGTCTCAATTCTTGAGCTTTGGCACGGGGTTTTTGAGTTTCATGCATGGAAATATGACATTAGGGGTCATATTGCATGAAAATTAGTTTTTGATGTGTAATTGCCATGTAAATCAATGCTAGAGATGCATTGTGGATTGGTATTGGCAGTAACATCAAGAGAAACCAAAACTAGGACTTTAGATCAAGAGTTTATTGAACCTTTTAGCTAGTTTTGGGTTTTGTGTCAAACTTGAGAATGGTGATAGAAACATTTTGGAATGTATTTTTTCCAAGTAGGTATGGGTACCACAATCCTCTCCACAAAATTTGGAAATTTTTGAAGATTTGTGGAATTTTTGGCGCATTTCTGAATTTCGTCAGAAATGCTGAAATTTCAGACTTTCAGAGTATCAATCGACTGCCAGGGAGGCAGTCGACTGGTCAATGCTGAGTTTTGTATCAGCATCTGGTTTGTTGTCCAAATGATGTAAAACAAGTGTATGGGGGGCTAGTACACTGTGTTTAGGATCATTGGGGATTAAAAGAACCGATAATTGGGTTATTATTGGGTTCTTTTTTATGGTAGGCAAAGGGGGAGAAGTGTTGGGTTTAAGTTGGGAAACCAAACATACCTCTGCAAGAAACCCTAGGTTTAGGGGAAGCTAAGATTAAAGGGGAGCATGGTTGCTCCATTCTTGGCGTAAAAGGAACCTTGGAGAGGTTCTTAAAAAGTCTTTGTAAGTCCAATGAAAGGGGAGCTTTGGAGAAGCTTTAAAAAGCCCGTTTTGGTGAAAATTCCTAACTTGGAGGGTTAGGTGTGGGGAGCCTTGGGATAGGTTTTAAAAAGCCCATTTCGGAAATTCCTAACCTAGAGGGTTAGATGTAGGATGCATTGGGATAGGATCCATGTATGCATTGCATATGCATTTATTTAGCATTATTCTTGCTATCTATTACTCTTTGTTTCTCCTAACTTAAACGTATTGCCAAACATCAAAAAGGGAGAGATTGTTGAGGCAATCTGTGATCCGGAGTGATCATGTGTTTTAATGTTTGGGCAAAGGGTTTAAGTTAGGTTTTCTCTTGTGTACTAATATGTGTATATGAGTGTGCAGGTTGTACAGGTTTACACATATTGACTTGGCTGGACGGCTTCGATATGGTGAAGGGTTGCATGGAGACAAGCTGGAGGCTTGTGTGCACCCGAGGGACCTGATATAGCAGGGATGATGAACCGAGGGGTGCGGACTTCGAGGCGTAAGTGAAGGATGGCATGGAGACAAGCTGGAGGCTTGTGTGCATCTGAGGGATGAGGGCCGAAGATGAAGAGGGCGTGAAGGCAATAGTCAAGGTTGCTGGTGAAGAGTCAGCTGAGGCAAGGGACAAGAGCCGAGGGAGGAGGACTCCAAGGGCAAGCTGGGAAGTGGACTTCAAAAGGCACACGCGAAGGATGGCATGGAGGCAAGTCGAGGACTTGCATGCGCATCCGAGGGACGACAGCCGGTGGAAGAGGACTTCAAGGGGCAAGCAAAAGGAGTGGACCTGAAGGCACGCGTGGAGGAGGGTCAAGAGAGTGAGTAGGAGTACTGTTGTAAGTTGGGCAGTCGACTGGGGGTTGTCCAGTCGACTGCCAAAACTCACAGTAGGTTCTAGACCCTGGACCAGTCGGCTGCTATTTTGGCAATCGACTGGTAAGCCACCAGAATTCGAACGTTGGGATGTCAACGGTCGAATCTGAGTGGTGGCAGTCGACTGCCCTGGGACCAGTCGACTGCCAGCGGGTTTTCCAGCCCAAGTTCTATTTAAAGAGGACTCGGTTAGGGCTGGGTTTCTTGACGAAACTCGCTTGGGTAAAGTGAGTTAGTAGTCTTTTGTGCTTAGATAGTGTCCGAGATATTGTGGCGAGGTTTCTCCACCCACAGGGAGCGACGAGGGCTAGCCGGAGGTTATCCGGGGAGTGATCCACAGACAGATTCTTGGATTAGTCACCCGGCCGGGGTGGATACCAAGTAAATACGGTTTGTTAGCGTTTGTTTATTGTTGTTAGTTTTATTTTGTTTGTATTTCCGCTGCGTAACTAATAACGTAGGTGAAAAAAATCAAAGAAACGTTATTCACCCCCCCTCTAGCGTACCAGAATCGATCCTATAGACCGAGGGGCAGAAAGTCCTGGTAGGTTAAGGAACAGACATCAAACGGAAAGACTTTCCACTTGAGAGGGGGCCTGTGGTCCTTTGTTTGAGAAGGGATTGTTGGAGTTGCAAGGTTGCAAACATAGTCTCACATTAAAAACACATGGGAAATATTATAGGCTTATAAGGGAAAGATATCTCCATTGGTATGAGACATTTTGGGGAGAGACCAAGAGTAAAATCATGAGGGTTTAGACCCAAAGTAGACAATATCATACCATTATGGAGATTTCTAAAAAAATTTTGGTCTTAACAACCAACTGCTTCACAAATCTATCCTAAAATTCTCTCGTTTATGCATACTCATGACAAATCTTCAAAAATTTTATCTACTGAATGGTATATTGACACTGGAGAAACTCATCATGTCACATTGGACTGTAATATTTTTACTGAAGTACTACCGTATACTGGTTTGGATACGATACAAGTAAGTGATGGCTCAAGTTTGCAAATTATTAATCTTGGAAATACATGCATTCATTTGTCTAATTGTACTTTTCACATGTACAACATCTTTCATGTTCCATCTATTACTAAAAATTTACTCTCCGCGCATCAGTTTTTCCTTGATAACAATATTTTTTTTAATTTTATCATAATCATTATCTTATAAAAGAGAGAAGAACAAATACTATTGTGTTTCATAGGAGACTAAAAATTAACTTCTACTATCTTCAAAATTCTTCAATCAAAGCTTTCATTGATGAACGCACAAATAAATCTGCTTGACATGCCTAACCTGGTCATCTTGCTTTTCACATTGTTCAGTCAATCATTAATAGGTATGATTTACCTACTTCCTTTACCTCATCTCCATCTCATTCATGCAGGATCGGTATGGAATTTAAAAGTCATAAATTACCTTTCTCTTCGTCTGATCATATTTCTAGTTTTCGACTTGAAATAATTCATACATATATTTAGGGGGGCCCTACACCTATCTTATCTAACCAATGTTTCCAATATTATATTTCTTTCATCGATTATTTTAGTAATTATACTTTGCTCTATCCTATGAAAAAGAAATCTAATTTACTAGATATATTCTATAATTTTCAAAGACAAGTTGAATAATATTTTAATCATAAAATACTATCTCTTCATTCTGATTGGGAAGGCGAATATCAAGCTCTTCATCATCATCTTGTCTCTTCTAGAATTATTCATTGAGTATCTTGTCCTCACACTCCAAAGCAAAATGGCTCTGCTGAGAAAAATATTGACATATAGTTAAAACTGCTTTAGCTCTTCTTCATTATGCATCAGTTCCACATAAATTTTGGGATGAGGTTGTTTGCACTGCAGTATATCTCATAAATCGACTTCCTACCCATTACTCAATCATAAGTATCCTTTGAAAAAATTTTATAATCAGACTCCTAACTATACATTTCTTCGAATTTTTGATTGTGCATATTATCCTTGGTTACATCCCTACTCTAAACACAAACTTGACTCTCGTTCACTACAATGTGTTTTCCTTAGTTATAGCAATTTGCACTATGGGTATCGATGCTTGTACATACCAATAGGACGGATATATATTTCATGATATGATACTTTTGATGAGTCTTTATTCTCTTTTTCAGCAGCTTCTTCAATCTCTCGTCTAGATACAAGTGATACCTTCTTGATGTCACCTAACATTATCAGAAGTGATGAAATATTAGGTCATGCTCCAGAACTCTCTAATAACTCTCTTATACCATCAAAATCACCTTAAGTTACTGCTCCAATCTTAGAAGTCTCACTAGTTGAAGATAATATACTTTCTATTCTAGATCCTCAAATAATACAAGTTCATCATTAAAATCACCATCTAAGCCTACTTCCTCGTCACCACCAATAAGTGATTCAGATGATAATGCTCCTAGTCGCATGCTTCTCTTAAGCGACATCTATTGTTTACCAATGACAACTCAATATCTTCTTCCAAAAGCAAGCTCTTAAGGAAAAAGATGACAAGACCGAGGGCACTCTTTTTGCTAGAAGAGGGAGGCAATTGTTGTTGCATTCCTTGATTCCTAGAGAAGATAAAGGAGAAAAAAGGAACTCTTGTGCTTGAGAAGAGAAGAGGAAAAAACTACAGGTTTACTACCGTTGAAGAAGAAAAGGAGAACAAGCAAATGGAGGAGAAGAGGAAGAGAAAAATAAAAAAGAGAAATGAGCGAAGATCTGACAGTGTCATACGACATGGCGGGGTTGTGCGTAGGGAGAAAAGGGATAGAAATTATTTTGAGCCCGATTCAATTTTAATTTAGCAACCTCACTTCGTATTTTATGATTTAGTTTATTTGTTATTATTATATATTTAATTTTTAAAATTCAAGACTTAACATTTCAATTCACAATATTTTCTCGTAAAAGTGGTGCCAATAGAAAACTTGGGTCGCAAGCTTTACAAATATATGGCCAATTTCAATTTTCCGACGACGAATGGTGATGAATCAACATGTCAAAGTGACTCAAAACATTGCCTAGTATTTTTTTTTTAATGTCATTGGTGCAGTCGCACCCCTGCTACTCATGTGGTTACATCATTGATGAGATGTGCAATATATAATGATAAGGATGAGCATCTCGGGGTGGACATGTGGCACGGAAAAGATACGTGGTAGGGCCCGCCGAATCAGTGCCCCAAGGTCAAACTGGCAATCGAGCTCCCGAGACTACCTTGAGAGAATAGAAGAAAGTCACTGAGGTCAGACCGGAAATCGGGCTCCCGAGACTATCTCGGGAAAACGGATGAAGGCCCCGAGGTCTGCTAGGGAGAGAGACTCCATGGCTGTGGAAGGATATAGTCTGCAGGAATGACATTTCTTATAAGTTAGTGTCAGATAATAGTAGACAGTTTACAGGGCGCAAACTCAGAGAGTGGTGTGAAGGATTAGGTATTCACCAAGCCTTCACTTCAGGCACATATCCCCAAGACAATGACCAAGCAGAAGTGGTCAACCGGGAGATTATTAGAGGGCTCAAGATAAAGCTGGATCACATCGGAGGCAACTGGGTCGAAGAACTCCCGAGCATCCTATGGTCGTACCGCACCACTCCCAAAAAAGGGACCGGTCAGAGTCCTTTCAATCTGGTGTATGGAGCAGAAGCGGTGATTCCTGTGGAGATAGATGATGAGTCAATCCAACGACAGCACTATAGCAAAAAAGATAATGATCAGGAGCGGCTAATCGACCTAGACCTGGTCACAGAAGTGCGAGACAAGACAACTACCCGACTAGTTGCATATTGGCAACGTATGCAGCAGGTGTACAATCGCCGAGTGATCGCTCAGACTTTTCAGGGCCTAGAGAGGTCATCTTCTCCACTGCCCGAGGGCCCAGAGAGGTCATCTTCTCCGCCGCCAGGGGCTCTCTCAGCTCCACTGACCGAGGGCCCAGAGAGGTCATCTTCTCCGCTGCCCAGACTTCCGGCGCAGATGCACGCTTGTCAGCCAAAGCTCCACTGATTCTACTCGCTTGCCTTTTGAGTTGTCATGTGAGCCAGCAGGGGTGGCGACAGCGGCATGGTGCTCCGCAACAGGAGAAGGCACTCGGTAGTGGTGCTTCGAGAGGGTAATGGTATCCTCCTCCTCGGTGACCGTGGGGGACGCCGAAGGTGCACGGGTTCTCCTCCTCCGAGGAGCGGGGGGAACTGGTCGTCTCTTCTTGTCATCCTCCTGGGGCAAGATAAGCCGTCTTCGCCCCATCTTCCTAGTCGACTCTGTCGCTAACGGAAGAACCCGAGCTGCAGGTTCTTCATCCTCACCTCCCGTCCCAGTGGGAGCGGGGGAGAGATCAGCTCCCTGAGCACCGGGCAACTCCTGTGTCTGCTTCAAGCCTTCAGCCTAGTCGACCATCGAGGCAGTGGGAACTGGAGGAGGGGTGAGGGTTTGTTCATCGGCCAGCTCTCATTTAAGGAGCTTGCTCATCGCCCGGGGCAGCATGACGTTCTCTACAATACATAAATAATAAAATATCAGTTAAAATCAACAAGTGTTTAACAAAATATTGAACTTACTGAGGCTAGTGGCTTTGGAGCTAAGCCCAGCCTGATACAGGAGTTCTTCACACTGCACCAGGCTGGGGTCATGGAACTCCATGTTGGCCAGGGTGCTTCTGGCCCTGCTGATACCTCGAGTCCTGCTGGAAGTCGCCTAGTTCTGGAAGAGGGAGTAGGTCTTCTCTCCAGCGAATTGGGCAGAAGGGGCACTCGGAGAGCCTAATGAAGAAGAAGCGCTCCTTCTATCCCTTATGGGAGGAAGGGAGGCTTCCTATGAATTTATGGCCGAGGCGAGCAATAAAGATGAATGCCCCTTTAAAGGGCAAGTTTGGGAGGAAGAAGAAATAGAAGAAGCGATGGGTTAAAGGTATATTGAAAAGCTTGAAAAGAATAAACTCCCCGCCCATCTGAGCGAAGGCGTTGGGAGCCATCTGGTGTAAGAGGATACCAAAATACTCGGATATGGCCAAGAAAAAGGGAGGAAGAGGAAAACGAAGGCCAAACTCTACCTATCCTAAGAAAAAGGTGAAAACCCCTAAGGGAGGTTCTACTAGAGATTGGTCTATCCTAGGGACCTCGACCGCTAACTCCGCCGGAATGCCATACGCTTCGCAGGCGGCTCTCAGGGTGGCAGACTTAATCTTAGACGAAGTGGCTTCGTACCACTCCGGACGGTAAACCCCTTCCTCTTCTGGGTTCTCCTTCCTACTCTGGTCTTTCTTTCCATTTCCTTCCTTGCCCATGGTAATGAAGAGGAGAAAAAGGTGGAGATGAACGAGACTTACGCGTGAAGAAGAAGCCCTAGCAAGAGGGAGCTCTAGTAAGCAGAAAAGGGACGAACAAGCTTTGATAATCGACGGTGCAAGAAGAAGAAAGGCCTTTTTAGTCTTCCCTTTTTATAGGGAAGGAGCCGCTCTCATGCAGGAATAAAGGCGTGACACGTGGACGGTGAGAACTGCAAATCTCGAGGTGTCGCCATTCATTATGGTCATTGGTTGGTATAACCCTACTAAGCGTATCAGGGGGAGATCATATAGAAATGACTCTGCCACATGGTAGTACTCTATTTGCTAGAACGCTCTTTTGCCATTAAGACGTCTCATGCGCTCTTAATGGGTGATGGACAACTATTATTATCGGGTCTCGGAACTCACAGGAACTTTTAGATTAAATCAAAGGATTGTCTCGGGCCAAAGGACGAATGTTTCAATTCCTCGGGTCCAAAGAGAAGAAATGGTAATATGGGTCTCGCAGATACTTAGCTTCCCCTCATTGTACCACCAGCCTAATCAGTCAGCCACACTTCCTTCGATTAGACTTGAAGGGGGGCTTGTGATAAGGATGAGCATCCTGGGGTGAACACGTGGCACGGGGAAGCTACGTATCAAGGCCCGCCGAACCGGTGCCCCGAGGTCAGACCGGCAATCGATCTCCCGAGACTACCTTGGGAGAATAGAAGAAAGCCCCCAAGGTCAGACCGGGAATTGGGCTCCTGAGATTATCTCGGAAAAACGGATGAAGGCCCCGAGGTCAGCTTAGGAGATGAGACTCCAAGACTGACTCGGGAGAGTGAAGCCCAAAGATCAACATAGGGATCAAAAAGTTCGACTTCAAGAATCTGTTTCTCCTTACCGAACAGGAAAGTCATCGGATAATTATTTGTTCGCAACGCACGGTAATTAAGGCCTTAATGATCGCAGTGATCGTTACCAAAAGAGAAAATATCTATCAAGTAACCGATGATTAAAAAACGTGGAGGAGAACGTGGGGACACATGTGATAAAGACCTCAGGTGTATAAGATGTCTCGACATCCAGGTAAGGGTAAGCTTTCCAAAACTACAGCAATTCGATTCCTCGTTGTGCTCCGAAAAAGATAGAGTTCTGACTTGAACGTCGGAGAGGGCTATATCGGAAAATCTTCCGGTGTATCCCCTTTAACGTTCGTGTTAATCTCACAGGGCATGGATATCCTATCTCCTTCATTGTTGTCGTGGGTTGTATTTTTTATGACTCGTCATTTCCGTCATTCGTTTCTAGAACATATATATAAATATCAAAAGTTGATTGTCTAAAAAATAAATGAATATTTTCTAATAAAAAAATATAATAATATTCGTGGATACACAGTTGATTGTCTTATAACGATACTTGAGGATTCAACGGGCATGTGAGCCACCTTGCAAAACTTTAGGATTTATGTGGCAGGATTTAATGAACACACTAGAAATAGATTACTAGAGATATCAAGCTTTCAACCAGGGACATTCCCATTCAGATCCTTGGGCACGCCTTTGACTGCAGAGCGATTGCTTACTGTGGATTATCGTGCTTTGATTGATTCGACGTACAGTTAGTGGTCTCACTTCCTAACCGAGACATATCCTACCTTATGTTGGGAAGCTGTAGTTAGGATAGTCCCACAAGGCATTGAGTGTTGCTGACATTGAATGCATTATGCCGATTACCAGTGGACTTATTTATTTGGACTTCTAAACATACTCGTATCTCATAGGTTGTTATATATGTGCCTTCCAAAGAAGAAAGGGAGATATATATGACTTGAGGGATCTTCAGGGATGGAACTAAGCATTACTTACACGTGTCTTGTGGAACATCTAGCAGAAAAAGACACCCTTTGAGTACTAGAATGGGTCCACCATACATATTTGGGTCATACTTATATGGCGGGTAAACGCTTCAAACCCTCCTCTTATTAAGCATCTACTCCACTTATTAAGCATCAATTCCGAGTTTGAGACGTCATCTTTAGCAGATTAGACATGGGGAAACACGTTGTTCAAAGGGCCAACATGGCAATTCATGGGCATAGAATTATTTCAAATTGAGGGGAGCACAATAGACTTGGGCTTCAAAATTTTGGCGGGCAAACATCACGCCCAAACGATAGTTTTTTTTTTAATATTTTGCCTACTTAAAATGAGAAATTAAAAAATGATAATATTATATTTTTGAATAAATAAATAAATATTTAATTCTTCTAAATAAATAAATATTTTATTTATGAATGTCAAATTTATTATATATATATATTTTATATTATTATTGATTTAAGTGTGTTAGGACAGGCACCCATATAACGGAAAATGATTGGGAACATGAAAAACTCAACATGAATCCAACATGAAACCCAATTGCACCGATCCTCGACGGGTTCACCCGTCTCCCCAGGTTATAGTTTTGTTCGGGGCGGCGGCCGAAGGCCGCCGCCACTGTCCGAGCGACAATCGGACGTGTATATAAAAAATATCATGTCATTCACGTTGAGTTTCACGCTAAAATTTCACGTTCTCTATCATTGCTCTGCTCCCCATATAACATACTCATATAACAACGTCTCCATAGTTATATATCCTCTCCTCTCAAATATCTCTAGAGAGACATTGGAAATCACCTGGCACAAATGTGTCAGGTGATTTCCAATCTCGTGGCATGCAACAGTTTTTTTTTTTTTTTTGTATTTATCAATTTTTTTGTTTGTTATTTTTTAATTTAAATGTGATTGGGGGAAATATTAATATTAAATAATTTATTATATTATTTTAAATAATATGTAAAAAATATTTATAGATAAATAATAGATGAAATATATTAAATTAAAAAATTAAAAAATATATAAATAATTTTATTTAAATATGAAATTAGATGTAAATTAATTTAATAATTGTGGGACTCATAAATATTTGATTAGTGATATATTTGATTGGGAAATTGAAGATATTTGAGAGTTGATATTTAATGGGTGGGACCTATAAAATTTGATTGATAAAATAGTCATGGGATTTGAAATATTTTAAGAGTAAGATATTTAAATGATGTTGTGAAAATGGAGATCATAATTATTTAAGAAAAATATCTTTTGTCATTGTGGATGCTTCTATGAGCTTATAACTTATGACATGGCAGATGATATATTAACCATAAATTTATTTTTTATATTTATGCCCTCTAAGATGATGTATGCATTATTGACAAATCTAAACTGATTTTTTAAACCATGTTCTTTTAATTATTATAATAAGTATAGATACATTTTTAATTTTTGCTCTAAATATTTTTATTAATAAATTATTCTTTAATTTAATTTATGAATGCCAAGTTTATTAATATATAGATTATTTATTTTTATATATTTTAATTTAAATATGAATTATAAGTATAGACATTATATATAACACGTGGATCAGTAAAGGTGATGTGGCAGTTTGTGTTCGACTATCGTCTCCAGTGGCACCTCCCGCCGAAGGGTGGAACCGAGCGCCTCCTCCATGCTCACCTCCTCCGGTCTCAACCCCGCCGGCGGCAGCCACTTAAATCCGTGAACCAGATTGGCCATCACTAATTGGATCATCTTCAATCCCAATCCGTACCCTGGGCACATCCTCCGCCCTGCCCCGAACGGCACTAGCTCCATGTCCTGGCCCTTCACGTCGACCTCGTTGCCCAAGAACCGCTCCGGGAAGAACACCTCCGGCGACTCCCACACAGCCGGGTCCCGCCCCATGGCCCACACGTTTACCAGCACGCTCGTCCCTGCGGGGACGTCGTACCCGCCGCAGTCCTCGCCCGCGACGGCATGCTCCCGAGCATGCCGCGGAACGAGCAGCGGCACCGCCGGGTGCAAGCGCATCGTTTCCTTGACGACGGCCACTAGGTACGGAAGCCGTGGGATGTCATCCTCCTCCACCCACCGTCCGCAGCCTACCACCTTCTCCAGCTCCTCTGCTGCCTTCCTCTGTTTCTCGGGGTTCCGGACGAGCTCTGAGATGGCCCATTCGATGGTCAACGACGACGTGTCGGTGGCGCCGAGGAACATGTCCTGTATAAATTAGCTTGTCGCTTAAATCATTCAAAATTTAAATAAAATCTTGAAAATAATTTAATCGATTAATTAATCTACTTGAATGAAAGCCTTGACGCTGCCCCTATCAACTCTGGTATCGTCGTCCATGGTTGGATCATCGACCATCAGAAGAAGCACGTCAACCATGTCCTTGGAAACGAAGGCCTCACCTTCGCGTTGGCGGCACTCCTCGTGGTCGACCAGAATTTGCTCGTACAAACCATCGAGCTTCTGACTCAGCCGTTTCATCCGGCGTACGTAGCCCCGCAGGTCGAGGAATCCGAGCCAGGGAATGTAGTCGCCGAGGTTGAAGACTCCATGAAGCATCACTAATTCCTCGAGCCCCTCCTTGAATTCCTGTGCTACGTATTGCCTCCCTAAAGCCATGCGGCTGATTACATTGAACGAGAAGACGAAGAGCAATTCCTTGATGAGGACCTGAGGAGACGCGGCGAAGATGCAGTGCAGGAGGGCGTGGACCTCGTCGTCTCGGATGGAGTGGAAGGACTGGAGGCGTTTGGCGCTGAAGAGCTGGGAGAGGATGAGCCGGCGGGCCTGGCGCCAATAGGGGCCGTAGGGTGACCAAAGTATGTCGGAAGTGTTGTATGCGGTGTACTTGCCGACGATCGTGTCGGGGCGATCGGTGAAGTAGAGGTCGTGGGTCTTGAAGAAGAACCTGGCGGCGGCGGCGGAGGAGCCGACCACGGTGGGGCGGGAGCCGAGGCGGAGGTACATGAGGGGGCCGTGCTTCATGGCCAGGGCGTGGAGGGATTGGTGGGGAAGCGGGCCGATCAAGTGGAGGTTTCCGATCACCGGCCATGGCTTGGGACCTGGGGGAAGGTTAAACTTGCGACGGCGGCGATGGTGGAGGGCGGCCGGAAGTACTAATGTAAGTACTAATGCGATGACCATGTAAGTGATAATTAGCTCCATGTTTCTCTCCAAATATATTTAGAGTAATGATACGCACAGTGAAAATGAATATCTCAGTAAAAACTTTGACCGTCAATCGACGGCACGTCCGACGTCCGATCATCGATCGGACACTACCGGCAGCCTTTGGCCGCCGCACCGAATCAAACTATACCCTGGGGGGCACGGTGAACCCGTCGAGGATCGCCACAATTGCGATCTCGCATCATTGACCGTCGATTTCGATGGGTTCACCGTTGCCGGCGATCCTGATGAGTTCACCTCCCTTCGAAGGTATAGTTTGATTCGGGACGGCAATCAGAGGTCGCCGGTGGTGTCCGATCGACGATCGAACATGTACACATTAACTGCACGTCATTCATTATAATTTTCACTCTCCCAAATTCACTCTTCAAATCATTTCTCATATATTTATCATGAGTAATGATTGGTAGAGTGAATTTGGGAGAGTGAATGGGAGAGTGAATGACGTCCAGCTAATGTGTACATGTTCGATCGACGATCGGACACCACCGGCGGCCTCTGATTGTCGTCCCGAATCAAACTATACCTTGGGAGGACGGTGAACTCGTCGGGATGGCCGACAACGGTGAACCCATCGAAATCGACGGTCAATGATGCGAGATCGCAATTGTGGCGATCCTCGACGGGTTCACCGTGCCCCCCAGGGTATAGTTTGGTTCGGGGCGGCGGCCGCCGGTAGTGTCCGATCGTCGATCGGACGTGTATACAATAACTGCCACATCATTCACTCTCCCATTCACTCTCCCAAATTCACTCTCCCTATCATCACTCATTTATCATATTGGAGAGTAGAGCCTATTTATAGAGTTGAGAAGTTAAGTTTTCAATTCATCCATTTTCTATAAACAAATGTTATTATCATTTTTTCACCATATTTTTTATAAATGTTAATTTTTCGTTAACGTAACCGAATAATTTGGTATTTTTTAATGAATAAGATGATTCATGATAACATATTTTATATTATATAAATCTCTGTAATTATAATTTAAAAGGCTTGGTTAGTTTATTTTAAAATAATCTAAATTTTGAAAAACTGTCATATAAAGTAACTTTAAGCCATGTCATTCTCACATTAATTCCCAAGATAAAATTTAATTGGAAAAATTGATCCTATTAAAGTTATATTTGATGAGGGATAATCTACAAGCTTGATTACATTCACTCTAATTAACACAAAGCCGAAGTGTGTTTATAAATTTAAGCAAAATTAAATTTAAAATATATTCATTAATATTTTAATAATGTGCACGTGTCAATTCACCTTAATTAAATATACTAATATAGTAATAATACGTCTCTCATGTGGATAAGTTTATTTCAAAGAATATAATTTTAAAGAAAAAACTATTGAAAGTGCCTTAGATCCTGTCATTTTCGCATCAAATGGATTCCATGAAGTTCATGTGCTTTAAACTTTTAATAAATTATTTGTTAAAAACTTGTCGTAGCGGTCACATGTAAGGATATTCTCAAAAAAGTTATGTTGATTGAAAAATCTTGAATAAAGTTCAGTGAATGATATGTATTTTGTACGTAGCGATTTTTGATGGGTTCATCGTGCCCTCCAAAGGATAGTTTGATTTGGGATGGTGACCAAAAATCGTCGATGATGTCTAAGCGATAATCAAATATGTACATATAAAATATCACATCATTCACTAAGTATTTTATTAAATTTTTTTACTAAGTATATCAGAATTCAAAAAAAAAAATAACATTCACCGGACGATTTGATAAATCTGACATGTCCTTTTATCTAGAGCAATGATAGAGAACGTGAAATTTTAACGTGAAACTCAACGTGAATGACGTGGCACTTTTTATATACACGTCCGATTGTCGCTCGGACAGTGGCGGCGGCCTCCGGCCGCCGCCCCGAACAAAACTATAACCTGGGGGGACGGATGAACCCGTCGAGGATCGGTACAATTGGGTTTCATGTTGGATTCACATTGAGTTTTTCATGTTCCCAATCATTTTCCTTTTATCTATGTCCATTTTACTAAAAAATAATAGACAACGTGAATTTTCAACGTGAAACACAATATGAATAACGTGACACTCTAATTATAGCGATCCTTGACGGGCTCACCATACCCCCCAGGTTATAGTTTTGTTCGGGGTAGCGGCCGAAGGTCGTCGTCAGTATTCAAGTGACAATCGAATATGTACATAAAAAATATCACGTCATTCATGTTAAATTTCATACTATAATTTTATGCTCTCTATCATAGTTCATTTTACTGTCTGTAACTATAATGGGTCGATAGGCATGTTTGAAGAATTAGGAAATTAATTGACTCAAAGGAAAAGGTAGTTAAACCTTTTTAGTGTGATTTAGTATGATAAATTTATGATATTATCTTTTTAAAATTTAAAAAAAATATTTAAAATTTAAAATTATTTTTAAAATTGTAATACAACTATTAATAACTTTATAATAAAATCTAAAAATAGTTAGTGTCAAATATTAAGTGTCCTAAAAGAGCTCCACAAAAATTACATATTCCAGTATAATGTGCTTTTGATTTTATATATATATATATATATATATATATATATATATATATATATATATATATATATATATATATATATATATATATATATATATATATATATATATATATATAAAGAAAATAAAAAAATAATTAACGAGATTTTTTCAATCTCGAACGATCGGCTCAATCCTATGAAAAATTTTCATTGGCCACCAAGAAAATGTTTATACCCAAGCATTCAAAACAAATGTATCATTCTCGAAGTGAATCAAAAGAATGAAGCAACTGTCGAAATTAATAATTTTAAATAGAAAACGTCCTTGTTCCGGAAGCGAACGACGAGGATAGCGAGTCATTAAAGCGCAACCCATGACGACGGTGATGGGAAGGAGATGTCCATGCCTTGCATTCCTCTTTAGGCTCTTCTTCTTCTCGAGGATTGGCCAGGTCAATTTACAACGCTTCATGCGTCCTCGGGTTCTTATGGGCTTCTGTTCTGACATTTCCACTGTAGCACTGCCGGGAAGCCAATTGGTCTCCTTTGACTTCGGCCATCTGCTCGCCCACCGGGAACTTAATCTTCTGGTGATAGACTGAGACCATCGCTTGGAATAGGCTGAGCGCCAGTCGCCCCAGGATGGCGTTATAGGGCAATGAGGCATCCACAATCATGAAGAGTATCCTCCTTCTCCTCTGCAGCGTGTCGCCCCCCAACGATAGAGACAGGGAGATCTGTCCCGTCGGTTGTACCCTGTATCCGGTGAAGCTGAAGAGAGGAGTGGAGACAGAATGCAGCTCATCCTCGTCGACCTGTATCTGGTCTAGAGCTATCTTGTACAGGATGTTGACGGAGCTACCTGCATCAACAAAGATGCGTTTAACCTCATAATTAGCTATTCTGGCGAGGATTACTAGTGCATCTTCATGAGAGCCTTTCACGTCCTCCAGATCGTCAGGGCCAAATGAAATAATCGGGCCCTGACGCTTGTCTTTGCTCATCCCAATGGCGTAGTTTTCCAACTGGCGGGTATGAGCCTTTCTTGCCCGATGAGAGTCTCCTCTAGTCGTCGGCCCTCCTGAGATTACTCCCACATGGCCTGATGGAGGTCCGTACGCCGGAGCTTTGCCCTTCTTGGGATCCCTTTCAGCAGAGATAGACTGGCGAAGCACTATCTCCCGACTCTTTCCCTTCTAACGTGACCAGGACTGATGCATGGATCTATCCTCCCCTGATTGTCATCGATGAGGGGAAGGGCTTAGGTGAGGGGATCACTGTCGATACCCCGCTTTGTTCCACCGTTTACGGGACTTGGCGTCCACGTCCATAGACCTCCTTTTCTTCAGGGTATAACACTCCTATGTAGAGTGTGTTATGCTACCGTAAAAGTCATAGTACTTCTTCTGTGGCTCGGATCCCACGGTGTCGACCGTATCCACCAACCTCTTCTTACCATCCCAATGATCCTTCCCGGAGCAAGAATCTTTTGCCCGAACTAGTGCGGGTGGTTCTCTCCTCTCGGATCGTGCCGAGATCTGGATAGGGACTCCCGCCGGATCTTTATAGCGAGCGTGCTGCACCTCTTCGATATTGACGTGCTTGAGTGACCGCCCCAATAAGTCATCGAAGCTAGTTGGTGGCTTCTTCACCAGCGACCGAAAGAAATCGCCTTTAGAGAGTTCTTGTGTGAAGGCATTGATGAGGATCTCTGAAGTAGTGGTTGGCACGTCTTGAGTCACCCGATTGAACCACTAGATATAGTCCTTCAGCGGTTCTTTGGTCTTTTGCTTAAAGGCGAACAAGTTCAATACCGTCTTCTGGTATCGCCGGTTGTTGGCAAAGTGGTGTAAGAAGACGGTTCTAAACTCCAGGAAAGCGTTTATCGAATATTGGGGCAGCCTTTGAAACCATCTCTGGGCGGCCCGTTATAAGGTGTTCAAGAACACCCGGCACTTCACACCATCTGTGTATTGGTGTAAGAGAGTTGCGTTCTCGAATTTGTAGATGTGGTCCTCCGGATCCCTCTTCCCACCGTAATCAGCAATTCCTGGCCTGCGAAATTGCTTGGGCATGGGATCCGCTATGATGTTCGGAGAAAAAGGGGTAGATGGAGATTTTAGGAGGGCTTTGAAGGCCTTGATCTTCCTCGGCCCCTCCTTCTGCCGTAAAATGCCGGAGGAGACGGAATGTGCCCTTTCCATGTCTCCTAATGAATCTTGCCCAGGCACTGTTGCAGCATTGCCAGTCCCGCTGGTTGCGAGATGGATCTTCGATTTCGGTGATTCGAGGCCGACATTTTTGGGATTTCGGCCTACACCGAAATCGCTCGTCGTGAGGTGACTTGCACGATCTGATGTTGCTCTAGCACTCCTCTGATGGCGTTGGCAACTAAACGATCCAACTCCTCTTTCGTCAGAATGATGGGTTGTCCCTCTGGATCTGCCATCATGGTGCTCCTTCTGGTGCTTTGATGTTTCCCACAGATGCGGTCAAACTTGTTCCGGAAGCGAACGACAGGGATGACGAGTTACCAAAGCGCAGCCCACGACGACAATGACGGGGAGGAGATGTCCCCGCCTTGCGAGATTAACACGAGCGTTAAAGGAAGCGCACCGGGAGATTTTCCGGTAGAGCCCTCTCCGACGCTCAAGTCAGGAATCTTATCTTTTTTCGGAGGACAATGAGAAATCAAGTTTTCTATTAGTTCGGAAAGCTTCCCCTTTTGTCTGGATGCCAAGACATCTTATATACCTGAGGTCTTTATACACGTGTTCTCACGTTCTCCTCCACGTTTCTTGATCATCGGTTACTTGATAGATATTTTATCTTTTGATAACGGTCACTGTGATCATTAAAACCTTAATTACCGTGCGTTGCGGACAATAATTATCCGATAATTTTCCTGTTATGGAAGGAGGAACAGATACTTAAAGTCGGACTTTCTGACTCCTATGTTAATCTTTGGGCTCCACTCTCCCGAGTCAGTCTCGGAGTCTCATCTCCCGAGCTGGCCTCGGAGCCTTCATCCATTTTTCCGAGATAGTCTAGGGAGCCCGATTCCCGGTCTGCCCTCGGGGGCTTTCTTCCATTCTCCTGAGGTAGTCTCGAGAGCCCGATTGTCAGTCTGACCTCAAGGTTCTGGTTTGACGGACTCTGCTACATAGCTTCTCCGTATCACATGTCTACCCTGAGATGTTCATCCCTAACACTCCTAAAAATAATTCTCAAATAGAAAGTGAATTTTTTATATATTCTTTTATATTAAATATCGTTAATTGTAATGAAACTGAAATTAATTGGTTAGAAAGTGAGAAAGAGCTTCTTTCAGGATGTGCCTCAAATGGTATTCCTAGATCATCTTAATTATTTATCTTATATATATATATATATATATATATATATATATATATATATATATATATATTTCATAATGTTTTTTTTTATTTTTTATCAATAATATTTGAGTTTATTTTTGCAGCTGACTCTTCCTATTAAATCTCAAAAAAATTTGTAATGCATTCCTCAAAATGGACTATGTTTGTCATAGTCGTGCAAAAAAATGTCAATGACATCATTTGCTGCAATTTTATTCTATTTTATTTTTCCTATGTTTAATAAACTAATATTCAAGAAGTATAGAAAATTTTGAATATTCACTAATATTAGTATTTTTATCTACTTCAGTAACTAAATATTACTAAAAATTATTTGGATGGCAACGATGAAAGTTTGACGATGAATATCATATTTAAGAAAGTTTTTTATAATTTATAATAATATTTTTTTCATATATTAAATGTATTAATTAGTCACAGTCATATAAATTTATTTTTATATTTTAATTGGATAGTTAAAAAATTTATATTATCTAATTTTTTATAATATTTTATACAATATATAATCTATGCATCGCAGTGACACGGATGAAATACTAATTTTAGTTAAAAATACATCTTTAAAAATAGAGTGGTGATAAAGAGAATGAATTTGGGAGAGTTAATGGGTGAGTGAATGACGTGGCAGTTATTTTATACATGTCCGATCGACGATCGGACACCACCGGCCGCCCCGAACCAAACTATACCCTGGGGGGCACGGTGAACCCGTCGGAGATCGCCACAATTGCGATCTCACATCATTGACCGTCGATTTCGATGGGTTCACCGTTGCCGGTGATCCTGATGAGTTCACCATTCTCCCAAGGTATAGTTTGATTCGGGACGACAATCAGAGGTCGCCGGTGGTGTCCGATCGTCGATCGAACATGTACACATTAGCTGGACGTCATTCACTCTCCCATTCACTCTCCCAAATTCACTCTACCAATCATTACTCTTAAAAATAATGTCTCACCATATTTCTCAATACAAAATTATTTGTATTCTTGACTATTGTAACAGCGACACTAGCTAGTGTTACATATTAAAATAAATTATTTTAAATTTAACTCGCTCATAAATATTATAAATACAGCATTTTTATATGATATTTTTACTAATTAAAATTACTTTAAAATTATTACAAATATTTTTAAATAGTTAGAGTAGGCATTGTAATAATTATTTAATAACTATTGTAATATTTTGGAGCTATTAAAAAATTATTACACTATTATAGTAACTATTTAATAACTATTATAATATTTTAGTGATTATTTTAATAGTTGTTATCATAATTTTAAAGTGTTTGAATAATTTTTTATTAAATTTACCTACTAGAAAAGATCTATGCATAGCATTTTTGGCATATTTAAAACAATTTTATTAATGCATTGTAATAGTGATGATATATCAACTCTAATAATATTGAAAGAGACTTGTAACGTTTAGAGAGAAACTCTCTCCACTCTTAGCAGCGAGCGACGATAATACAACCCAGTGATCTCGGCAAGAGTACTCGCACTCATATGACATTTTTGTCTAATGTCAGTGATGTATCTAGATTTCCATTGCTATTATCTAGTCCAACTGACCTATTAGTTAGGCCTTTCCAAATATAACATTCTGTACATTTTGATCAATATATTAGATCACAATATAATTTAATTTTAAAATTTTAATAATATCAAAATATAAATTTTATTCTAGTGCTCCATGTACCCGAATCAAAATTAAGTTAAAAATAATTGTTTCTTGAAAATTCCTTTTCAAACTCTCCCTTGCAGTTTAACATTTCTGAGATATTTTCAAAGAACACTAAAAAAGAATGTAAATATTAATCTTATTTCTCCCTTTTGATACATATTAAAAAAAATAATAACATAATTTTTCAAAATAATTTTGAAATGCATATGTAAAGTAAATGATGCAATTTTCAAAAAAAAAATCATACATAACAAAGAATTGTGCACTCAAAATATTTTCAAGTAAAAATATTCTAAGTAATTAGAATAAAAGTTTTCAAATTCCAAAATAATATTTTCAAAAATATGTTAAGTATTAATAATCTAAAGAAAGTTTTTAGAGTTTGGAAAATAGATTTTCAGACAGTTTTGAAAATACGAATTTTAATTAAGTTATAAAAGATAGGCATGAAAAGGTGTCTTCAAAAATTATTTTTGAAGAATGGAAGAATTTTGAAAGTATGAAGAACATTGAAAAATATTTTTCAAGATACGAAAATATTTTCTAAGTAATAGGCATGTAAAATGTTTTAAAATGTATTAATGCCAGGGAAGGCATGTAAAATGTTTTAAAATGTATTAATGCCAGGGAAGGCATGTAAAATGTTTTAAAATGTATTAATGTCAATGTAAGGTACGCTAAGTCAATTAAAGAGGCCACGTTAGTCAGGATAGGGATGCTTGGCCCACATCATGGCCACAGTGTGGATCCCTTCACATGACAACCCCGTTGGTGTTCAACGACTCGAGTAGGGAGCTCAGGTCAGGATCTCGACCCGAACTCCTAATCTGAGCCCAGGGGCCAAACCCCTGGGTTGTAAATAATACCAAATCATAGTACAACTCTTCAAGATGACCTCCGAGCTCAACTCTTGAGTTAGGATCCTTCCTATCAGCGAAAACATTCTTACTTGCATTTAACAGGGATCCCAAGTAACCTCACACCCCCGAAGTGTCACGCCCCAAGACCAACGAAGCTGCTGATCCAATATAAAATCAGACAGCATCTCCCCTGTCTGACAGATAAATTATTGATCATACATACAACTTACGCAGTATATATTTGGCCTAAGGACTCATATCAAGACATGTCATATCAAGAAAGATATCCGTAACTATAAATCAAAATGTGAACTTACCTGAGTTGCCATCTGGGCAAGTGCGCAGCGAAACCACATCACATAGTCCAACATAGGACTCAAAGTACAATCCATAAAAGAAACCACCAAACTACAAGTCCACGACTTACCAGTACGGTGTATGAAATATAACATGCGTAAATCCGAAAGTAAAACGAAAAGCTAGAAATTAGCGTCATCACAAGCATAGGACTGGCAACCAGGCTCCCCTGGCAGACATCAACCTGAAAATAAAAATTGGGTGAAGGGCGGTGAATCCAAGCGGACTCTACAGATATAGAAATGGATATGCATGGCAATATAAATAGTTGTAAGAAATATGAAAAAAATAACAGGATACAGTCTCTAAAGAACGTAAGAATATGCATAAGTGCTGAAAAAGTACATATACGTACCAGAATCATTCTATCCTATAGGGTGGTAGAATCAACCCCTATAGAACAAGTACAACACATAATTCAAAGTATATATATTTCTTGTATGTGCATGCCAACCAAAATGCAGCAAGCATAAATAAATGCACGATGCATCATATGTACATGGTGCAATGACATGTGTCACTCCTGACACTAGTCAGGCCACCATTCACCTATCATAAATGAACCGGCGAGTGGATAGGGATGTGACAATTGTATGCACTCTACTGTCACTGCTCCTGCATGACCGAGTGGACAAGATGCTGGCGGAGGACACCCTCCTACTCCAGGCAATAGGGGAGTCTCACTCTTATCTTCTCGTGTCTCAGCCCGTGGAAGGGGAGACCTTATTCGTCTACTTGTCAACAGCTGAGCAAGCGGTAGGATCGGTGCTCGTCCGAGAGCAAGAATATCGGATACAACACCCCATCTATTTCTTCGGACACCTGCTAAAGGACGCCGAAACACGGTACACCATGATGGAAAAACTGGCCTACGCCTTGGTCCTGATGGCCCGAAGGTTACGACTATACTTCTTAGCACACCCTATCGTGGTCCTCACTAATAGCCCGCTCGCCCGAGTCCTCACTAACCCCGAGGCGTCGGGCAGGCTAATTAAATGGACGACGGAGTTAAGTGAATACGACATTGAGTATCAGCCTTGAGCTGCCATCAAAGCCCAGGCCCTGTCCGATTTCATGCTGGAGGTCGTCCCGGAGGCAGAGACCGAAGGTATGTGGAAGGCCTACGTAGACGAATCCGCCAACAGCCAGCACAGCGGAGTCAGACTGCTATTGATTTCCCCTAGGGGAGACACGCTACATCTGTCTATCCGACTTCACTTTAAAGCTACCAACAATGAGACCGAGTATGAGGCGATCGTAGCAGGATTACTAGACGCTCGGTACATGGGAGCCCATCGAATCACGGTCTATTCGGATTCTCAATTGGTGGCTCAGCAAATAACCGGTGGCTTCGAAGTCAGATGCGAACGGTTGCAGAGGTATGTAACCCTCTATGAGCAACTAAAAACCGCCTTCTCGGAGGTCATCCTGCAGAAGATCTCACGGTCGGATAATGTGCGAGTCGACGAGTTAGCCAAGTTGGCCAGTTCCATATCTACCTAGCAGCTGGGGGAGCCTAGTGTGATAGAAACAATGGTAGCCCAAATTGGAGTAGAGGCCCGAGCGGACAAACCCACGGACTGGAGGGATCCCTACATAGCATTCCTCCGGGACGGATCCCTGCCGAGCGGGGGCCAAGAGAATCGGTTGTTTCGCCAACGGGTGGACAGGTTCACACTGGTTGGGGATCAGCTATACCGGAAGGTCTATGTCCGACCTCTCCTAAAATACGTATGGCCGGAGGAGACTGGCTATATAATACGAGAGGTGCATGAGGGTATCTGTGGGAGCCACATCGGAGGAAGGTCCTTGTCTCGAAAGATCCTTTTAGCTGGATACTTTTGGCCCACCCTGCAGGCTGACTCGCGTAATTTTGTTGCCAGATACAAGGCCTGTCAGAGGCATCAACATGTGTCTCGCCGCCCGAAGGAGCCCTTGTGAGTTTCTACGGTATCATGCCCGTTTGACCAGTGAGAAATGGACATTGTGGCCCCCTTCCCTGTTGGGCCCTAGCAGAAGAAATTCCTGCTGGTCCTCATCGATTACTTTTCTAAGTGGGTGAAAGCCAAACCTCTGGCCAACATCACAGAAGGGGCGGTAATGAAAGTTCTATGGAAAGATATTGTTTGCAGATACGACATTCCTCATAAGTTGGTGTCAGACAATTGGAGACAATTCTCAGGATGCAGATTGAAGGAATGGTGTGAAGGATTGGGCATCCAGCAGGCCTTCACCTCTGTCGCATACCCTCAATGTAATGGACAAGCGGAGGTAGCCAATCGGGAAATTCTACGAGGGCTCAAGGTAAAGCTGGACCATGTCGGAGGCAGCTGGGTCGAAGAACTGCCCAGCATCTTGTGGTCCTACCGGACTACCCCAAAAGAAGGAACGGGCGAGAGCCCTTTCCAGCTGGTCTATGGCGCTGAGGCCGTCATTCCAGTGAAAGTAGGGGAAGAATCCCCCCGACGGCAATATTATCGCAAGGAAGATAACGACCAGGAGCGTTTCATTGATCTGGTCCTCATCTCGGAGGTACAGGATAAAGTCGCTGCAAGGTTGGAGGCCTATTGAAGAAGGATGAAGCTAGCCTACAACCGTTGGGTGATCGCCCGCAGCTTCGAGGTAGGTGATCGAATATGGAAGAGAATCAAACTGGTGGGTGATCCCGAGAAGTTGGAGCCGCAGTGAGACAACCCCTACGTCGTTGTCAAAAAACTTACAGGAGGCAGCTACTATTTGGAAGACAATGAAGGCAAAAGACTGGAAAGACCCTGGTATGCTAATCATCTTCGCCCCTATTGTGCTCCGTGAAGTTCCCGCGTAAGGCATCTTCTTTGATGTACTTTTTCGTTTCTTCACTGCTTTGCAGTATAATCAATAAAGGATGCGAACGACATGCCATTCCGAAAATACTAAGTTTTCATTTCTGTTTAAACCCTACAGCCTCTCGGTGTGTAGGCTTGGCCTCGGAGTTGTACACGCTCGGCCAAGAGCTGAGTAAATCCTACAGCCTCTCGGTGTATAGGCTTGGCCTCGGAGCTGTACACGCCCGGACAAGAGCTGAGTAAATCCTACAACCTCTCGCTGTGTAGGCTTGGCCTCAGAGCTGTACACGCCCGGCCAAGAGCTGATTAAACCCTATAGTCTCTCAGTGTGTAGGCTTGGCCTCGGAGCTGTACATGCTCGGCCAAGAGCTGATTAAACCCTACAGTCTCTCGGTGTGTACGCTTGGCCTCGGAGCTGTACACGCCCGGCCAAGAGCTGATTAAACCCTACAGCCTCTCGGTGTGTAGGCTTGGCCTCGGAGTTGTACACGCTCGGCTAAGAGCTGAGTAAATCCTACAGCTTCTCGGTGTGTAGGCTTGGCCTTGGAGTTGTACTCGCCCGACCAAGAGCTGAGTAAATTCTACAGCCTCTCGGTGTGTAGGCTTGGCCTCGGAGTTGTACACGCCCGACCAAGAGCTGAGTAAATCCTACAGCCTCTCGGTGTGTTGGCTTGGCCTCGGAGCTGTACACGCCAGGCCAAGAGCTGAGTAAATCCTACAGCCTCTCGGTGTGTAGGCTTGGCCTCGGAGTTGTACACACTCGGCCAAGAGCTGAGTAAATCTTACAGCCTCTCGGTGTGTAGGCATGGCCTCGGAGATGTACACGTCCGGCCAAGAGCTGAGTAAATCCTACAGCCTCTCGGTGTGTAGGCTTGGCCTCGGAGCTGTACACGCCTGGCCAAGAGCTGAGTAAATCCTACAGCCTCGGAGCTGTACACGCCCGGGCAAGAGCTGATTAAACCCTACATCCTCTCGGTGTGTAGGCTTGGCCTCGGAGCTGTACACGCCCGGTCAAGAGCTGAGTAAATCCTACAACCTCTCGGTGTGTAGGCTTGGCCTCCGAGCTGTGCAAGCCCGACCAAGAGCTGAGTAAATCCTACAGCCTCTCAGTGTGTAGGCTTGACCTCGGAGCTGTATACGCCCTGCCCAGAGCTGAGTAAACCCTACAACCACTCAGTGTGTAGGCTTAGCCTCGGAGTTGTACACGCCCGACCAAGAGCTGATTAAACCCTACAACCTCTCGGTGTGTAGGCTTAGCCTCGGAGCTATACACGCCCGGCCAAGAGCTGATTAAATCATACAACCTTTCGGTGGGTAGGCTGGGCCTTGAAGCTACACACTGGATAGACCCTGCCCAAAAACGGATATAAGCCTCATGCCTGCTCCAGCCACCCAGGACCGAAACTGAACATTTTAAGAAGAACAGGAAATCGCGCCAAAAACGAGGAGTTCGATGGCAAATTAAGCAAATGTTTGACAATGAGTTCGATGGCAAATTAAGCAAATGTTTGACAATGAGTTCGATGGCAAATTAAGCAAATATTTGTCCTAGGAGAAGAGAGCTTAATAAGAAGGGGTTGCAACGAGGGGGTTGCAACGGCCAAGGGAGGATCGGAGGAGGCTGTGCACACAATAGGAGGCGCCCTACAAAGCCTGCTCTTGGGGGGAAAGGTCGTCCCAGACGCGCTGAATAGTTATTGCACACAAGTCGAAGCCGAGTTTCAATAACTTGTCTTTCTCCAGCTGCTTGATGGCGCTGTAGAAGCCCTATTTGAGGCTCTTAAATGCTTGTGCAGCTACCACCTCGGTGTACTCCTCTGACTCTAAAAATTTGGACTTGTATGCTGCCTCAATTTGGGATACCTGGAGTACAGGATCCCTTTGCTGTTGCTGCGCCCTAGCTTCGGCTTCGGCCTTGGCAAGCTTCAGTGCCTCCATCTCTAGGAGTAGGCACGGCTGAACCCCTTGTACTTCTTGAAGCTTCTGGGAGGCGGCGGCAGCTTGCGCGTTAGCTTGGATTACTTGATCTTGGAGATCGGCTGCGTAAGAGCTCGACAATTCCAAGTCGTGTTCTCGCAAAGTCATCAAGCGCTCCTGTTCTGCGCCCCGGTCCTCCAGGATCTTCTTAGCAGACTCCAGGAGGTTAACTTGGCCAGATAGCTCCTCAATGCGAGCCCGGAGCTGCTCCCGCTCTTGCGATAGTTTTTGCAAGTCCTCTTCCAATGCCTGGTTCCTCTCGGACCCCAAACGCTCCCGGAGTTTGTACCTATGCAGGGTATCTGATAGATCGATGGTGTTTGCTAGAGGGGGGTGAATAGTAATTTTTTGACCCCCTTTCTTCCTACACGGTTAAGTGCACAGCGGAATATATAATAAAAACAAAACTAACAGTGAAGAACAACGCTAACAACCTGATTTACTTGGTATCCACCCGGACGGGTGACTAATCCAAGAATCCGTCGGTGGATCACTCCCCGGATAACTTCCGGCTAGCCCTCGTCGCTCCTTGTGGGTGGAAAAACCTCGCCACAATCACTTTGACAATATCTGGGCACACAAGACTACTAACTCACTTTACCCAAGCGAGTTTCGTCAAGAAAACAAAGCATGAAACGAGCCCCTTTAAATAGGGCTCGAATCTGAAACAGGCGCTACCAGTTGACTGCCCCTGGGGCAGTCGACCAGTCCCAGTCAGATTCGACCATTGCCGTACAACGTTCGAATCTGCCAGCCTGTTCCAGCCGACACCAGTCGACTGCCCCCAGGGCAGTCGACTGGTCCAAGTCCTAAGCCTAGGGTTACACTCCCGAGTATATTTCACTCCGCACTTGAACCCTCCCGACTTATCCCCTGAGTACAAACACTTATACTCAGACCCTCATAACCCGGTTGACTCTTCACCAGCAGCCTCGACTGTTGCCTTCACGCCCTCTTCATCTTCGGCCCTCGCCCCTCAGATGCACACGCAAGCCTCTAGCTTGCCTCCATGCCACCCTTCATGTACGCCTCGAAGTCCGCATCCCTCGGCTCATCATCTCTGCTATCCAGCGGTACCTCGGATGTGCACGCAAGCCTCCAGCTTGCCTTCATGTCATCCTTCACCCGAAGACATCAATAAAGTCTATGTGTACTTATACACCTGCACACTCCTGTACACATATTAGTCCAACAATAAACCCTAACTTAACCATATTGCCCACACACATCAAAGCACCATGATCCTCCATATCATAGGGCGGCCGATTGCCCCAACAATCTCCCCCTTTTTGATGTGTGACAATATATTAAGTTAGGTAAACATATAGCAATAACAATAGCAAAAGCAATTGAAAATCAAAGCATAACACACAAGAGGCAACCTCCTCCTTAACCTATGCTTTCTCCCAATTTTCAATTCTCATGCTAATCCCAAGTTAAGTTCTCCCAACTTAACTCTACTCACAATAACCGGTTAAGTTATCCCAACTTAACTCCAAAGTATCACAAATCAATCAAGATTAAGTTTCAACCCAAACCTAACTTAATTCCCAAGTTCTCCCCCTTTGACACCATCAAAAAGATTGCCCCAAGCAACCTAACCCCTGGTGTCAAATAGATCTCAATCAGATTTCTAAAAAACCCCTCAGAAATCACCAAATAACATTCTACCCAAACTACCAGTCGACTGCCCCCAGGGCAGTCGACTGATACGGCAGTTTCTTAATTTCCAGTCGAAATTCAGAAACGCGTATAAAATTTCAGAAAATCCGGAAAAATGTGAAACTTTGTAAGCACGTTTGTTAGAGTATTCCCTACCCTAGAAAAATATATTTTCATGAAAAACATCAACCGTGCTTGACTTTTGGTACAAACCCAAAAATCCTCTTAAACTTGTCATTTTTGTATCAATATTCAAACTCAATCATTATTCTCTATATTTGCCAATGACATTCACCTTAGTTTTTCATACAAAATGATTCTCAAACCTCCCCGTTTCATATAGATATTTTTATTTTGTCAACACTCCCCCTCTTTATCTCTTAAAGCTAAATGACCAACCAATATATTGACATCCCATGCACTTAACTATAGAAATCCCATCATTTAATTTTCAACCAATATATATTAAGCAATATAAACAATATAAGGTTTCAAACCACATCATGAAGACATATATAAAGATCATAACTTAAAACCATAGCATATTCTTCAATTAATAGCAACCAATAAAGAGCACAAGAAAATCATGACACATAATATAATATAAAGCGAAATGCATCATACATCAAGATAAGAAAAACATAAGAGTATCATACATAAAACATAAAGACAGTCATGAAATGAAGACATGAAAAAGTGGAAAGGGCTAAAGCCCTGAAGTCATCCAAATAATACAACTCCAGAATAATGAGTGTTTGAGAGGTATAAGAATACAACAAATATAAGCACTCTCAACACTAAAGTGCTTTGAATGCTGCATCATGCCATCAGATCATGTCGTCGTCGCCTGGAGGAGGAGGAGGAGGTGGGGCCTGATATGAGAGATGCATCTGCTGCAGCATCTCGTACATCTCATCCTGACGGCTGGTAAACCCATGAACCACCGCCTCAATCCTCTACTCCGTCTGCTGGACTCCGTGGATCTCCTCACGGATGCCATGAACGTCCTCCTGAAGCCTGTGAACATCTGATCGGAGTTGTGTAAACTCCGCACGTGTAACAATCCCAGCAAGCTCCTCATCTGAGCTAGACGACTCTGGACGCTGTCTCCACACAAATGCCCCCTGCTAACTCTCAATGTCTGCCAAGGATAACTGACGAGTACCTATCTGGTCATAATCCTTGGACAGGTGCCTGACCTGACCACTAGTGACGCTGATACCAAACTGCAACTGGAAAAATTCGGTCAAAACATGGCAAAATGGCATGTAGATTTTTCCATTAACACTTTGGGAAAATGGCAAATGGAGGTAAATACATGAAGAGAGACATCTATATCCAACCTCCACTCAAGGGCATACATCATCACTAGGTGAGGCAATCGGATCCTTGCCCTTCCCTTAGTGACGATGGGTAAGAGACACACTACAACAATCTTGTACAAAGCATGACTAAAGGGTTCATAGGCTTGGCATCAAAAGTGCGCTTAGACTCATGCCTATGTCTCCTAAAGTAATGCAAATGAATCTGATCGATGGTCACATCCAGAAACTCAAGCGGCTCAACAACATTGGGAAAATAGGTATTTACATTATTTGATGCCCGACACTCTAAAAAACTAGCGAAAACCATGGCTGAGAAGGGGATGGTGACACCGGCTACTCTAGACTCATAAAGATTATTCTCCGAGTCAATACAAGTCAAGTTGGCATAGAATTCCTTGCATAAGTCAACATTAATATCATGTTGACAATATACTAGCTGTTCTATACCAAAATGAGTGATCATCTCAATGATTTGAGGTGCATTTTCTTGAAAGTAGGTTTTATTTAAATACCTACAATGCATTTGGACGAACTCATTTTCCTCAAACCTCTTCTTTCATTCTAAAGACCTAAATATAGCCTCTCCTGAGGCTTGCTGGCCTTGACGGGATGAACCCTCGCCCCTTGGCCTTTTGGAAACAACCCTAAAATCCCACATTTATGCATGCATACCAAGACACCCCCCCAAAGAAGAATAACAAAGAAAACATGCACAAAATATCATATTAGTTCCAAAACAAAGTTTAAATGAAGAACTAAATCTTAAATCACGATACCTTTTCGCTAATCTCTTCATGATGTTGAGTTTGAGAGATTGACTTGAGGAGAAGAGTTTTAACTAACCCTAGGAGTAGATCAGAGCTAGAGGAGGGCTTAGGGAGTGATTTTATGCTCGGGAGAGACTTGGAGCAAGAGAGGAGCTCGAGGGAGGAAGAAATCGCTGGGGTGACTCACCAAAACCCTAGGTTTTGGCTGCCCCCCCCCCCCCGCGCCCTTTTTCTTTTATAGAACTCGCGGACCAGTCGACTGCCCTCAGGGCAGTGGACTGGTAAAACCCACAGAAGGTTTTTACAGTAGGGACCAGTCAACTGCCCCCAAGGCAGTCGACTGGTAAAACTCATAGAAGGTTCTGTGTTATGGACCAGTCGACTATCTTTGAGCCAGTCGACTGATACCTGAAATCCTAATTTTTCAGTCGATTTTCAGAAAAGCATAACTAATTCCACAAATCTCCAAAAAATCTGAAATTTAGTGGAGAGATTTGTGGATCCTAAGTCTACTTGGGAAAAATATAATCTCAATCAAAATTACCCCGAATCCCAAGATTGATACAAAACTCAAACTTGTTCAAATTTTCTCATTTAACCTCAACTTGAAGTTCTAATTTGGACCTCCACTTGATGCTTCTTCCCATACTTGTTCACAATACATTAATAACATCAAGTTATATGGTATTTTCATATTACACCCAATTTGTTCAATTATAATCTCATTTTCATTCTATTGCTCCATAATTATCCCTTTAGTGTGACAATTTTCTAGGATTAAGACTATCCTTAGTCTTCTAAACCTTTTGGCGCACTCTATAGTCCATCTAGTTTCCTAGAAGGGAACCACCTGAGATCCATTGACCATGGATCCCATTTTGGCTTCTAGAGCTCTCCCTTGAGCTCCTAGCTCTAGTTACCTCCCTAGGTAACTTATCTATAAAGGCAAGACCACATCGGTGCTCCTCAAGTCCTTCTTGACCTTCCACTCTCACTCTCTTAACCCTATAGACCTTTTGCTTGGTCAATTCCTTTTCTTTTTCTTTAAGTGGCTTTTCTTTGCCATTTTTGACCTTCTCTCTACCATAGTTATAGGACACCCTTGAATATGACATTTTACTCACACTTGCCCTCTTAGGGTGATATCCTAGACCCAGCCTACCATTCCTAAGATTTTGGTCTTTTTGTATCACGTTCAATCCCTTGGACCCTTGAATGACTCTACCTAGGTGTCTTTCTAACTTATCAAGTTTTGCTCTTAAAACTTGATTTTCCTTTTCTAAACTCCTAACCTTAGAATTATTTGACCTAACTTGATCATTTCTAGGTTTACTCATTTTTCTAGACATATGTCTCTCTTCCTTAGGGTTTATGCCTTGGTCCTTAGTCCTAGAATTCCTAGGTTTATCATGAAACATAGAATTTTGAATATTTTAGCACGCAAAAGTGTTTTTGGTTCTATCATGATATTTAAAACCAAAGTTACATCTAAGCAAACAATTATTAGTATTTCTATCATTCATACATGCATTTTGAGCATAAATTGAGTTAGGGATTACCTCCCTTATCATTGTAGCTCCCCCTTAATGTGAGCTCCTTTTTCTTTCTTCTTTCTCCCATCTTCTAAGGTACTCCATCTTTTTTAACTCTCCTTTCCTTGGACATCTTGTATAGTAATGCCCTAGCTCCCCGCATGTAAAGCGCCAAATTTTCTTTTCTTGTCTTTCCCTACAACCCACATTAGATTTAAATTGAATGGACACGGATTTAGGAATTACCTTCTTCTTACCTAGTGGACACTTGTCCTTGTAATGTCCCCTTTTGTTGCATCCAAAGCATAGAATGTGTTCTTTTGATTTGGCTTTGGTGGAGGTGGAAGTCTTTTCTTGCTCTTGTGAGGGTGAGGGTCTCTCCTCCCCCTCGACCCTTGATGTTGACACTTCTTCTTCTTCTTCGGATGAGGTGGATCCTCTTTCACTCAATTCCTCCATTTCACTTGATAATGTTGATAATTCTCTTTCTCTTTAGTCTTCTTGGTCACTTAAGCTTATTTCTTTGGACTCTTCTACTAGTTGTGCTTGTGTCGGGTTCTTATGTACTTTTTCCAATTTAGTCCATAACTCATAGGCATTTTTATAATTCCCTACATCACTCAAAATATTAGTAGGCAAAATATTAACCAAAATATTGATTACCTTCTCATTGGTCCTTGCTTGTTCTTGTTGCTCCTTGGTCCAATACCTAGGTCGGATCTTCTTTCCATGCTTATCCTTAGGGGTCTCGAATGGCTCTTCTAGCACCATTACGCACTCCCAATCTATGTCGAGCCACATCTTCATTCTATCTTTCCAATATGCAAAGTCTTCATGCTCATATGGTGGTGGTGAGTTGATATCTTCCCCAAGTTTGTCTTCCATGGTTCTTCTTCCTCTAGCGTGTGCTCCCTCAGCAGTTAGTCCGATCAAGAGCGGTCCTTCGCTCTGATACCAATTGATAGATCGATGGTGTTTGCTAGAGAGAGGGTGAATAGTAATTTTTCGAATCCCTTTCTTCCTACATGGTTAGTTGCACAGCGGAATATATAATAAAAACAAAACTAACAATGAAGAACAACGCTAACAACCTGATTTACTTGGTATCCACCCCGGACGGGCGACTAATCCAAGAATCCGTCGGTGGATTACTCCCCGGATAACCTCCGGCTAGCCCTCGTCGCTCCTTATGGGTGGAGAAACCTCGCCACAATCACTTTGACAATATCTAGACACACAAGACTACTAACTCACTTTACCCAAGCGAGTTTCGTCAAGAAAATAAAGCATGAAACGAGTCCCTTTAAATAGGGCTCGAATCTGAAATAGGCGCTACCAGTCGACTGCCCCTGGGGCAGTCCACTGGTCCCAGTCATATTCGACTGTTGCCGTACAACGTTCGAATCTGCCAGCCTGTTCCAGCCGACACCAGTCGACTGCCCCCAGGGCAGCCGACACCAGTCGACTGCCCCCAGTGCAGCCGACACCAGTCGACTGCCCTCAGGGCAGTCGACTGGTCCGAGTCCTAAGCCAAGGGTTACACTCCCGAGTACATTTCACTTCGCACTCGAACCCTCCCGACTTATCCCCTGAGTACAAACACTCATACTCAGACCCTCACAACCCGGTTGACTCTTCACCAGCAGTCTCGACTGTTGCGTTCACGCCCTCTTCATCTTCGGCCCTCGTCCCTAGGATGTGCACGCAAGCCTCCAGTTTGCCTCCATGTTATTCTTCACCCGAAGACATCAACCAAGTCCATGTGTACCTGTACACCTGCACACTCTTGTACACATATTAGTCCAACAATAAACTCTAGCTTAACCATATTGCCCACACACATCAAAACACTATGATCATCCAGATCATAGGGCGGCTAATTGCCCCAACAGTATCCTCGGCCGCTACCAAGGCGGACAGGTAATGATCAGCTTTCTCTCGTAGGGCCCGGCTGAACTCCAGCTGCAGGAGGTCGGCTTCACTAGCTCGGCCGATTTCTGCCTCAGCATCTGCCACCCGCCGCAGGAGATCCTCAGTAACCCCGCCGGCATGCAGTAGACGGCTCGTAGTCGCGCAGTTGGAAGCAACCTGTCGGGTGAATACAGATAGTCAACCAAAGGATGCCTAGATGAAGTGAAGACAACACGCGAGATATTTACCGCCAGTAAGGATTGATGCAACATGCCCAGGAAGTGGGCTGACCCGGCTCCCTGCCACGGGAGAACGAGAATCCTCACAGTAGGGGGCTCGGATGGGCTAGGGATGTCACAAGGGTGGGGAACGTTTTCCTCTGAACTTGAAGTGCTCGGTGATGCTTCTGTAGCGACTCCCTCTATGCGAATAGACTGAGAACTGTCGATCATTTTCTTCATCGCTGAGGGAGCCTTCCGGTGGGAGCAGGGCAGCCCCGTGGACACCTCCTTGCCACGAAGAAGGTCGGTCGTAGGGGTTGTGGCATCGGTAGCGGGAGGAGAGGTAGCAATGATGGAGCACGAGGATCCTGCCCCGATAATCGAAAACCGAGAGGCCGCATCCTCGGAGGTAGCCTAGCACAAGCCTTTCTTCAAGCGTTTCAGGGGGCGATCCCGTTGGGATCGCCGTTCTTGCCGTTTCTTTCCAGGCATAGGAACGGTAGAGGGACGGAGAAGACGCCTCTTTTCCCTGTGAAGCCTCCGGAAGGGTGGTTGGGGCCCCCCTTTAAAGATCGGGGGCGACGCTAAGATGTCATCATCGTGGGAGACCTCCGGCACTGCTAGGCCCGCTGACAGCTCTCCCTCCCGGTCGCCACTCTCGGAGGGGATTCCTGCGGGGGTCGAAGATACTAACCTGGGGATCAATTCTTGTTCATTAGCCTAGTCCCACTTTAGAAACTTATTCTTCACAAGCGGGAGCATGATGTCGCCTGCAATGTAAAGGGCAGGAGGGTGTCAGCAAGCATTAACCGAGCACTATACCAGGTGCAAAGTAACTTACGTAGATTGGAGCTGAGGGGGGTAATCTTTGGACTAATCTCCGCACGGTAAAGGAGCTCCTCGCACTGCACCAACTAGAGCCCATGGAATTCCATCCCAGCCAAGATACTCTTAGCCCTCTGATATCCCGCGTCCTGTTGAAAATCGCCCAGGTTAGGGGTAGGAGGTGTTGGGACCGGGTGCATGTTGACATGGATGCGGGTTCGTAATTTTAAAATTAATTACGTGCAGCGGAAGGTTCGGCATAAATAATTTCTCTAATTATTTAACCACACATCTAAGCATGCAATTTTATCTTGTGTAGACATGATCATATATTTAAAATTTTGCATAAACATAAACTAATTTACGTATTACCTCGCGTAATTCGAAGGAAGGGACGAGATCCAACCGTAAGCGTCCCTTGGAAGCTCCGCCTCTATTCGCGTCCACGCCGAGTATCTACGGGATGACTTCGCAAAGCCACGAGTTTCGTATTCTCGAGAACTACTAGATTCTCCGAGAACGCGACGAGAAAAAACCAAGAGAGAAGTCGGAAGACTAACCACAAAATGATGGCCAGCTGGTGCTCCTTCTTGGGGCTGGTTGGCGCACGGCAAGAAGGGGAGAAGAGAAGGAGAGAAAGAGAGGGAAAGAGTCTATGCCTTTATCTCTATAATTTATCACCCAAGCCTTGTCTTGGGTCCTTTATATAGTGGCCTCTCAACCATCAAGTCTTTCAAATATGGAATAACTTATTCCATCATGCCAAGTTTGATTTTATATCATGGTTAAAATCATATTTTAATTCATGATAAAAAATCAATCAAGTCTCTTCTCTCGTATGGAATAAATTTTCTTATCATGATAAATCAATCCATGATTGATTTTATAAAATAAACCAATCCATGATTCATTTTAACTTCCATGAAAAATAAACCAAACCTTGGTTTATTATATAAAAATTTATATCATCCATAATTTTATAAAACAAACCACACTTGGTTTATTTTATAAATTGAACCAAAAACTTGGTTCTCTCCCTTTGTTGTGGCCGGCCAAGCAAAGAGGATGGAGGCCCTCTTTGGCCGGCCCATCCAAGCCAAGCCCCAATGAATTAAACTTATTTAATTCATCTATTAAGTCTTCAAAAGACTTAGCCATTTTACGCTTCCAATGCGTCTCTGAAAAATTTAGATTCGACTTATCGTTTGGCTCAACCAAACCTAATCTCTCTTGATTGGAAAATCTAATTTTCAACTCGTTTTAAATCCCTCGGATTACTCGTAGTGCGTGTGACTAAATATGCTTTTGATTTATGTTGGCCGTCTATAATTAATCAATTAATTATAGAATGATCATGAGTGGCACCTAGTAGTACATCATGATCCCCAATTAATCGAAAGATCAACGGTTGACCTCAGAAACAATTCTGAAACCCTTCAGCAGCTATAATGAATCGTGCCCCATTCCCTTCACCATCTTATACCTACTTGGTTCAGGACATGGTCTATGTGTGTCAGTCCCCACTAGGCTGACTACGTCACACCTAGCCCAAGTAACGTTTTCTCGTCCTACGGATTCTAATTACTCTCATGTATTTAAGAGATTCATACTCTAAACATGTCATGCTCTGGCCAGAGGCTTCGAGTAACAATCCGCCGATAGGCCTCGGGTATACATCTCCTCGCAAGGAGTGGTAAATCCTTTGTAGGCTGTTCAAACATCTTCGGGCACTTCGGCTTATACCCAATCATCCTGGGTCCACACCTCCTTGGAGATGCTTGCTTAAGATGTCAAAGTATAAGTCTCCATGACCAAGATGACTTGAACACCGCAAGTCAAAGGAACATCGCACTTAAGCTGCAATAAGAACTTCACTGACATATCTATATGTAGACTACTATATGAACTTTTACAACCAGTCACTCCAATGAACTAGTTCCCTTAACTAGCATTCATGTTTATCTCCGGACATCTCAATGTTACCAGCCAGTGAGAATCAGCTGATTAGAGAATAACCCATGCTAGTCTCAACAGAATTGACAGTGCCTGTATTTATCAATTCATCGACTAGGGACAATTTCAATACTTCACAATTGCACATGTAGAGATAATCACTAGTTGTGAATTCATCACAAATTCTCTCATGCTGTGAATTGTATTGCGGACATTCAGTAAATGAGTTTAAGATCTCAATCAAATACACAAACATGTATACTCAAATAGTGAATATTCATTTATTAAAATAAATGATTACAATCATAAGGCGGTTGCCTTAGGACACTTCTCTCATATCACTAACAGGAGGCAAGTTCTCCGTCCAATGGATATCGCTGAAAGGACGCTCGAGAAGCCGAATATAGAAAAATCTTTCCTTCCACCCCTTGTGAGAGGAGGGGAGGCCTCCCAAGAATCTATGATCACCACGAGCAGTGAAGCCAAATGCCCCGTGAGACCCAACAGGGGCGAAAAAGAAATGGAAAAATCGGGGGAGTTAGATGAATGTCGAAAAGTTTGTAGAGAATAAGAGCCCCGCTCATCTGGGCGAAAGCATTCGGGGCTAGCTGTTGGAGCGGGATGCGGAAATAATGGGCAACATTCATGAAGTAGGGGTAGACAGGGAAACGAAGCCCTAGTTCCAGTTGCCCCCGGAAGAAAGTGTAAAAATCCTCACCGGTGGTTACCGACGGTTGACTTGAGGTGGGGACCCTTACCTCCCAATATGCCGGAATGTCATATTTTTGACGAGCAGCCTGGAGGGAATCCGACTTCACCTTGGAGGAGATGGTCTCATACCACTCGGGATGAAATCTCAGTTCTCTCAAAGAGCATTCATCAGCGCCTAAAGATTTCTTTATCTTCTCCATCGGGTCCAGGGGAAGGAATGAGGGGCGGACAGAACAAAGGAGAAAGTACTCCTGTCGAAAGAACGCTAACGAGGAGGACAAGTAAGTGAGGAGAACTCTTGACGATAACTAGGGTAAGGCTCCCATAGAGCGTCGTTGCACCCACTTTTATAGGGATGCGACACCTCCCCCGAAGCAATCGAGGGTCGGCATGTTGAGGATATTAACAGGTTGTTTAGGGGATCGGCTAGCCTTCAATCGTCGTCGCTTCGTATGGCCCGTAGTACGCCGCAAAGCGAGGAAAAAGACACGTGGCGCCGTTGCACGCGCTGGGTAATCATGTCACCTTGGCTGCCGCACAGATCGCAGGAGTAAAGGGACACATTCAAAAAAGCAGTCCGCGTCGAGAGACTCGTGGAAAATGTCCGAAAGCCCGGTCCACAAAAAAAAGGGGAAAGACGGGGCCCGACTTCTCCATCATCACTATGGTCCGATCAGTCAGCCATACTTCCTTCGATCAGACTTGAAGGAAGAGACTTGTGTTAGGGTTGAATAAGCCAGCGGCGGGCACGTGAGATGGAGAAGTTGAAGGGCGAGACACTTCGAATCGGGAAGATTCTCCTGCCCGGGCCCAGGGATCCTCTTCGGTGATTTGCCCGGAACAGTCGGCTAGAAGACCCCCAAGCTCGCCTCGGGAGGTTGGATCCCGGGAGCAGGATGTGGTTGAACAAACCCTAGCCAGGACAAAGGATGAAGAGTCTGCCCGACACAGCAACGGTAGGTGGCGCCGACCCTCCGTCCCGGGTCTCAGGAAATCCCCGAGGGTGAGGTGTCCGGGAAGGGCAGCTGAAGTTCCTTCTCGGGGGCATCCCGGCAGGTTGGGTCTCGAGAGCACATCGGGAGCTAGGACGCCTAGGAACCCCGAGCTCTTTTCTGGGGGGAGTCCCCATAATAACCGACCGCGGACATGGAACCCTCCCTCGAGGTACGGATAAGCACTCCCGTCATGAAAGGTCTGCACAACCCCTGAATCTTAAATGGGCAGAAGCCAATAACGGCGCAGACCGTTTCAAAGGATATCCCATAACCACCGAAAGAGGAGGAGGGCGTGGTTTATGGATCGGATATGTGGCACCAATCGAGGGCCACGTCTATCCTGTCGTCATTGGTATAAAAGGTAGACCAACCCCTCCGGTAAGGGGGGGTACGATCTCTCGTTTTACATACTGTCTTTCTTTCTCACTGTGATTATTCTTCGGACAACCTACTAACTTGAGCGTCGGAGTGGACTCCGTCAGACCCCTGTCGGCGTGTCCCCTAACGCTTATGTTAACTTCGCAGGACCCCAAGTTTCTTCCTGACGTAATAACTTTCACGCGGGCCGAGCCTCAGTGACTGACTATCGTGGACGACTCCTTCCGGAACATTTATCATGAATGTTTATTTCATTGTAAATTCTACGTTGAATTCCAGTTTTATAATAAATTTTGAAATCATTACAATGAAGTTTTATATTAGTAGCTAATTTGTAATAAATTTTGTAATAATAATTTTTTGAGGGATAAATTTTGTAACGAAAATTATTTTGTTGCTATTTTTAAAAAAAAATTATCTAATTTTATTATTTATTAACGAAGATTTCATTTTTCCATTAATTTTATTTCAGATTTGCCTATTTAAAATAACTTTAGTTAAATTCAAATATTTTTACCAACTAGTAAAACCATTAAAATATTTTTGACAAATTTAAAATAACTTTTAACACATTATATATATCAATATGATATAGCTGCTGCTATAATAATAGGACGAGGTTCGATCGATTATGGAACCTTTTATAAATTTTTTTAAAGTAGGGCGTATATATTGTATATTGAGTCTATGAGTTTTTCCTGATTTATTTAATTGTTGATGGAAATTTAATCAAACTAATTACTTCATATTGGGTTTTATCGGAGTTATTAATTATTTTTATAATAATAGGATATATTAAAATAAAAAAAATACTATATTCTATTGATTATTATAATACATAGAGGCACATTTTTAATTTTTGCTCTAAGTATTTGAATTAATAAAATTTTCTTTAATTTTATTTATGAATGTCAAATTTATTAATATAGATTATATATTTTATATTATTAACGAGTTACACTTATTTTGACAGGAAGACGTATTATATAACACGTGGATTAGTAAAGATGATGTGGCAGTTTGGCCTCCACGATCGCTTGCAATGGCACCTTCCGAGGGAGGGTTATACCGGGCGCCTCCTCCATGCTCACCTCCTCTGGCCTCTCTCCCTCCGGCGGCCGCCACTCGAATCCGTGAATCAGATTGGCCAGAACTAACTGGATCATCTTCAATCCCAATTCATACGCTGGGCACATCCTACGCCCTGCCCCGAACGGCACCAGCTCCATGTCCTGGCCCTTGACGTCGACTGCTCTGCCCAAGAACCGCTCCGGCCTGAACTCCTCCGGCGCCTCCCACACAGCCGGATCCCGCCCCATGGCCCACACGTTCACCAGCACGATCGTCCCGGCAGGGACTTCGTACCCGCCGCAGTCCTCGCCCGCGACGGCGTGCTCTCGAGTGAGCCGCGGCATGAGCAGCGGCGCCGCCGGGTGCAAGCGCATCGTCTCCTTGATGATGGCCACCAGGTACGGAAGACGAGGGATGTCATCCTCCTCCACCCACCGCCCGCGACCTACCACCTGCTCCAGCTCCTCTGCCGCCTTCCTCTGTTTCTCGGGGTTCCGGATGAGCTCCGCGATGGCCCATTCAATGGTCAACGACGACGTGTCGGAGGCGCCCACGAACATGTCCTGCATAAAATTAGTCAATTAAAACATTCAAATAAAATATTAAAATAAAATGTCAAGTAATCTACTTGAACGATAGCCTTGACTCTGTCCCTATCAAGTCTGATATCGTCGTCCATGGTTGGATCATCGACCATCTGAAGGAGCACGTCGACTATGTCCTTGGCAACGAAGGCGTCACCTTCGCAGCGGCGGCGCTCCTCGTGGTCGGCCAGAATTTGTTCGTTCAAGCCGTCGAGCTTCCGGCCCAGCAGCTTCATCCGGCGGACGTAACCCTGCAGGTCGAGGAATCCGAGCCAGGGAATGTAGTCGCCGAGGTTGAAGACTCCATGAAGCAGCATGATTTCCTCGATTCCCTCCTTGAAATCTTGTGCTACGTATTGCTTCCCGAAAGCCATACGGCTGATGACATTGAACGAGAAGGCGAAGAGTAATTCCCGTAGGACGACCTGAGGCGACGCGTCGAAAATACGGCGCAGGAGGGCGTGAACCTCGTTGACTCGGATGGAGGAGAAGGAGTGGAGGCGTTTGGTGCTGAACAGCTCGGTGACGAAGAGGCTGCGGACCAGGCGCCAATAGGGACCGTAGGGTAACCAAAGCACGTCGGAAGAATTGTATGCTGTGTACTTGCCGACGACCATGTTGGGCCGGGCGGAGAAGGAGAGGTCGTGGGTCTTGAAGATGAACCGGGCGGCGGCGGCTGAGGAACCGACGACTGTGGGGCGGGAGCCGAGGCGGAGGTACATGAGGGGACCGTGCTTCTTGGCGAGGGCGTGCAGGGATTGGTGGATAAGTGGGCCGATCAGGTGGAGGTTTCCGATCACCGGCAATGGCTTGGGACCCGGAGGAAGGTTAAACCTGCGGCTGCGGCTGCGGCGGTGGCTGAGGACGGCCGGAAGTGCTAGTGTAAGTATAAATGCTATAACCAAGTAGGTGATGATTAGCTCCATAATTTATCTCTCCGAATATATTGATTATATTAAAGAGTAGAGCCTACTTATAAAGTTGGCTCATCTCGAGTCGCCATGTTTCTCGGGCAAAAGAGATTCTATTATAATTAATTGAAATTAAATCTTAATTATAATAGAATAATGGAGAATGGGAAAATGATTTTGCATTTAAATAAGACTCGTGTAGAATTATACTATTTAATAAGAAATAATTTATTAGATGCATCTGAAAATTCCATAGATTAAATAACTTAGTAGAAAACTGCAGCTTTTTCTGTAATAATTTATCGGCATCTGAAAATTGAATAGATTAAATTATTAAATAAGAATGTAAAGAAGGAAAGAAAAATTGTGGATAGCCTTTTTTCTATTTTGCTTACATAAAATGAGATTTTTTTTAAAATGATAAAATTATATTTTGATTTGTTATACAGAAGTAATAATATAAATAAATAAACTACAAAATGGCCCAACAATAATGTAAGCCCCTCCTAAATTTCAAGCGAATAAGAAAGAAGCCCATAAATTTTTTGTGAAACCCAAATATGTTATTTCAGATAACACATCGCAGTTAAATCAATTTGAACAAAAATCAATTTTCATCAAAAGGCAACTATTTGTCCAAAAAAAACATGAAAATAGCACTCTACGTATGTTCTCATACAGAACATATTCTACTATTATTGTAATAACTAGATCTGGATAAATCCAAGAAACGTGCCAATTCTTGATGCACTCATGTGTTGGATACGATTTTACAAAGTAAAATTTTAATGTCATCGATCGTTGAAAGTCAAGTTTGATTTCAAAATCGAAATCTACGTTTCGCGTAGATAAATCTGGACTATTTATTTGCTCAAAACCGATTAAGGGTAAATGAGAAATTAATTATTCAAGATACGCTCAATGGTGATCATCGGATCAAAGATCTGGACAGATCACAGGAAGGTGCGATCTGGAGCGTCGGATCAAAGATCTGGACAGATCACAGGCAGGTGCGATCTGGAGCGTCGGATTCAAATCTGACTGTGAAGAGGAATGATGGATTTGAGGTGTCGGATTAAATATTCTAATCTGACAGCTGAGATAAGATGGAATCTGAAGAGTTATAACTCTTCAAGTCAAGGGGCGAGATTAAAAGACCTTTAAAGGGTTATACCCTTTCGTTATGAACGGTTCAGATCTGTCCGAACCAAAGGGTACTTACCTCTTCACTCAATATAAATAGATCCTTCCACTAGACCATTTCATTCATTCAAGAATTGCAATCTAAAAGCATTTGCACTCATCCATCTTCTGCATCGAGAGTCCAAAAGCCTACAGAAAGGTTCGCCGGTCTCGGAATTTGAAGTGCTACTATTCCGAGACGACGTTGTTGTATTTTGGAAACGAATTGCTGCTATCCGTGAGCACCAGTAGCGGAGCAATATCGTTTTACGGAGATAGTGTCGAACACTAGTCTCGACGTAAACCAACCAGTTTGCTTCCTCTGAAAATAATCTCTCAAAAATTTAACGATCATAAATCGACTAAGTCAAATATCAAAAAAATACGAGTCAGCAACCAACATCATGCACATCAAAAATTGGATCGTCGCCAGAGCTCTTACTAGGCATCAAACCTTGATGGCCTACGAAAATTATCCAGTCACTTCTCAGCACACCATGTCCTAAGGCAATAACTAAATCGTAATTCATGTAATGATTAATTTAGATTACTTAATTTACTTTCTTCTAACTGTGTGAGATAATCATGGATGGAGGCTGAAGGCGAAGCTGTCAGAAAGATGAATTTCACATTTTACAGAATAATTATATCTATTAACAGATTCAATTTAAAACGTACTCACAAAAGAATGTAAAAAATATTTTTTTGTTATCAAATAAATATATCAAAAAATGAAATACTAAATTGATAATAATAATAATACAGAAATAAAATTATATATACCAATAAAATAATTATTTCCTGACACTTAAACCATTCCTACCGAGTCAGGACATACAAACAATATTGAATTAATGATATTTTATTGTCAAACTATTTTTGATGAGGTTAAAATAAAAAATTTAAATGACTAGTTAACTAAGGGTCAGAAAAAATATCGATAGTAGTTGCTACAATATGTATGACTGTTATAATTGTGTGGCAAACTTTGAAACATTATAATTTTTTACTCGAATATCAGAATGAGACGATCTTTTTTTTAATTATAGATTTTGAACTAGTTTCAATTCAAATAAAAATTATCTCATTTTAATATTCGAGTCAAAAGTTATGATTTTCGAAAATTTGCTACACAATTATAGCAGCTACTCGATAGTAGTTGCTATAATTGTGTAGTAAACTATAAAAAATTATAATTTTTGACTTGAATATTAGAATGAACGATCTTTTTTTTTGAATTATAAATCGCTGAATGAGCTTCGATTCAAAAAAAAGTTTATCTTATCATGATATCTAAGTCAAAAGTTATGATTTTTAAAAGTTTATACATAATTATAGCAGCTACATAATTATAACAGTTACTTGACAGTAGCCACTGTAATGTATAGCGGCTACTATTAATTGTAGCTGCTATAATGTATAACTACTACACGTTGTAATAGTAGCAGCTACTCGACAATAGCTATTATAATTGTATAACAAATTTCTGAAAATCATAACTTTTGTCTTATATATAAAAATAAGATTTTTTTTAAAGAGATGCTAGTTTAGATATTTATAATTAAAAAAAATCGTCTTATTCTGATATTCAAATCAAAAGTTATAATTTATAAAAACTTATCACACAATTATAGTAGCTACTCAAACGTAGTTGTTATACATTATGGCAGCCATTACACACTAATGATTAATGAAAATTTTCCAACCTCGAGCAACCGGTCCGGTTTCACGGAAGTTTCCTACCAGCCACCAGGATAAATTGGGAAGTGCTCGCAGCGGGCAGTCTAGAAGTCCAGCGTCCCAGGGTTCGTGCCCTATTTGGAAGAAAAATTCCTACAGAATATATCGTAACTAGAGATTGAACCGTGGATGTATGGGATGACAATTAGTTGCTACACACTAGCTGTTACAAAGTGTAGCAACTACTTGATAATTGTTGTTATAATTATGTAATAAAATTTCAAAACTCATAACTTTTGACTTAGATATCAAAATAAGATGATTTTTTTAATCGAAGCTCTTGTTTAGAGATCTATAATTAAAAAATCATTTTATTCTGATTTTTGAATTAAAAGTTATGATTTTTAAAAGTTTAATATATAATTATAGTAGCTACACGATTGTAGTAGTTACTTGACAATAAAATTATGTAAATAAAATTATGTAAATAAAATTAAAATTATATTTATTTAAATAATAATCATTTAAATTGTGTAAATAAAATTAAAATTATTTTTATTTAACATAAAATAAGAATAAAGATGAATGACCGGATAATGAGATTGACAAACAATGAGTGTTAATATTAAAATGAACGTAAAAAAATGAATATATTAATGTAATATATATGTGGCGTGTGGACCTCGTACTTTTTGACTAGTCATGATATGGTGGATATTATACCACCCATCAACACATATACTCTAAAGTGTATATATATATATATATATATATATATATATATATATATATATATATATATATATATATATATATATATATATAAGTGATCCTGTGAGGACCACTTCTGCGGACCGGCTACGGACGACGCCTGCATGGCATCGCGTGTCGCGCATTTCGTCTTCGTGGCAACGGGCGCGACTGCGTCTGCGTGGCAAACACAATCCGCGCAAACAAAACCTGCGTCTGCGTCTATCTCTTGCGGCTCCCTATCTCTCGAACCCTAACTGCGGCGTCTCCCTATCTCTCGCGGCTCTCGAACCCTAACTGCGGCGCCGCCCTCTCTCGCGGCACTCGGCGCCTCCCTCTCTCGCGGCTCGCGGCGCCTCCCTCTCTCGCGGATCTCAAACCCTAACCTGCGGCGCCTCCCTCTCTCGTGTCTCTCGTCCTTCGTTCGACTAACCGCAAGAACCAGGTACCTCTTCCATTTTTACATTCTTAAGCTTGAGCAATACCATTGCATGGTATAGCAGATCTGCCATCTCGGATGCAGTTCGAGTTTTATCTTTATTTTGGAGAAGTTCCGCAAGAAGTACGGCCAGTTGTCGTCCCTCATGGAGATCCCCGTCCTCAAGCACGGCGAGATCGTGCTGCCACAGAGGAAGAAGGCCGGCGGCAAGGGCAAGGGTCCGTCCGCCTTCCCCAATTCGTGGCCAACAAAGGTGCCGGCTTTCAGTTGTTGTCTATCATCTAGATTAAAGAAACAACCACTGGATTTAATAAACAGTCTATTTCTGAGTAATATACCAATCAAAAGGATTATTTATTTAGATTAAACAACCACTGGCTAGTCTATCATGTCACTTTGCTCATTCTTGTATCCTAACTGATATCTTTAGCTTGTTTCTAGTTTCAGAAATATGGAGAAGGAATCCCAGCACCTGCATTTCAATTTTGTACCTTTTCTTCCAAAGGTTGTGTAAGCTTTCATTCCATGTTTTATGTATACCTCAAATTTGTTCCTATATAAGCTGTTGCTCTTTTCATGTGATATTAAGGGAGTGTTTGGGAGAGCTTCTGTTAGCTGCTTTTTAAATTCTAGCTACATAGAAGCACTTTTGAGTGTTTGTGAATACCAGATTCTGCTTTAACTTCTATAACTTTTAGCCAAAAGCTGGAAGCAAGAATTTGATAATTTTTTCTGCTTCTACTTTTTTACTTATGGTCTAGAATTAAAAGCAGACATTTATACCCTTAATAATTTATCATTTTACATAATTACCACCATAGTTTTAAATAAAATTTTATATTTTCAAAATATAATAATAAATATATAAAATATTATTGATGGTGTATCAAAATTATATTAAGATAATTAAAAAAATAATTTATATAGTTTAAGGATATTGTTGTCATTTAACTAAAAATTAAGATTGGAAGCAATTATTCACTAAACACTCAAACTTTACCATGTATCAGCTTTTAGCTTCTATTTCCAAACACTCCATGCTTTAGCTTCTCATTGACTTCAAGATAATCTCTACAAAAATCACTTTTCAAGAAGTAAAAATTCTCCCAAATACTCCCTAAATATACTACCCATCTTATCCACATAGCATTAATTGCATACAGAATAATCATTAGAATCAATCTCTTTGACTTAATTATTTGTTAAACATTCATTTCATCATCTTCATTTACTGCTAGTATTTCTCTTTTATAATTATGTGCTCTTTGATTGCATGAAAATTTGTTATGGTTTTGTTGATTGAATCTTATTTTCAATGCTTGCCATTGTAGCTAAAAGAAAGTCCAAGTCAGATGGATCTGAATCTGGTAACTTTTTTTCCAAAGGTATTATAACCTTTCAATCCATGTTTTATGTGTACTATAAATATGTTCCTGTATAAAATATTGCTCTTCTCACATGATATTTAATATGTCATCCATGTTACCCACTGGGGATTAATGCATAGAGAATAATCCATTTGAATCAATCTTAGACTTCATTATTTGTTAAACATGCATTTCATCTTCATTTACTGTGAGTATTGAACTTGTATAAGCATGTGCTCTTTGACTGCCTGAGTTTACTGACGGTTTATGGATTGAATCTTAATTTCAATGTTTGTTACTGGCAGATCTGCTATAGCATGCAATGGTATTGCTCAAGCTTAAGAATGTAAAAATGGAAGAGGTACCTGGTTCTTGCGGTTAGTCGAACGAAGGACGAGAGACGCGAGAGAGGGAGGCGCCGCAGGTTAGGGTTCGAGATCCGCTAGAGAGGGAGGCGCCGAGTGCCGCGAGAGAGGGAGGCGCCGCAGTTAGGGTTCGAGAGCCGCGAGAGATAGGGAGACGCCGCAGTTAGGATTCGAGAGATAGGGAGCCGCAAGAGATAGACGCAGACGCAGGTTTTGTTTGCGCGGATTGTGTTTGCCACGCAGACGCAGTCACGCCCGTTGCCACGAAGACGAAATGCGCGACGCGCGATGCCACGCAGGCGTCGTCCGCAGTTGGTCCGCAGAAGTGGTCTGCACATGATCACTTCTATATATATATATATATATATATATATATATATATATATATATATAATTTTGAAAAGCCAGAATCCCTCTTCTTCACACCCTTGTGCCCCCGCCTTCGACACTGACTAGATCGTAATTTGTTCAATATGTAATAGATATGACATGACTACAATAACGTCTATTTTTGATATATTAAAATATTCTTTATCAATTGAATTAAAAATTTTTAAATTTCATCAACGTTACTTCAAAAATATGGTAGGGAATTTTGAAGTGATTTTGATCCCTTGAAAGGAATTTTATCAAGTTTAAGCAATATTAATTGAGTTAAAGTAATTCAATGTTATTTGTAATTATGGCTGTAGGTATTTGTTAACATCTTTTAGGGTAAAAAAATATGTTAGATGCTCGTTTAATGTTTTTTTCTTAAAAAAAGATGCCTTGGTAAATTTCTTGTGTCTCTAAATCTGAACTATAAAAATAAAGTTAGAAATTAATTCCGAGTCGTTAGCAGTTAAATAAATGGATTAACTTAATTATCAAATCTATTAATAAATTATGTTGGCAAAAGGCGATTTACTCGCCCCCAGGCCCCAGTGCTCCTGTCAATCCATCTCAGGATCAACACGGAAGAGGTAAATCACGAGGACTACTAGTCTGGATGTTGTGGCTAGTACATGAGGAGGATGAGCACACTAACTTTTGTCAGTTTTGACTCTCAAATCTTATGTTGACAATACTCATATATTATCCATTAGTTCATCCCGTAAAGACTAATTTATGAATAAATTAGCCACTTGTAGTCGTGGTTTTCCTTAATTAGGTATTCATGTTTTGAAATTGATAGATTTAATTCAATGAAAAATTTTCAACTATCATCCATAAATTTAGAAAGCACAGATAGATAGATCGTGACGGACGTATTAAAATGCTATTCGATTGAATCGAAGCCACTTGCCTGGTGTTGCTGTTGGTGAGGACGAAGTTGGGCCATGTCATTGTCCCTTGACGTATGCATAATCGTGTTGTTTATTCTCATTAAATTGCTCTTGCTGAATGCTTCCTTGTCATTATTTCTTGTGATTATCATCACGTATTACCCCGTGGCCTCTATTATATCAATAATTATTTTTTAGTTGCATCATGTATTTAATTTTTTTAAATGATTCAAATCAATTAAATATTCATGAATAAATTTAATATTTAATTTAATGAAAAATTATTTATATTCATTCAATATATATGATTAACTAAATAAATAAATTTAAACCATTCGTATTTAACTTGTTGTTAATATTAATGAATAATATTTATTAATAAAATTTTTATCAATATATTAAATAAATAATAAATTTTTAAAATGAACAAAAGTTTGAATTATCAAACTCAATAACTAATTAAACATATAATTATTTCAAACCATCAAATTTAAGAATTTCAAACCATCAAATAAACTTAAATTGAGAGCACAATAACACGTAAATGAATCAAATTCAAATAAAATTTAAGTCAAATTCAAGTTCATAAAAAAATAAATCATCTCAACTTGAATACTTATTTAAATATTGATTTATTTAGATTCGACTACTTATTTATAAACATATAAATTAATCTTGAAAATGATTACCAACTCTCAAGGATGTTCCCAGTTCTTCAATAATTTCTCTCCTTTAATTGTATTGATTATTCTTAATCCAATTATCAACCTTTTATTTTTATTTTTATTTTTTTAAAATTACCAACTTAAGCAGATTTTATTTGTGTTTTCTTGTGAGGTTGAAGAACATGGAGTAATCATGAACCACCACTGCTCTTCTTCCAAAAAGGTCTTCTTTTCTTATCATTTCTAAGTTTCTCAGTGATTTTAAGATCGAAAAACCTAAAAATTTTCTTGCAGACTTCGATCGATCAAAGAGCAAATACTATTTCTGAACACATAAAACTCTGATACCATACAGAAGTTCACTTCTCCAAACATCTCAACCAAAGTTGTAATCTACATACATCATCACCTCGTAAAAGCTCTGCAGGTGCTTTAGTTTTTCACTTTTCAAGCTCTGATTCACCTGTCCAGAGCACCTATCACCACCCTGCTCGATCATTCGATCGCATTCAATTAATCTGACAAGCAATTTTAGTGTTACAAATTTCATCTTTTTCCCTCTTTTTCGGAGAAAAGAAGAGAACGGAAGAACAGAATACGAACCAGTCAAAGACAGTGGGCTTCCTCGGCTCGGCGGCCTCCGATCCCTCGCCCACGACCGGCGCCAGCTTCCTCCGGAGCCTCTTCCAGTCCCCCCTCGGCGTCGGAGCTGCAGAAGCAAACAAATAACCGATCAAAATCCGATCTTGCCGAGGTTTCCTACGTCTCTGTTCTACGGGCAGCTGTCTCACTGGAAACAGGGGAGTCGGGGACGCTGCGAGGGGAGCCAGCGACGGACGGCGACGGGGGTCCGCCGCTCCGGAGGATGGTGATGCTCCGGGTGACCTGGAGAGCAGCGGGAGGCGGCTTAGCCGCCGCGGAGGACGAGGAAGGGGAAAAGGACGAAGACTTGCGGAGCCTCCCGAGGCCGGAGTCCGGCAGAGGCCCGGCAACCGTGTCGTCCCACAGGTGGTGTAGCAGTCCCATTCGCTGCTCAATTATTATCGAGTTATATTCGATTTTATGCTTACTAGTACTCTAGTAGCGGATGCTATAAACAGCGTAACGGCCCGTTACAATAGAAGAGCATATCGAAGGCTTCCCTTGGTATGATGAGGTTTGTGGGTATTTATAAGGGAAGGGAGAGGAAAATGGTCATGGCTTTGGTGGAAATTTCAAGGATGCCATTGGATAATTAAGATAGATTATTGTCCATATATGTGAAATTTTAAAGACTTTCTATACAAATTGAGGCATGCATCATGTGGGGCCATAACAATGACTAATTTTCGATGAATGTATGTTTTTTTAAAAAAACATCTCTTTTATTTATATTATTTGACAGTTATAAATTTAATTTCGTAATTTCTTTAGGTTCATGATTAAGGAAGTTAAGTAATGTTAAATCTCGGATGATTAATTCGATCTTATAGAAGTTTTTTATTCGTCATTAGGATAAATCGAAAAATACTTACGATAAGTGGTCCAGAAGTTCAACGTCTCAAAATTTGTGTCCTATTTGAAGAAAAAATTTCTGCAAAATACGTCGCAGCTAAGGATCGAATCGTGAATATCTAAGATGATAATTAGCCACTCTTCCACTACATTATAATCCCAAAGACACTATCTTCAAATAGACGGTGAATGTCTAGCACAACCCTTAATCATCGTTTGCTATTTTTTTTATCTCTTTTCGTATAATTTGAAAATAGACCGTGAACATGTAGAAATTTTTTTACCATACACATGTTAATTATTTTTGCAGTTTGAAAATTTTTTATATTTAAAAATATGATTCAACTACTAAATCCTAAAGATTAAAACTGAAATAATGTAATCATAAGCTAAAATAAATAAATAAAACACTTGATTCTATCAAGGCAGTATATATATATATATATATATATATATATATATATATATATATATATATATATATATATATATATATATATATATATATATATATATATATATATAGGAAAATAATATGTTCAGAGAAAAATCTCAAGAAAAAGTTCAGTAATAATGTGACATATTGCATGTATATGTCTGATTATGTTATACACGCACATCTCGTTAACACCTAGTATAATTTTATGTATTTTTTTATTTATTTGTTTAAGCTTCTGGTTATGTCAATCATATATATTTTATGCTTAGGATTTAACTATTAAATTATAGTATTAACTACACAAAAAATTTCAGAATGAAAAAATTAAAAAAATTAAAGTGCTTGTAGAGTATGCAATATAAGAGATGCAACGTATCAAAATTATATATATATATATAAATTTTTCTCGAAATTGATAGTTGACTAGTGCATGAGAATATTAATATTATGAGTTTGAAGATCAATTCTTAATTAGTATCAAGGTTCTTTAAGTCTCCCACATTCATTAGTCATTACTTAGACTAATAACTCTTCCTTCAAATGAGGCGTAAATTCTGGGACGTTGGGTTCTAGACCATCCATTACGAGCGATTCTCGATTTATCTTGATGATCGATAGAAAACTTCCATAAGATCAGACTGATTATTTCAAATTCGTCAACTACCTAATCAATATTTTACTTGGACTAATAACTCATTTTTACTTTTATTAATTATTATTCGGGTTAATAGTTATATATGTGAGCATTATATCTGAATTAGTCATTGACATGGTTCCCCATGATACGTGGCTTAAATATTATTTAATTCCTCTATTTATTATCGATTTTGAGTTATTTATGAGTTAAATATTTGGATTGACCATTCCATTTTGCCTACTAAATATTTACTAATCCTAAATGGGTCATAGAGACTTAAACTAATTATTAAGCTAGTCCTCTTCAATTTTGAATCAAAGAGAATTATATTACTTCAATTGGGGAAAGGTATTCTTTTAATGTATGAATTTTCTTGTATAAATGTTAACAAATTTGTTTGTTTAGTTTATATATGTGTGTGTATTGGCTGGATTGAAGACTCCTATTTTAAGATCCGATGAGGTTTTCTTTTCAAACAGGTATTAAAGAAAAACAAACAGGAACTAAAGAACACCAAGATATCATTTTAAAAGACCATCAAGGATGCAAATAAAGTGTAACACACTGTTTAAAAAAGTGAAATTGGATAGACTATTCCAATTCCCTCACTCATTTCTTTTCTTAACTACAATTCATATGAACGATTCACTATTTAAAAACACAATTCATTTAATTTTAGATGAAAAATCAAAAGTGCCCTCTAAATTCTAATTCTACAAATCAAATAAGAATATCTTAAAAATTAAAAGTCAACAAAAACATATTACTAAATATTTTATTCCTATCATACTGTCGTTTAGCAATTGATCTATAACTACAATATATATTGTTCCTTATTTTCGGGAGTATTTTAACAATTAATATAATATTATAGTAGTACTGTAATAACTACTTAGTAATTATTAAAGTTGTGTTATTATAACTATTTTAAAATGATTTTTGATAAAATTTAAATAATTTTGACTAAGTAAATAAACAATATTTTTTATATAATAGTGTTTGAAATTTAGCATTCATGATTTAAAGTTTTAGAGATTAACATTTAGATTGCGTTTAGTAGGGGTAATATAATCGAGTTTGTAATATCAAGTTTGTAATATAATGTAATATAATCAAGATTACATTACCATGTTTGGTAACAAGTTGTATGTAATCTTTGATAAACATAGACTGCGTTTGGTGAAGGATAATTCATCCTGTAATGTAATCAAAGATTGGCGGCTGACGACCGACAACGTCGACGACCGACGACCATAGTTGGCAACTGCCATCGGTCGACCGGCGACCGGCGGCCGACGACAACGACCACTGCCCGGCCGACGATTTTACAAGCTGTAATGTAATCGGATTACATCGTTTTAGTTTTGTAATCGAGATTACAAATCGTGAATTACTTTTGTAATTGAGATTCCATTACATTACAATTTTAAAATTATTTCAAATAAAAAAATTCAATTTGTAATATAATCTTGATTACATTATAGGATGAATTATCCCTTACCAAACGCAACCTTAGAGGGCGTTTGGTTTGCATTTTCCAGTCTGTTTTTCATTTTCATTTTTTTTTAGAAAATGCGATTTTCTGGAAAACATGTTTAGTTTGTATTTTCCAGCTTTGTTTTCAGAAAAAAATATAGCATTTTCTGGAAAACTGGAGAATGAAAAAAAAGTCATTTTTCAAAAAACTAGAAAATATGATTTTTTCGAAAATAAAAATAGAAAATGATTCAAACCAAACACCCTCTTAGTATTTAACTCCAACTAAGTAGTAGCTAACTAAATAGTTGATATAATTATTTTAAAATGATTTTACTCAACTTAAATTTATTTTATATTAAAATTAAATAATTTTTAATAAGTTGATAAAAAGTATTTTTCTACGATGGTAATTTATAAAGTCATTATTTTAGGTGGGTTCCATTGGATTGACCTGACTTGACAAATAATTTAAACAGATTTACTTGAAATTTTATTAAATCATTTAAAAAAAGCCAAAGTGGGGCAGTTGAAATTGCCCACGAGTTGAGAAGGATCTAAAAAAATTTTGAAACACACGAAATAGAAATAGATCTTCTCATAAAAGTTTATTTATGAAAGATCAAATTGAACAAATTATAAGAATTTTTATATTATTTTTTAATGGGTTGGCCCGCCCGATTCAGATTGGATTGGAACTCACCTTGCCCAGCTAGTGTTAGATTTTTGATGAACGAGCCCGCTCCACCACTTACTGATATATTTTTAGTGATTTATGTTTAATAATTTTGATTAGATTGAAATAGTTAATTTTTCATATATAAATAATTGTTATATATTATAATAACTGTCGAGTAATTCTTACAATAATAATGAAATAAAGAATATTTTAATATAAAATATCTAATGGGATGTTCTTTTAATTTTCTAAAAAAAATACTCATTTAACTATTTACATCCTTTTAATTTCCCACCTCTTTTTAAGCTATCAAGTTTACTATCTTTGTAGCTTTCTTTAACCAGTGGCACAATTCATAGCAGAATAATCAGTGAGACACTGAAGCTAGCAATAACGGGTCAAAAGGGGAGCAGTCTGCATTATTGAGCAAGACAATGACCAAAATCTATCACTGTCTTGGGAGCTAAAATTTTCCACAAAGGATTAGGTATCAGTTGCTGTCACTGAGGAGGAGTAGTGCAGCAAGCAATAAGAGCATATATAATTTTCTTCTTTCATTTCGTCTTGTATTTTCATAATGGATAATGGATGTTGCAACCAACAACAGTTCAGTGGGTTGTGAAAGAAACTGAAAGGAACAATTAGATAATTAAACAAGAAGAAGGAGAATCTGAGAATTTTGCAATTCTTATCTTTGGTCTCTGTTTAGTGCTGAACAAGCACCTTGTTATTCAAACGATCCAGGAATAGCAGACACCATGGCTCCCAAAGTCCCTTTCTAGCAACAGGTGTTCTAGCTGCACCTGCAAAAATTAATTAAGATCAATTAGGAATGTAATCGAATCGAGCTTAGTCGAATAATAAGAAATTTGAACTTGATTTAGTTGGATTTTAACTAAGTTCGAGATTGATTCGAGAGTTAATTCTGAAGCTCAAGCTCGATGTATAATCAAATTAAATAGTTCACGAACGATTTAAACTCGATTCAAAAATAATTTAAAAATTAAACAAGCTTAGATCGAACTTGTCTCATTAACATATTAGTTTTAGACAGATCGAGTTCTAACTCGTTAACATATATTCGAGCTCGAGTTAATGATATTATTTTGCTTTTAAGTTTTAATTATTAAAATATTATTATATTTATAATTTATGTGATATATATATATATATATATATAAAAGCTTCTTAATAAATTCATTAGCGAGCTCATAATATTTTCGAATTCAAAATTAAGTTCGAGTTAAATTCCTTAATTTAATCGAACGAATTCGAATAATTTTTTTAAAATTAAAATTTGAAAAAAAAATAGAATCCGAGTACGAATGACTTGACTCATTTTCACTCTCAGATTATTATTTTCTCACAAGAATTCGTCGAACGAAGATTTTATTGTTAGGGATATACTTCTAATTAAAGAATCAATTTATGTTATTACGGTATTTATGTTATTACGGTTAAACTAATATACATATATTCTTTAATTAAGTGCTACTTTAACAAAGTAGCATAAAGGTTGCATCATTTGTTAGTTTATATATATATATATATATATATATATTATATATATATATATATATATATATATATATATAAACCTTACCAAGTTGAATTTTCATCGTACCTAATATCTGATTAACATCATGACTTTCTTTGCTCAGCATTTGATTGACTTTAACCTTCTGATACTTCTCATTATCTAGCAACTGAGACCCGACCACAGTTTAAAGTCGACGGTTCGACGGTTCAGAACTGTCAGTTCGTGGGAGGTCGACTATTAATCTTAACCGCCCAAGACGGTTACGGCTCACGGTTTGGAACTACAGATTCATGGTTCGGTTCATGGTTCGCCACTGTTCGAGATTGTTATATTAAAAAAAATTAAATTTACAATATAAAATTTATTTAAAAAAAGGATTTGTACTTATTTAAGTTGCCTACATATCCCCTTAAGGTGTTGGGGAATCAAAGCTCACGTAGTTCTTTTACATTTTTACCCTTCTATAATTTTCATCACTCACTTTCATTTCCTCCCGTTCTCATTGTATTCGTTCATTCAGTATCAAATTCTTCGAATTCGTCTTCTGAAAGTTGCATTCCTTAGATTCTTTTTTCTGCTCTGGTTCAATCGTCTAGTAATGTTTGAGCTTCTAATGAGTCGAGAGACATAATTGATCGTCGTTCATCTAATATGTTGCCACCGACACTAAATGTCTGCTCCACAACAATAGTTGATACTGGACATGCTAAAATTTCTTTTGCAATCACGGAGAGAATAGGAACGCTTTGAGCCTTCTGTGACCACCACTTTAAGATATCGAAATCTTCGCTATCAGCTTCATTAAAATCAAAAGAAGTCGTAAAATAATTCTCAAGTTCCTGTGTGGAACTTAAGGATCCTCGTGGATGCTTCGTCCGTTATTTTAATAAAAGTTGTGCTCTTGTAAATTTTAAATAAATACTAATAGGCTAATGTATTTTAGAAATATTAGTTTGTATTCCATATTTAATATAATATTGATTATAAAGATCATATAAATAATTTCTAATATTATATATAATATTAACTGAATCTGGAGAAGAGGAATCTTTAATAGGAATTAAAGCGTCATAATATAAAGTTAACATCTTTTGTAAAACTTCTAATTTAAATCTAGGATCTAAAACAAATGTAATTAAATAAATTTTAGGAATAAAATAATTTTTTTCCCATTTAGTTTTCATAGCTAATATGCAAGAAGTTAAAGCTTCATTATTGATATGTTCATTTAATACTAATACTATACTAGAAAAATTCACTAAAATTAAATGAGTATTGGGATAATAAACACTAGAAAGTTGTTCAGTTGCATCGTTAAATACTTTTAAAATTTCACAAATATTACTACAAATATTCTATTATTGTGAAAATAAATATATATTAGTATTACTATTTTGTGCAAAAAATAAACATAATAAATCTTTATATTGAAATGAATCTTGTAATAATTGATATGTTGAATTCTAACTTGTGGGAACATCATGTGAAAATTTTTTAGGTCTCATTTCATTAGCTTTACAAAATCTACCCTATTGTTTCATCATAGATGGATGTGATTGTAAATATGAAATTGTGATTCTAATTAGTTTAATATAATTTTCTAAAAGTTTTAATCAATCTTGAACATATAAATTTAAAATATGACATACACAACGAATATAAAAAAAATAAACCAACAATAATAGGTTGACAAACGAAGTTTAATTCATCTATAGAAGCGGTATTAGAACTAGCATTATCAATGATATTGAAAATATTTTATGAGTCAGTCCATGTTCTTCTAAAATTAAATATAATAATTGTGCAATGTTATGGATAGTATGTAATTCATCAAAAACTCTATAAGATAGCAATCTTTTTTCGAGGATCCAAGAGTTATCAATTCAATGGTAAGTCACACCCATATAAGAATGAGTTTGCCAATGATCACTCAAAATATCAGAACATAAATAAACTTTATTATTTAATTTACTAATTTATTAATTAAATTCTTTTTTCCTTATTTTATTAATATTTTAATTGTACGAGTAAGTGTAGTCCTAGGAACACGTTTAGCATATGAATTAAGAGATTCTTTACCAAATCTTCAAATGTGCATTTAGATCCAAAACTAAAAGAAAGATGTTTTACGGAAATAAATTTAGCTAATGATTCTTTTAATTTATTATCAGAATATAAAAATAAACCAGAATCAGTACTACTACCACTAGAAAATCTTGATAATTGTGCTTGAGTGCGGTCAAGTCCATATTCCGTCGGGTGCTTCGTTTCTACATGTCGTTTTAACGACCCATAGCCGCCGTCGACTTGGAAGTTATAGAAAGTATTGCAATGTTTACATTTTGCATGCATTTCTCCCGACGGAAGTGTGACATTCTCAAAATGTTTAGTGAAAATAGTAGAATTTAAAGGAAGATTTTTCCGAACCTTAGAAGTAATTGCATCGAAACTTCCTTGTGTTTCGGGTATCGGAAAGTGTCGGTGCTGAGCCTCGGTCTCATCATCGGTGGATTGAATTTAAATGTTGGGATCCTCGTGCGCTATTTTTTTCCCCCTCCGAGATCGAGATGATGAAGCTCTGTGACCACCTTCCATTGTCGTCGAAAGATTAAGCCGAAAATGCATAGAAAATATGAAGTTGAGAATGAGAGTAAAAAAGATGTGTGTGAAAATGATGAAATGAACTCCCTATCTATAGAGTTTGGATCATAACAGTCACTAAATCATAGTCATTAATAAAAAAACGGTCAAATGATTTTAACCGTTGAAAAAAAATAAAAAAATCAAAAAGAAAATCTCTCCAACGGCTCCGAACCGCCGGTTAACCGGCAGTTCAGAGCCGTTGGAATCGGCTGTTCGAACCGCCGATTAGGCGGTTCCACCCCAATGGAATCGGAATCGACCCGGCGAACTAGGTTAATGGGCCACCCGGCCCGTTAACCCGGGTCGGGTCCAGCCTGGACCCGACCCTTGGGTCTGCATCCGACCAACTTTGACCTACCGGGAGTTCATCATTGCCTTACATTCGATCAAGCCTTGACCTGTCAGGACTTCCATCATTACCCTGGTATCCGGTTGACCTCAACCTATCAGGACTTCTATTGTTCAGTATTTGATCAACCTTGATTTACTGAGACTTTCTGTTGCCTATCATCCAGTCAACCTTGACATGTTGAAACTTCATCATACTTACCATACAATCAATCTTGATCTACCAGAACTTCCATCATCACAAGTGTCCGGTCATCTATAACCCACTTAGACTTTTTGTCATGTGTTATCTCCATGTTGAATTTCTGACCGTCAAGTGTCCGGTTACCCACGATCCACTTAGATTTTATCGACTCGATCCATCTTAATCAAAATCGATTGTATCGACACTCTCTCATTCGCGATTTGATCCCCAGCTACGACGTATTTAATTTATTTCAATTTTTTCTTCAAATGGGGTGCGAACCCTGGGACGCTGGACTTCTAGACCGTTCACCGCTAACGCTTCCTGATTTATCCTGGCGGCTGGTAGAAAACTTCCATGGAATCGGACCGATTCCCTGAGATTGAAAAAACCTCATTAATCATTTTTTCTCTCCAAAATTAATGAGGTTTTATTAAACAATGTGTCTTGCCTTGCATATGCTTTTACAAGAGGAGTCATGCTTATGGCAAAACATCAGGCACCGAGTTTCACCTCTAGGCACTGAAAACAACCGCGAATTCATCAAAAGAAGCATATTCATATTCAATAATAAAAAGATGATCTAGCACAAGAACGGCTGAAAATTTTCATATATATTCCCTAGCAATAGTTTCCTAGGATTGATCATTAGTGCAATGGAAGCCCACTCTGGAATCTTATTCGCAATAAATTACCAATAATAATTTAGTAGAAATATGGATCAATAATAAATGCATCAATTTTCATTTTAAAAATATGTATTAATTTAGTAGATTTGTTTGTGATAATTTAGTAATGTAAATACGTGAAAATAATAGAGATGCTTTTTTATGATAATAAAAATATTGGAGATACTTTTGATTTTTCTGCCTTTTTATTTTAGAGAATAAAAATACAAAATAAGATAAAAATAATAAAAGATTGAATGAGGATGTGCAACGCACTTTATTGATGCCAAAAGAATATGAATATAACTGGCTCAATGAAATTAATTTCTTAAAAAGCAAGTCATCTGATCCTGTCGACAAACGAAGGTCGGTTCTCATTCGGATGATTCGGTCTAACCAAGATGACCCGGTCTGCTGTGGCTCGAGGTCGGACTCGGGCTCAAATAAAGATCAGGTTCAAATCACTCGGCTCAGACCAAAATGAAGCTCACAAAGTGGTAGTGTGGTTGTAAAATGGCAGTGATCCCCTCTACAGAGCCATATGGGGGGTTTATATAGGGGAGAGGTAACTCTCTGCTGTGTCAGGGCTGACAAATCTCATTAAGGGAGGATCAGTTGACAGATTGTGATAGTGACAGCTGTATTAATGCTGTGAGACTGCCACAGCTGTCTGACACCCTGCCTAATCTGTTTCTTCTGTTCCCCATTGACTCTTGGCGGCTCTGTCAGGCAATGATTATATCGGTGGGGGTTATCCTATGAATATTAATAGGGACAACCTATAATTGTTCGGCCATCCTAGCGTGACCGCGAGTGCCTGACGCTGATAACTGAATTTGAGGGCCCGATCTCAGACGGCCGACCCCGAGTGTCCCGACCTCGGGTGACCGACCTCGAGTGTCCCGACCTCGGGTGGCCGACCCCGAGTGTCCCGACCTCGAGTGACCGACCCCGAGTGTCCCGACCTCGGGTGACCGACCCCGAGTGTCCCGACCTCGGGTGAGACCCCGAGTGCCAGACCTCGGGTGACCCTCGGCCCGGCCTATTTACTACAGGTCCAGAGCGGTAATTGAACCCGACCGAGCCCCTAATCCTTCTAATAAATCATTCACCCGGATCACAAGCCTTCCTCTCAAGTCTAATCGAAGGAGGAGTTCAGTCCGACTGACTAGGCTCCCTGCTCGGTCGGCACACCTCTTTCTCGCCTTCCCGCGCGTCACATCGTACGGCTAATCTTCTTCTTTAATTGCCGTATCCTCCATCAAATCCCCATTAATGCAAGGCCATGCGTCATTTCCCGACTGGAGGTCATTGGTAACGAAGTGTCACCGGCGTGGCTCGTGCGACGTGCGAGCGAAGCTTCGAGGTCTGGGAAATGACAGAGATCGGACGACGAGGAGTCTGCCCCGCCATTTTCCTTTTTTCCATCGGACGGTCCTCCTGGTTTTACTAGTGGTATAAATAGGCTTAACTCCTCATTTTACCCCTTTTTATCCCGACCTTTGCCTTCTCTCTGACTTTTGTCCGATCTCCGCCACCCGACCTTCTCGATTCCGGTGAACAGTGTTTCCGGCGAACTTCAGTTTTAGGTACTCCTTTTCTTTTGCCGAGCCTCCTTTGTTGTGTCTTTTCCGACTTCGTTTTGATGGTCGAATCGTCTGCGCCCCCCGAGCCATGGTATTTAACTACCCGTTCTTCACTAACCTTAGGTCGATTAGAAACCTTGCGTATGGATTACCTAATCCCCGAAGACCACGCAATGGCTCTTCCCGCCCGTCGGGGTCGGCCACATGAGCCCCTCTTAAGTTATTTCACCGTCTTCTCTGATCAACTATTGGCCGGCCTGCGCTTTCCTCTACATCCCTTCTTTCGCGAGAACTGTCGCTACTTCCAGGTCTCCTTGTCTCAATTGGCTCCCAACTCGATCCGAATCTTGTGCGGCACCGTGATCATCTTCACTGCCCATAAAATCCCTTTGGAACCTCGGGTGTTTCATTACTTCTACTATCTCAAGAAACAAGAACCCGGGAATTTCTATTTTCAAGCTCGAATTAACTCGGCCTTCTTAGAGAAGGTCCCTTCATCTAACAAGGGCTGGAAATCTCACTTTTTCTATATCCAATCCATCCCCCGACCGAACTGGCCTACTGTGTGGGTAGAGAATTTGCCCGATCACCCCCAAGTGCCCAAGAATCTTCGTTCAGATCCGGGCAACCGGTCTGCCTTCTCCAAGCTCGGGGGAGCCCGGTACCACACGGGCAAGCTATTCATCGAGGGTATGCTGTATCTCTTCCAGCTGAGCCAAGTCCCGGTGGAGCTACCCGGCACCCTCGGTACGTCTCTATTCGATTTGTAAATTTGTTAATGCTAACTAAAACTTTTTCCTTTGTGCAGCCGAAGTCATGTATAGCGCTAGGGTTGATGCCGTATTGGATCGGGAGCAAGCAGCCATGGATGCTCTGGCGGCCCAGCTAGCGGCTGCTCGGGCGGTACCACCAGTAAACATTGCCTCAGCTCCCGAGCCGCCGGCAACTGCAGCAAATGACCCAGGAGAGAGTCTCCCGACCGGGGATTTGGGAGCGACGACTCGGGTAACGGGCGAGGGGACATCCACCCAGGCAGAGGAAGAAGAAGAGGAAGAAGACCAAGCAGCTTCTACTAGCTTGGTCCGGAAGCGCCGCCGGCTAGTCCTCCGCTTGGGTACGCCTTCACCTCCAGGACCGACCTCGGGGGATTAGGTTGCAGTACCCTCTCGACCTGATCGAGCCATGACCAGCCCTCGAGTTCCGGCCCCAGGCTCAACTCCTGTTCCAGCTGTCCCCCGACCTGACACTCGGGGTCCTACCCAGACAACACCCCGCTAAGCACGCCCGACCTCCTACCTCCGTAACAGTAGCACCTGGTGCATCAACCTCGGGGACCGCGCCGCGTCCTCAGGCACCTCAGACGAGCGCCACAAACATTGACGCCGTAGAAGCCCTTCTGTCCATGCATTCCCCTCCAAGATCAGCGGTGGATGTTCAAGTGCCTTCGGCTACTATTCTAACTCCAACAGTCCAGCCTCAGCCACTTAATCTGCATGGCATGTTGGTCTCGGGCTGGGAGGAAGGATGGACGGCGTCTTTCGCGATGGATCCTGTCAGCTTGGCCGACCACTTCTTCATGGGCCTGACTCGGGTACTTTCTCCCATCATTCGGCTGTCTATGCTTACCCTTACGCCCTTCATGCCATTTTGCAGCAATGGACGCTGAGTCATGCAGTTAGTCAAGCGTTGGTCACCAACACCAGGGAGCGCCGAGCGGCCGAACGAAGAGTAAGAGACCTGGAGGCTAAAGTGGCACAATGCACCCTTCCTCCGGGCGACGAGGGGCTAGACCAGCTTCGTTCAGAAATAACTGCGCTGAGGTTGCGTATATCAGAGTTGGAGGTCGGTTCGGAAGAAGAGCAATGGTTGTTGGCCCAGTCTGCAGTGGAGACGGAGCGCCTATCTAACCGGGTGGCTCATTTGGAGGGCGAGAATAAGATTCTCAAGGCCCGGTATACCCGAGCCCATTCAGACCTGGCTAAGAAAACAGCAGACGCTAAGGGACTTCAACGGAAATTGAAGGAGTCGGATGCTGCTCATCACCAGACTCAACTTTCTCTGAAGAACAAAGAGACAGAGCTGGCCGCCCAACAAGAGGCCTTTCAAGGTTTGGAATCTCAACTAGTGAAAAAGGAGGCACAGCTGACTGCTCGGGAGGCCACCATCCAGGGGAAGGCTACCGAGCTCGCCCAGAAGGATACTGAGCTCGCTCGGCTCAAGAAAGAGTTGGAGGACTATAAGTCGGGAGAGTCCGCCCGGATTGAAGCAGCCCGACTGGCCTACATTAAGTCGGACCCCTTTTTGGACCAAGTGGCGGAGCGCACTGGTGGCATGATTGTGTACGGCGTGAAGGGCGCTATCCAGCAGCTGACCGAGGTCGGCCACCTTCCCGAGGACCTTCCCCCTAACGCAGTGAAGCCGAGGTTGATCAAGGCATCGATTCCTGAAGATGCCTTCCCCCCGTTTACTTAGGTTAAATTTTTACTTGCCTTTGTTTCGTAATGACTCGGCCTTCGGGTCTTAGAAAGTTTGCCCTATTTTGAGTTGACTTAGCCTTCGAGGCTCAATTTTGTAGAGGCCATGAGCCCTTCTCTGATTACATTAGCTTGCTATGGTTTCACTTCAATCGCCCTGATACCGTATTTGTTTGCTTGCGATGCTTGAGGTTTTTGTTAAGTATTGTCTGCCTGGAGTGCCCGACCGGCTCTACAAGGGCCGACACTTGAGTCATATCACGAATTTTTACCAAGCGTTGACAACTCAGGACATTCATATTGTTCCCTTTAGCTCGACTTTGTGAGCCAAGCATCAAATTTTTCTAAGTGTCAGACGCTCAGTGTATTTGGGCTCTTAGTTATTCAGACAGGCCGTTGCCCGGGTTCGGGCATATTGTTCAATCGGGTAGATACCCTAACTGAGCGTTCTATCTTGTTTCTGGCGAGTTAACATTATCGGCGAAGCCGAGTTAGTTTGTATGCCTTGGTTCAACCAGTTCGGCTTTACCAAGCTGGCCTACTATTCCTTTTGTTTCTCACGGCGTGGGGACCATAGGAATGTGTTACTTCGTATTTCCCTTAAGCAAGAGTCTGGACACCGTTCGACTTACCCTGACCGAACGTGGATCGTCACGCCCGACCGGGCCCGACCGAACGTGGATCGCCACGCCCGACCGGGCCCGACCGAACGTGGAATGCCACGCCCGATCGGCGCCGAGTCCGGTGGGTGCGTGAGAGCAAGCCCACTTATAACTTGCTTTAGCAAGAGTCTGGACACCGTCCGACTTACCCTGACCGAGCGTGGATCACAACGCCCGACCGGGCCTGATCGAACGTGGAACGCCACCCCCGATCGGCGCCGAGTCCGGTGGGTGCGTGAGAGCAAGCCCACTTATAACTTGCTTAGCAAAAGTCTGGACACCGCCCGACTTACCCTGACCGAGCGTGGATCGCCACGCTCGACCGGGCCCGACCGAACGTGGAACGCCACGCCCGATCGGCGCCGAGTCCGATGGGTGCGTGAGAGCAAGCCCACTTATAACTTGCTTTAGCAAGAGTCTGGACACCATCCGACTTACCCTGACCGAGCGTGGATCGCCACGCCCGACCGGGCTCGACCGAACGTGGAACGCCACGCCCGATCGGCGCCGAGTCCGATGGGTGCGTGAGAGCAAGCCCACTTATAACTTGCTGTATTTGTCTTTTGGAGAGTCAGAGTTTTTGTCATCATTTTTTCTGAGTACAGTTACAAGAATCATTTCTCTCCACTCTCCTCACGGTACAATCTTAGGTGCACTGCACTCCAGGGTCTTCCGAGCCGTTTTCCTTGGGCGTCTTGTAGATAGTAAGCTCCTGATCCTAGCGCTTCGACTACCAGGAAAGGGCCACTCCATTGAGGCTCCAGCTTGCCTACTTCCCCGACTGGCTTGAATATTTTCCATACCTTGTCTCCTACTTGGAAACTGCAGGGTATAACCTTCTGGTTGTATTGGCGTCGCATTCGTTGCTGGTAGGCGATCATACGTACTGCAGCCTTGGCTCGGACCTCCTCAATCAGATCTAGCTCCGCCCGTCTTTTCTCCGTATTGTCTTCCCCGTACAGATGTCTTCTGTCAGATTCACAGCCGACCTCCATGGGTACCACAGCTTCACTACCGTGTACTAACTGGAAGGGTGTGCACCCTTAGGAGTGGTCCGGAGAGCCCATAGAACGCCGGGTAGCTCGTCCACCCAGGACCCCCGACCTGGTCCAACTTGGCTCTGAGCCCCTTCAGATCTCTCTGTTAGCTACCTCGGCCTGACCATTGCTTTGGGGGTATGCCACTGAGGTGAAGCCTGCTTGATTCCGAACTCCTTGCACCACTCTCTTATTATCCGACCTTGAAACTGCCGGCCATTATCTGACACCAGCTTGTGCGGTATGCCATATCGACATAAGATATTCTGCCATAGGAACTTCTTCACTGCTTGTTCAGTAATCCGGGCTAAGGCCTCTGCCTCAATCCACTTAGAGAAATAATCCACTGCCACTAGCAAGAACTTCTTCTGACCGACTGTCCTGGGGAACGGTCCTACTATGTCCATGCCCCACTGGTCGAAGGGACAGGACACAGTGGAATCTCTCAGCATCTCGACAGGTCGGTGCGATAGATTCTGGTACTTCTGACAAGAAAGCAGGAAAGGGCCAATTTCTCAGCATCCTTCTGGAGGGTCGGCCAGAAGTAACATGCTAATAAAACCTTCCGAGCCATGGACCGACCTCCTAAGTGGTTTCCGCAGGACCCCAGGTGTATTTCTCGCAGCACATAATCTGCATCTTCTTCTCCCAGGCATCTGAGCAGTGGTCGGGAGAAGGCTCGCTTGTACAGCGCGTCTCCTATCAGAGTAAACCTGGCCGCCCTTATCTTAAATATCCTGGCTTGCTCCAAACTGACCGGAAGAGTCCCTTCCTTCAGATAGGTTATGAATGGGGCTCGCCAGTCTCCTTGTATTTCCATTTCTGTTTCTCTCTCCACCTGGGCTACCAGCATGACTTAAGGCGACGTATGCGGAAGACCCAGGGATGGATGAACTGGCTAACCTAGCCAGTTCGTCAGCCTTGGCATTATCCCCCCGAGGGATCTGTAAAATCTGACTTCTTGAAACTCGCTTGTAATTGCTTGTAAGCCTCCACATAAGCTTGTAACTTTTCATCGTTGACCTCGAACTGCCCGGTCACCTGCCGAGCCACCAGCTGGGAGTCCGAGTGCAGGATGACCCGAGTAGCACCCACATGTTTGGCCGCTTGCAGACCTGCCAAGAGAGCTTCATATTCTGCTTGGTTGTTGGTAGCCTGGTATTCTAGGCGTACAGCTAAGTGCAGCGAGTCTCCCTCAGGGGAGACCAACAAGACTCCCACGCCACTCCCTGCCCGAGTGGCGACCCATCCACATAATCTTCCATATTCCTTCTTTCTCTGCATGGAGCTCGCTAGGAAATCAGCAAGGCCTGAGCTTTGATCGCAGTCTGGGCTGGTACTGAATATCATATTCGCTCAGTTCAGTTGTCCATTTGACCATCCGACCTGAGACCTCAGGGTTGATCAACACCTTCCCGAGTGTCTATTGGTCAGCACTCGGATAGGATGAGCCAAAAAGTATGGTCGCAGTCCCGAGCCATCAACACGAGGACATAAGCTAATTTCTCGAGTGTAGTATACCTACACTCGGCCTCCTTAAGTAAGTGCCCAAAGAAATAGACCGGTTGCTGCTCGGTCTCCTTCCGGGTTACAAGCACAGCACTCACAGCTCCCTCAGTAGCAGATAAATAAACATACAATGGTTCCCCTTCCTCGGTTTAGCTAATACGGCTAGACTGATCAAGTAAGTCTTCAATTCTTCAAAGGCCTGGTCACATTCAGCATCCCATTGGAACTTGTGGCCTTACGCAGAATATTGAAGAACGGCAGACTTCTATCAGCCGACCGGGAGATGAATCGGGATAAGGCAGTGATTCTCCCCGTCAAGCGCTGGACTTCCTTAAGTTTTGGGGGGGCATGTCAGCAGAGCTTCACTTTGCCTGGTTAGCCTCTATCCCTCGTTCGTCAGGATGTAACCGAGGAATTTACCACTTTTGGCTCCGAAAGCATTTGCAGGATTAAGCTTAGGTCATACCTCCTGAAGAGTGCAGCAGGTCTCTTGCACATCTGCTATCAGGTCTGCAGCTCGGAGGGACTTGATAGGATGTCATCTACATATACTTCACGTTCTCCCGAGCTGCTCCTTAAAACCTTTTCATCACCTTTGATAGTCGCCCCGGCATTCTGAGTCCGAAGGCATAACTGTGTAGCAATAGGTCCTCGCCGTGACAAAACTGACCTTCTCTTGATCTTCTAAGGCTAATGGCACTTGATGGTATCCTGGTAGGCATCCAGCATGCAGATGAGCTCGCTCCCCGCAGTGGAGTCTACCATCTGATCTATCCGGGGAGTGGATAGCATCCTTGGGGCAAGCTTTATTAAGGTCTCTGAAGTCGATGCAGACCCTCCACTTGTTCCCGGCTTGGAGACTAGCACCACATTGGCCAGCCAGGCAGGGAATGCACTTCTCGGATGTGTCCTGCGACAGCAGCCTTTCACCTCGGCCTGGATAATCTTATTCTGCTCGGGGCTAAAGTCTCTTTTTCTTGCTTCACAGGTCGGGCGTTGGGTAAACGTGTAGCTTGTGCTCCATGACCTCAGGCCTGACCCCTTTCAGATCTTACTGGGACCAGGCGAATACATCTTGGTTCTGCGTCAGACATTCTATCAGCTGTTGACGGAGGTCGGGTGATAGCCCCGGAGCTATCCTCACTTTAGTCTCTTCTCGGTCAGGCAAGAGTTGGACCTCTTCTTTTTCTTCTAGCAGTTCGGCCCAGGGGGAAGGCTGAGAGGACTGTACCATGTTGCAGTTGACCGGCGGAGCTCGGAAGGCCTTCCTTACTTCCACTCGGACATCATCCACATAACACCGGCGAGCGACCTTCTGATCTCCTTTAGCTTCGCCGACCTGATCCCCCACCGGAAACTTGACCTTTAGATAGAAAGTTGACGCCACTGCCCGGAATTCATTCAGTGCCGGTCTACCCAGTATAGCATTGTAAGCTGACGGTGCATCCACTATCAGGAAGGTAGACCATCTGGTCCTTCTCAGGGGCTCTTCTCCAAGTGAAATGGCTAGTTTGATTTGGCCGATGGGTTGAACTTCATTGCCGGTGAATCCGAACAGAGGTGTAGCCACAGGTTGTAACTCAGTAGTTTCAATTTGCAACTGCTCAAATGCCTTCAGGTACAAAATATTGACGGAACTGCCAGTATCCACAATGGTCCGGTGGACCTGATAATTTGCTATAACCGCCGTGATGACCAGGGCATCGTCATGCGGCACTTCTACTCTTTGCAGGTCAGCAGGGCCGAAGCTGATCTGCGGCCCGTGAGCTTGGGCGGAACTGCAGCCCACTTGGTAGATATCGAGGCGTCTGACCTGCGACTTCCGAGCTCTATTGGAATCTCCATAGGTGGGTCCGCCCGAGATCACATTGATAGACCCGTGCACAGCATTCTGTTGATTAGCTTGCTCTTCGCTGGCATTCCCATGCTTGATGGCATCGGGGGTCTGGAACAACTGCCTGGCTGCAGGGGCGGTCGGTCGGACTGGGGACTCAGATTGGCTAGGCGATGTTCTTCCCCGACCTCGACCACCTCCTTGGTGAGCCCCTCTTGGACTCCCTCGGCCGACGCGGCCCCGATCTTTGCCGGCCTGCCAGCAGTCCTGAAGGTCATGTGTATGGCTATTATGGAAGGAACAGTAGGGTTGCCATCTGGAAGGGAGGCAACCTTGGGCTACTTGCTGAACTATTCCTCTCTCGGCTCCTTGTCGGTGTCCCATAGCTTTGGGACTTCTGAGAGGTCCTCCAGGAGGTATATTTCTCTGCTGATGCTGAGGAATCTCGGGCGCGGGTCTGGCCTCCGGCCGCCTCGCGGCTTGCGCTTCTTCTACGTCCACGTATTTACTGGCTTTGCCCAGAAGGCTCTCGAAGTCCTTCGGAGGTTTTCGGATCAATGATCTAAAGAACTCGCCTTCCTGTAAGCCTTGGGCAAAAGCACTGACCAGCACCTCAGACGTAGCCGTGGGTACATCCAGTGCGACTTGATTAAACCTCTTGATGTACGCTTTGAGAGGCTCTCTGGAGCCCTGCTTCAGGGTAAACAAGTTGAGGCTGGTTTTGTGGTGTCTCTTGTTGCTCGCGAAATGCTGGAGGAACAATTTTTTAAAGTCAGCAAATTCTCTTACGGATCCCTTTGGCAGTCTATCAAACCATCGCTGGGCCGGCCCGGCTAGAGTGGTCAGGAAGGCTCGGCATTTTACCCCATCCGAATATTGATGCAGCATCGAAGCATTCTCAAACTTCATCAAATGCTCTTCGGGATCAGTAGCTCCTCCGTATTCAGTGATGGACGGGAGTCAGAAATGCTTGGGCAGTGGCTCGTGCAAGATTTGGCTGGAGAAGGGGAACCATGTGCGCTCAGTTGGGGTCGGCACAAGGGGAGCCTTCCCTTTGTTAGCTCTGGTATGGCTGGATGTAGCTTCATGAGGGTCCGATTGTCCTGCTCCTTCAGCTGGGCCAAACAGCTCCTGGTGGAAATGAGGACTGTCCTCCTGTCGAACCCCTCCCTCAGTGCCCACACGAGCAGTGTGCTCGACTGGGCCCGCCTGAGTGGGTCGAGCGGCTGCCTGTTGTGCTACGGCCAGTTTCTTCGCTTTGGCTTCGACTAGCAACTCGAGATCCTCTTGTGAGAGAGTAAGGGTCACCCGGTTGGATTCACTCATCTTCGGCTTTCGATCAGGCTGATGTTTCCCACAGACGGTGCCAAATTTGATCCTGTCGACAAGCGAAGACCGGTTCCTAACCAGTTGACTCGGTCTGACCAAGACGACCCGGTCGGCTATAGCTCAGGGGGCCGGACTCGGGCTCAGCTAGTGATAAGGCTCAAATCGCTCGGCTCGGACCGAAATAAAGCTCACAAAGTGGTGGTGTGATTGCAAAATGACAGCGATCTCCTCTCTGAAGCCCAAAGGGGGGTTTATATAGGGGAGAGGAAACTCTCTACTGTGTCAGGGCTGGCAAATCTCATTAAGAGAGGATCAGTTGACAGATTGTGATAGTGACAGCCACATTAATGTTGTGAGACCGCCACAGCCGCCTGACACCCTGCCGAAGCTGTCTCTTCTATTCCCCATTAACTCTTGGCGGCTATGTCAGGCAATGATTATGCCAAGGGGGTTGTCTTCCGAATACTGATAGGGACAGCTTATAATTGTTCGACCATCCCAGAGTAATCACGAGTGCCTGACCCTGATAACAGACTCCAAGGGCCTGACCTCAGGCGACCGACCCCGAGTGCCTGACCTCGGGCGACCGACCCCGAGTGTCCCGACCTCGGGTGACTGACTCCGAGGGTCAGACCTCGGGTGACCCTTGGCCTGGCCTATTTATCGCAGGTTCAGAGCGGCAATAGAACCCGACTGAGCTCCTGATCGTTCTAAGAAATCATCTACCCGGATCATGTTGTGTGATAACATTAGCACAATTAACCTAACCAAGAATCCAGTCCATTATTCTAGGACCAAACATATTGAAGTGCGTCACCACTTCATTAGGAATCATATTGCTAGGGGAGATATTGCACTTGTTGGATCGTGAAAAACCAATAGAGGGGGGGTGAATATCGGAAATCGCTCTTTTTCGGAAAACTAAGAGTAAGTGAACAGCGGAAATAAAAATACGAGACACAGCACAAAGACACAGTGGTTTTTACTTGGTTCGGAGCCTATGTCGACTCCTACTCCAAGGCCCACGGTCGTTGACCGTTTACTTTGGGCAATTCTATATTCGTGCAAATAGGTTACAATGATTTCAATTACAAAGAGAGTGCAATAAAATAATAATAAAATATTAAGCTCTTCGTTACCGACGTCCGGAGTGTATCGATTCTTTTCGGGGCAGCGGGACGTCGTCGGCTCGAGGTGAGGCGTTTCTGGAGCAAGGCGCGAGCGTAGAAGAGCGTGGAAGCTTTGGAATGAAGTTTATATCAAGCTTGGGGTCGAGGGGTGCTATTTATAGCACCTAGGGCGCCCTGGACTTTGGGGGCGCCCTGCCACGTGTCAGCCGATCCGCGCTTCACTCGGTCAAGTGTTATCCCACCGGAATAGGGATGAGGTTTGACCTCTGGGGCGCCCTGGTCGCAGAGGGCGCCTTGGCTGACTTCTTCCGCGCAGAAATCTCGCTGTGGATAAGCTGAAGCCTCGCAGTCTTGGGCGCGGAGGCGCCCTGGCTGCTGAGGGCGCCTTCACTGACGAAGGCGCCTTCGCTGCTGAGGGCGCCTTGCCCATTAAGCAGCCGAAGCTCTTTTTGCTTCGCTTGGTTCTGGTTCACCTTGAGGGCGCCTTACTCAGCTGCTGCCTCACTCCTTTGAGGCTCTCTGAGTTGCAGACACACATTCCTTCGGTCCTGCATTCAGGGTTAGTCCAAAACACAATAAAACAATTAATTATTATTTTATACAGCCTTAGCTGTCTTGGTTCTGACTTTGGTCTCCAAAATGGAGCCCTAGGTCGAACCGACGCCTACTGTTCCCTCGACGGGGAACGCGTCCTCACCTACTCCTCTCGGGAGAATTTACCTGATGCCAACCGTTCCTTTGGTTGGACTTTTGCCTGACGGTCCTTTGTCAGGTCTTGTAAACTGGCAGTCCTTCGCCAGTTGCCTAGCAGTCCTTCACTAGGGCTTCGTTGCTGGCAGTCCTTCGCTAGCGCTTGATGCTGGCAGTCCTTCGCCAATTGCCTAGCAATCCTTCGCTAGGGCTTGGATACTGGCATTCCTTCGCCAGGTGCCTAGCAGTCCTTCGCTAGGGCTTTGTATCCTGGCAGTCCTTCGCCAGGTGCCTAGCATTCCTTCGCTAGGACTTTTTCTGCACACTCAGTGAACAACGCTAGATCACAAACAAACTTAACTTTGAATCCTTTGCCAATATCAAAACAAGGTTCGATATGGTGCTTCCTGCACCAACAGTACTCTCACATGTAGAGTCCAAATCAAACTTCATTGATATTTTCACTAAACCACTCCCCGAAAATGAGTTTAGCTTCTTAAGAAGGGAGTTGGGAATGTGTCGCGCTTCATAGTTTTCAAAAGGCTTTCAAAACCCTTCATGATAAGTTCTAATTGTTGGGATACAATTGGATAACTTTGGGGACATCTCACACAAACTATAAGGTTTACCAAAACGTTTTTGTTTGCTAGAAATGGGGTGAGATGTTAGGATCAACTCAATTTCTCAACATGTCAATGCATCCCTTGAGAAATTAAGTTGACGAGATAAAAATCACTTCGGTGACCAAGTATGGGGAAAACCAATACATAACACATGTGTATTTGGCTCTATGATCATACTTGGACATTCCAATCAAGGAAACTTGATTGGAAACCTGAATTTGACACAATCTTGATTGAAATTGGTTGAATGATTGTTGATTGAGTTTGACTCCACTTGGGTGGAGCAAAGTGATTTGTTCAAACCATAAGGACCTTTGATCCTTGTTTAGGGATCAATTATAGTCAAGGAATCACTTCCAAGATCGATATTCTTCATCAGATTCCTTAAAAAATCGTGTGAAAGTCTGAAACTGAAAGTTTCAGATCGTATCAGGGAATATCAGGAACCCTGATCGATCACTGGACCGATCAGGAGTAGGGTTGATCGGTCCCCGGACCGATCTGGCTCCATCCTGTGATGATCGGTTCACAGACCGATCAGACGGGCAGCAGTGACTTTGCAAAATTTTGTCCAAACATTCTGTACTTGCCTGGATCGGCCCCCGGACCGATCTGGCACCCTGTGGTGATCGGTCCACAGACCGATCAGGGGGGCTTCTCGAATATCATCCAACCCTATTGTTCGGTTCCTGATCGATCAGCCGATCGATCAGGATCCTGCCTAATCGGTCACCCGACCGATCAGGACCAGGTCAGTCCGATTAGTCCAGAGCCTGATCGGTCTGGGCGTTACCAGATCGAATGGTGATCCGTTCAACCGCATTAAAGGTTGGTTGGTGGACCGATCCACCAACCGGTTTAATCACGGATTGTCTTCCCTTTCCAAGCCCTAGCCGACCAAAACCCTTTAGCGCCGAAAACGCCTTCTCCTTCTTCCTTGTGAGATCTCTTCCTTCCTCTTGCTGTGCGTGTGCGATCCTGAGAGTGCGATCCTGCAAGCTCTTCCCTGTTTTCTGCAAGTTCCTTCTTGCTCAAGGTCTTGCGCCCAGACTTTCTCCTGCGCGAGCTCTCCTTCCAGCCTTCAAGATCTTCATCATCAACATCTATGGCACCGAAGTGAGTTTTTGGTTTCGTCTTCCTTGCAGATAAGTTCTTAGTGTATGTATTTGCACTAACCATGGTGTTTCTTTTGGTGTGTTATTGTTGTGTCGTAACCTCATGTTTTGGCCGTGACTTCTCCTTGCCCTGGCTCACCTTATGATTATGTTATCTATGCTTGAATCTCTTTTTCATTTGATTATTGTCTCCATTCTATATCAAACTGATGAATCTTATGATCAATTCCACCTTATGTTCACTTGATTGTTTTTCCCGTGATCAAATCTTGGGTCCATGATTAAACCTGTGTTCATGTGGTCAATTCAACCTTGCTCATTTGACTTATGCTATTTCCATCCTTAGAAAATCATCTAAGGGAAAGGAATCAGTGGAGGGTAGCTCGAGGGGCAAAGCCCCTTCCTCCTCACCGCCCTCCCGAAGGCCACAACCTTCCTCCAGTTCTCGATTTCCCAATGTCGCCTGCGAGCAGGCTTTTTAGTCCAGGACTTTCAAATTACTCTCCTGCCGATCGATTGATGTTCCATTTCTGACCGAGCACTGCCCTTCTATCATGGAGATAGTCACTTTCTACAATATTGGCTTTCTTCTTTCTCTTGAACGGACTATCAATTATGATCTTGTTTCAGAGTTCTACAACAATCTTCAACAAGGGCCTCAAGGAGGCTTTGAATTCACCACTCGCATCGCAAAGAGAAATCTTGATTTCTCTTATGAGATTCTAGCGGAGTACCTAGGCGGTCGACGATCGCCTAACCTGTATTCAATCTATCCCGAGCTCCCTGATCCTCTATTGGCTCCTTTTGTGGACGTCACCCCCGACTCCATCTATCGACATTTCTTTGGCCATCCCCGCCCAGCCGGGCTTGATGAGTTGGGTCCTGATTTTCTGACATTTGCATCCCTACGACTTGCTCCTGTTGACTACATCCTTTTCAAGATAATCACAAATTGCATCTTGGCTATCACTTCTAAGCCCTTAACTGAGATCCGACCCTATCATTGCCTGATGCTCTACGGCATGCACCGCCGCATGGACTTCGATATCATGGAGAGCATCTTTCAGTCCATTTTATCCTATCAAGAGCCGAGCCGCCGCACAGTCTATATGCCTTTTGGTCATGTTATCACCGACTGGCTTATGTCACTAGGTGTTGATGTCACCAAGGGCAGGACAGTGCCCATGATCCGACAGGATTGCAGACTTGGTCGGCGGGCATTTGCCAAGTCCGACATCATCATACGGGATCGCGATGGGGTTTTGGTTTGGAAGGACGGGCGGGGACTTGGCGAGCTTCCTGGAGGTCCACACTTTCAGGTACCAGCCGATGCTGCTATACCTCAGGAGGCTCCCGCTGCTGCTGCTGCTGATGACTACGAATATGAGCCCGAGCCAGGCCTACGATGGCAGATTTCCGAGCTGGATCAGACGATCCAGTATGATCTTCATCTGCGAGATCTTCATCGAGAGGAGGTGCGTTCGGGGTTCAGATCTTTCGACCGCCGACTGACCGCAGTGGAGTCTGATGTCTCCGAGGTTCGTGCGCTGCAGTAGACATAGTACAATGAGTGGCGTCGCCACACATTTCCTGGAGGTGCACCCTCTACCAGTGCTGCACCAGGGTCTATTATTCCTGATGACGCCACAATGGATGACCCCATGCAGGACGATGACCCCCCCCCCCCCCCCCGCTGACGCTTGATGACGATTGATGACACTTTGTTCTTATTTGGTGATTTCTGACTATTTGACGGATCTGTCTGTCCCGACTATTGCCTGGTATGGCGTGATATTGACTTTGATGCATTGACTTGCATCACACTATTTGCCTGGATGTTTTGTATTTTACCACTATGGTTGTTTTTGGATGTATATCTTGCCATCATTTGCTTATTAGTGGTTTATATAAAGATATCTGCGTGTATGCTTTATTTTGCATGTTTATGATTTTGCTTATGATGCCATATTCATATGATGCATATGCTTGTTTTACCATGCCCTACTTTTGTCATATGTGCTCATATATTTATCAAAAATCAATCATATCTTTGTTGTTTTGGGATACCCCTAGGGTTGAGGGGGAGTATGGTTAAACTTAACAGCCCCTCTAGACCCTTTTCGGTGTTCGACAAAGGGGGAGAGTGTGGTTGGTTAAGTTTAGGATGATTATATTGTAGGGGGAGGATCCTGATTCCCCTATGATTCTGAATTGAGAAATTGATTGGTAATCCCTAAACATAAAATCGGGTTGTCAAACAACAAAAACGGGGAGATTATTGATGCAGTCTGACCCTGATTGTTGTTTTGGTGTTGACACCGATTTTAATTTAGGTTGATGATTATGATTATGATTAAGTCCTGATCGGGAATTAGGCATGGGTTGGAAAATCCTAACCTGGATGGTTAGGTGTGAAAAATACTAGCTTGGAGGGCTAGGTGTTGAAAAGTCCTAATTCGGAAGGGTTGGGTGAAAATTCCTAGCTTGGAGGGCTAGGTGAAAAGTCCTAACTTGGAGGGTTATGTGAAAAGTCCCAACTTGGAGGGTTAGGTGAAAAAGTCCTGGCTTGGAGGGTCAGGTCCTAGCTTGGAGGGCTAGGTTTGGAAAAGTCCTAATTCGGAAGAGTTGGGTGAAAAGTCCTAACTTGGAGGGCTAGGTGAAAAGTCCTAACTTGGAGGGTTAGGTGAAAATTCCCAACTTAGAGGATTAGGTGAAAAAGTCCTAGCTTGGAGGGCTAGGTTGGATGAAACCCTAGCTTGGAGGGCTAGGTTTGAGTCCCTGGATCGGTCTGGTGACCGATAAGGGAATTTGGCACGCTGCTCCATCGCTGATCCGGCCGGTGACCGATCCAGCAATGACTGATCGGTCTGGTGACCGATCAAGGAGCGCACAGTGAGGTTGGGAACCTACTGTGTGGCTCCTGATCGGTCTGGTGACCGATCAGGGAGAAGGTCGTTGCCTCGTTGCTTGGCTCCTGATCAGTCTAGTGACCGATCAGGAAGCAGGCCGTTGCCTCGTTGCTCGGCTCCTGATCGGTCCGGTAACCGATCAGGGAGCAGGCAGCTTCCTCACTGCCCTGCTTCTGATCGATTTGGTGATCGATCAGGGAGCACTCAGTGAGTTGAGATCCCCCGCTGATCAGCTCCTGAACGGTCTGGTGGCCGATCCACGACTTAGGATTTGATTTCCGCGATTACTGTTCACTCAGACGTGGACCGATCAGGCTTTGGACTGATCGGTTAGGGAGCCACCTGATCGGTCTGGTGACCGATCAGGATTCACTCTGATCGGTCCGGTGACCGATCAAGCTTGTGTCACCGCGAGAGCTGGGAGTCCCAGCAAAGCGGTGGATCGGTCTGGTGACCGACCCACAAGCCCTGGATCGGTCCAGTGACCGATCACTTTAATTCAAAATGCACTGTCAAATGCTCTGATCGCATCTGAACATATCCGATTCTCTGTGCTTAACCTCTGATACTCGATTTGCTGCTTGATATGCTGTGCTAATACTCTGATTGAGCTGCATGTGATAGGGAAGGATTCAAACACTCAAGGAGAGTCAATGGAGGCCTTTCCTTGGAGCAGGTTTGTCCGTTTTCCATCTCAGGTTGCAACGGACGCTGGCGCTGGCTGGAGCTGCTGACTGGGGCTGGTCTGAGGGGAGCTCAGGGAGTCCAGAAGAGCTCAGTGGTGGCTGGTGGTTGCAGGAGAGCAGCTGGAGGCTGCTGTGAGATGTTGACCTGGCGCTTGTGGAGAGTGGATAAGCAGCGTGGTGGAGAAGAGCAGAGAAGAACTCTTGCTTGAACAGAAGTGTGGTTGCCTTGGTTCTCTGCTGCGATTCTTGGCTGCGTGCTTGTGCTCTTGGCTGATCATCCACTCTTGAGAAAGCTACTGTGATCTTTGAAGCAACCATCCCTTGCTTGAGCACTTGGAGGAAGGAACAAGAGGTTTTGAGTCCAACAGCGAGAAGACACGAGGAAAGGGATCCTTGCGTGAGATCGTCGTTGGGTGGAGCTCGGAAGAAGATTGCCGTGTTCTTGTCTGTGCTATGTGCTAAGTAAGATCTTTCTTGTGTTTCATTGTGCTTAAGACTATATCTTTGATTGAAACGTTGTGGAGAGGTTACTCCACCGAGAAGGAGGTTGCTTTCTATCCGGATCTTCCGGGGCTTGATCTGCCGACGATCAAGCGATCGCCCACCTTAAGGGCACGCCAAAGAGTAGGGGCAAGTTATCCCCGAACCTTGTAAATCCTCTTGTTAGCGTTCTTGTGTTTGCTCATAGTTTAGGGTTTAAGTTTTCTGCATATTCTATTTTTGCTACTTCTGCTATGCTACTAAAAGTTTGAGTGCAGAAAATCGAAAAGTGACAAAGACCAAGTGCTACGAATGAGTGCCGGTGGAGCCAGAAGGATGCACGCGACGTCCGAGGGACGAGAAACTAGGAGGGAGTTGCTCGAGGAAAAGGCCGGGGAAGGATTCGGGTGAGCTCAACTCTAGAAGGCCCAAAATCACCCAGAAACCCAAGCTAGATGACTGATCAACGGGTTATTGACCAATCAACTCGGGCGCCCGTGTTCCAGGGTTCTTGAAACGACTCAGGCGCCCATGTGACTATAGTTCATCCAGAAAGTAAATGTTCCACGGCCGTTGCGACGTCAATAAACCTTGACCACGTGCCAAGCGTCCATGTGCACTCGGGCGCCCAAGAAGAGCCACATCAGCACTTCGATAAAGTTTCACTGGGGCTATAATTAGACCTCTAAATTTGGTTCATTTCATCCATTTGAACTGTAAACAAATTTCTACTGTTGTTTCATTTCTTTCTCTGAGTTCTAATTTGTGTAAAAGGCTTCTTCGTCCCAAGGAGTATATAAGGAGAACGAGCGTTTATTTATCTTTGATTAGCAATCTTCATGGTTGTAAACCAAGTAACTGATTGTGCCTCTTTTCATTTCTATCATTGATTTTTATGTTATTGTTTTTCTTGTGAACTAACTTCTATCTTTGTTAAGCAAAACAAAAGATTGGGTTTTATTTTCAGGGGAAATTCACGCCCCCCCCTCTTGCCGACCGTACGATCGTCGACATTCAAATTTAGGGATTTGGCGACAAACTCAATGTTTGTTGCCAAAATTGGGAGTACTAACGAACTCAATGTTCGACGCTAATTTCAGCGAGTAATCATGAATTCGTCACTGATTTCAACGATGAATCTTGATTTCGTCGCAAATTTAGCGATGAATATATAGTTGAATTTACTAAATTGAGGCTCGTCTAAAATTTATTTGTTCAATGAATTCATAGTTTGTTGCAAAAGCCATCGTTGATCAGTGGCAAAAATTAAATTTGTCGCAAATTAGCTATGAATTTCATATTCGTTGCAAATCTACGATGAATATTGCAATAAATTTTATTGTTAGTAATTTTGCAATAATTTTTTTTCATTGTTGTTATGTGACAATATTTTTTTTCGTCGTTATTTTCTTTGTTGATTTGCGATGAACTATTTTCAATGCTAAAATTCATCCCTAAATAAGGGGTTTTTAGAGAGACCCTCTCTTTTGACATAAAAACCCTAAAATGAAAAAGTTGTGAAAAACTCAAAATTCTCTTGTCCACATGGAGACCTCTATCTACTCACCGCATCAAATTACATATACTCTAGTAAAAAAAATGATTAACTATGTTGGGTAACGTCGAACCTAACATGATTGGCCCGACCCCACGAAAGTTTCCTACCGATTGTTAGGGTAAATCGGGAAACGCTGGCGGTGGACAATCTAAAAGTCTAACATCCCACCTTTGCGCGCTCCATTTGAAGATAAAATTCCTATAAAATTCATCGTAGCTAAGGATCGAACCGTGGATATTTGAAAGATAACTAATTGTCCTTTCGCTATACTATAGCCCTGGGGGCAAAAGAAAAATTACATAGTGTAAGTACCCCAAGTAGGGTTTGATGTGGCCAACCGAGTCAAGTTAGGTCCTGTTGTGTTTTGATCCCTGTGTCTAAGTGTGCAAGAGCACAGGAAGCCGGAGCGAAAAATGCAACGGTTGAGAAGGATAGCAAGGGAAGGGAGCCGACGGGCTCGGTGCATCCGAGGGACGCGGAGTTCTACGAAAGAGTACCCCGATGGAGCGAGAAGGACGCGTGTGACGTTCAAGGGATGAAAAGCCGAGATGAAGCTTGCTCGAGGAAAAGGCCGGAAGAGAAATCGGGTGAGCCCAATTCTGGAAGGTCTGAAATCACCCAAGAAGACCCGTCGGAGACTGGTCAGCAAGGAGCTGACCAAAGCCACTCGGGTGCCCCTATGCTTTAGGGTGCCCGAGCTCTCGAGCGCCCGTATGCTTTAGGGCACTCGAGAATGAGGGAGCCCCTATGCACTCGGGCACCCCTATTCCCGGGTGCCCTAGTGCATACAGGTGCCCTAGAAGTGAATTCTATCTCCAACTTAGCCATTTGTGAATGTTCCAAAGCAGAAAACTTCCAACCCATGTGTTAGGTGCCCCTATTGAGCCACGTCAGCATTCGGATAAAGTTGATCGATGTTAAATCTGACACTTTTATCCCGCTCCGAAAATTTTTTCGAAAAAGATCCTAGGGTTTCCGAACTCTTAGACGAAGTTTCGAGATTCAAATGGTATAAAACTAAACATCCTAAGGGCTGAGAAACTAAAGTTAGGGACTCAATTGGAATTTAGTATGTTAGGAGGACTAAAACGCAAAAGGCATCATCACTTATAAGCTATGATTGTTGAGGCAATCGGCCAAGAATGATCGGGAAGATCATGGTTTTGATGTGTGTGCCAATAAGTTTAAGGTTAGGGTGTTATGTTGTATTTGATATGTGTGATTGAGTTTGCAGGACTTGGAGAATCACACGTGGAGAACATATCCGAGGGACAAGAGCCAAGGGAGGAGAGCTCCAAGGGCAAGCCGGGAAGTGGACTTCAAGGGCACACGTGAAGGGTGGCATGGAGGCAAGCCAAGGGAAGGCTTGTGTGCGCATCCGAGGGACGATAGCCAGAGGAAGAAGACTTCAAGGGGCAAGCCAAGTGAGCAGACCTGAAGGCGCACGTGAAGGAGAGGGTTCGGAGTGGCTGTAAAGTGAGCTGAGAGGCAGGGCAGTCGACTGGCCAGAACTCATAGAGAGTTTACAACTTCGAACCAGTCGACTGCCCTGGGGGTAGTCGACTGGTAAACCCCCAAAACTAGCCGTTGGCTGGCATTTATTGCTAGGCCAGTCGACTGCCCCAGGGGCAGTCGACTGGTCCGGGTCTGGACAGCTTGCGAAGTTGTCCTGTTCTCTTATAAAAAGAGGACTTTTCCGCACGTGAACGGTACGGTTTTGTACTGTAACGAAGTGTTGTTCGTGCGATTAGTCATCTGATCTTCCTCTCGTTCTTCATCGTATTCTGTTAAGAGGAAGAAGATGCTTTTGTAAAGGTTTCTCCACCTCGAAGGAGATTTTTCATAGTGGAGGTGGAGTACTCGCGTGGATCCTTCGATTAGTCACCCGTTCGAGTGGATACCAAGTAAATTCCTGTGTTAGTATTGCTCTCTCATCCTTTGCATATTTTTGTTTGTATTACGCTAACCTTTGTGTAGAGAAAACGACGAAAAAGTGCTATTCACCCCCTCTAGCAACGCTCTTCGATCTATCAACGATCACGTCCCTTTTTCCTTTACCAATCGCAGTCAAACCCATCCACCCCGATCCCTCTTCTTTCCTCACCTCACGAGCCATCGTCGACGCCAACCATCGCTTCCTCCTCCACGAGCCTCAACAGAGCAGAAGGGAGCAGCCAAGGCTGATCTGGAGGTTGGCTGGCGGAGACATCAAAACTCTCCTCACTTAAACTGATCTACTCACCGAATCAGGGGGAGAAGGAGTTGCACAAGCCGGCGAGGGGGAGTGTCTAGGCCAGACGTTAGGTAAACCCCAGATTCACTTGATTTCCCTCTTGTACTCCTTTAGGATTGGCATTTTAGTACCGAAAGGTGAACCAACACTGAATCTGTGCTAGAGAGAAAAGCTCTCTTCTTCCCAGAGATTGCCTATATTCATCCATTTGGAGTAGGGATAGTGAAGGGGGAATGAGCCTACGTTCAGGCTGGGATCCGGAGCTAACTGGGCTAGTGTCCTCCTCAGTTGCTAGAATAAGTGGCTCTGATTGGAATTCTAGCCACCAATCAAATTGAGGTAAGGCTTGACTCAGTTGAATAACATTGCATAGCTGTTAAATGATCATTATAGATGCAGTGAGGTTGGATGTTGGAATGTAGGTTTTGGTGGAACTGAATGCTGAATTTTCAAGTCCTGTTTTCGCCGGAACTGAGTTCTACTTGCTAGAGATCATGTTGGAAGAGATCAGAAGCTTGCAAATTATCTTCTCTTTCGTTGGCGAAGTTGGAGTGTTGCTGTGGAGACTAGCTGGGCTCAGGTAATGGTTTACTATGTTGTATTATATGGAATGTTGAATTGGGGTCATGCTTGGAAGATTATGGATGAATTACTTAGCTGATATGTGGTGTGTTCTGTCTGAACTTACAGTTGATAAGTGGATTTCGCTTTGTTGCCTTAATTCTATTGATCGATTGTTGATTTAATGGTAAAATTGATAGGAAGTGCAGATTCTGTTTAGGTGTGGATAACTCCATCATTTTTCTACCACGAGTTGATGAATGGAGAATTGGGTTTGATTAGTGAAGATTAGTATTGTTGAATTGGATGGAAGTTTGATCTCTTTGCTATTTTATAGGAGTATTTCTTGTTGGATTTGAATTAGTTTAACTCCCCCCCAACTGGCAGATCTGTCTTGTTTTGGAAGGTTATTGTTTTGAGTGAATTTGATTTATTTTGGATTGTTAGGGTTGAAACGTGCTTTAGCATCAAATTACAATGTGAATTGCTGATGAACCTTCTTGGATCAGTTTAGGTAACTTTGTATTAGGGTCTTGTAGTGTTTACCACATGATACCTTGAAGAATTGGGTGATTGGGTTGCGATTGGGTTTAGTTTGAAACTTAAACCTAATAATCTAAGTGTGGTGAATTCGAATTTAGGATTGGACCTAATTTTAATTACAATGAGTAATTAAGAGTCTTCCATTTTAATTGGAGGTAATTAAATGGAAAGGGAATGGTTAGGTTAACCCTAGTATGGTTTATGGATTTATTAGTTAGTTACCATTGATGTGTAATAGATAATTAAACGTGTCCTTGATACAGAGACTTGACGTGGATTTATTGTTGCTCATTATTGGCGTATGGTTTTTTCTACTTTGATTCGGACTTCTACTCTTTGGAGGCGGGTACTTCTTGCTTGTATTCTGTAGTTCCACTTTATCATATATGCATGACTATTTGATGTTTATGTAATAGACTGATATTTACCTTTATTTGCTATCGTTTTGTTATCCTGCTTGATACTTATGCTTGACATTGGATATGATCTAGATTTCCCTTCTATACAATCTCATTTATTTGTTATCTTATTCTGTATAGCATTGGTATAAGCATGAGTATGTAGATATAGAATAGCATACCACTGTATGGTTGCATTGATTGATTCTAGTCATTCTTGCACATGTGTCTAGATATATGATGATTGGGTTATGATACATATTTACAACCTGTGCATGTTAGGTTGAGTTATGTATCGATGACCTTGTAGGGGTTGCATGTGTTAGAGTCATGCACCATCCCTGCATTGTCGCATGCCGACGATCAGCGACTCCCTTGTGGTTGAGCCTATCGTCTTTCGGCACATGATATGCGCACATGACCACTCATGGGTTAGTGGATACCGTTGGATGTGTGCATTTGCTCTGTACTGCTCCACTCAACCGCTTATGGGTAGTGGTTTCAAAGCGTGGTAGCAAGCAGGGATCCCTTCTCTTCCCATAGACCAGAGAAGATGAGAGAGATATCTCCCCCATATACATATGGGGTGGAGTGTTTACTCCACCAATATCCTATCCACTCAATCACTCAGGAGCAGTGATGGCATAGTGCGGACAGTGTCACAGCTCTATCCACTCGGCCGATACATTATCGCATATCTTGGTGGCTTGACTGGTGTTAGGGGCGATCATGGCATTGCATTCTGTGCATATGATGCATTATGCATTTTGATTGTGTTTGATGCATTTATTTGTTGCACTTATTTGACATGTACACACAGGATATACCATTTGTGTGATTTGATGACCCTGCACTTGCTCGCATGGTACGAGTCCTTTTATGATCAAGATAGACTAATTTTCTGGTATGTACGATCCTTTGTTACTTCAGTTATGCATATTTCAGATACTTTTGCTGAGACTGTATCCTGTTGTTTCTGTATAACTTATTTTGCTATTTTTTTTACCATGCATATCTTTCTATATATCAGCAGAGTCCACTTGGACTCACCACTCGTCACAATGATTTTGTTTTCAGGTTGATAGCTCGCTAGAGGAGCCCAGTTGTCAGTCCCGGGTCCCCACGACTCCATTTTGATGGGTGCTTCCGCGTATTGGGTTTTCTTTATAGCTTTTGTTTTGGCATTGTATTCAGTTCTATATCGTAGTCCTATATTTTATTCATTCGTGCAGTATTATACTTTTGAGTCCTTTGTTAGACTTGATGTGGTTGTTTCTGGCTGCGTATCTGTCTCGGGCAGCTCAGGTGAGCTTTACAATTTTTAGTGTGGTGATGTTGTTATTTTTCATATGTTATCTATCTTGTTTTGAGGTATGAGGCCAAATTTTGAACTGCGTGTGTTGTGTGTATGTATAAATTATCCACCAGACAGGGGAGATGCTGTCCGATTTTATATTGGATCAGCGGCTCCGTTGGTCTCGAGGCGTAACAATCGGGGTTATAAATACACTCCTAGAGCTCAGTTCCAAAATATCAATTGTATTGTACTCGAAATTTATTTTAGTTTTCCACTGTTTTCTGAACTTTCATTTTGTAAAGAGGCTTTTCCGCCCCCAAGGTGTTCATCTGGAGATTCCGCTTTATTTTACCTTAGATTATCATCTTTCCTGGTTGCAAACCAAGTAAATCTGTGTGCCTCTTTCCTTTTTCTATCTAGTTTATTTTTATATTATTTATTAGTATTGTGTACTAACTTCCATCTTTGTTAGAAAAAACAAAAGAGTGATTCTTTATTTACAGGAGTAATTTATTCCTCCTTTTGTCGATTGTACGATCACTGACGCATAGAAAGTTGACTAGAAAGTTATGATTCTTAATTGTTATTGATGGGGCTGGATAGCCCGTGCCCGACACAAAGATGAAGAAGTGAGGGACACGACCTAACCACTCCCCCCGGGGCCCCGCCCCGTTCGGGGGAGTGCCCAATCGGGGGGGGGGGGGGGGGGTACTCGGAATGGTAGGGCCCCGAGGGTACTTCGGTAGATATTGCACCCAAATACTCCCCGAGCTCACATCGGGAGGCGGAGTCCTCGCAGCCACCGTCCTCAAGAGCCCCGACTGCCTCAAACAGAAGGATAATGACGCAGACTATTTCAAAGGATACCCCTTTACCCCCTATAGCAGGGGGTGCAGCCTGAATATCGGGAACGTGGCACTGCTAAAGGGAGCACGATCAGTCAACCGACGCCAGTATAAAAGGTAGTTCAACCCCTCCGGTAAGGGAGGTCACAATCTCTTATCTTCACATACTACCTTTCTTTCTCACCAATCGGATAACCTGCTGACTTGAGCGTTGGAGTGGACTCCGCCGGACCCCTGCCGGCGTGTCCCCCTAACGCTTGTGTTACTCTTACAGGCCCCCTCTAAGTTCCTCATCTACCTCGCCATTCCTGCTGGGGCTGATCCTCAGTGACTGGTCATCGCCGACGACTTCTTCTGGAACAAATTTGGCGTCGTTTGTGGGAAACTACAACAAAGTACCTGAAGGAGCACCGATGACAGGACCGGAGGAACAACCCCTCACCCTCACGCGAGAGGAATTTGACCGCCTGGTGGCTAACGCCGTCAAGGAAGCTTTGGAGCAGCACCAAATCGAACAGGCTACCCCACAACCGGCGGGTCCGGCGAGGGAGGAGATCCCTAGAATCTTTGCCTCGCACTCCAGACAGTCTGTGACCCCGGTGGGGCGACAGGACGGCGCAGCCCAAGGCCCCCGGAGAGAATCCCCTGGGGAGGGGGAAAAGGCCCACTTAGAGGCACAAGGAGGGGACGGGAAGGAGAGATGGACTCAAAATCTGGCAGAAAACTCCCTCTACCTCTTTTTCATCCGAGATTGTGGAGGACCCCATGTCGAAGCAGTTCCGCGGGTTGGGGGTCCCTGAGTACGATGGGAAGACGGATCCGGAGGATCACGTCTGTAAGTTTGAGAATGTGGCACTTCTGCACCAATATACGGATGGAGTAAAGTGCCGAGTGTTTCTAAACACTTTGTCGTGAGCAGCACAAAGGTAGTTTCAAAGGTTGTCACAGGGTTCCATTAACTCCTTCACGGAGTTTAGGACAGCTTTCCTTCATCATTTCGCAAGTAGCCGTCGCTACCAGAAGACGGCACTCAACCTGTTTGCTCTTAAGCAAAAGCCTAAAGAACCGCTCAAGGAGTACATACAGCGGTTCAATCAGGTGGCACAGGATGTACCCAGCGCGACGTCGGTGATACTCGTCAGCGCTTGCACCTAAGGGCTCGTAGAAGGGGACTTTTTTCGATCCTTGGTGAGGAAGCCCCCCGCTAGTTTTGATGACTTGCTAGGACGCTCAGTCAAGCATGTCAATGTAGAGGAAGTACAGTACGCCCGACGGAAGGATCCCGCTGGAGTCCCTCCTCCTTCGGCAACCCCGTGGTCAGACAGAAAGGAGCCCTCGGCCCCATCCCGGGGGAAAGATTTGCCGCTCGAAAAAGATCACTGGGCTAGTAAGCGTCGGCTGGTGGAAACAGTGGACACCGAATAGCCGGAAGCCACGCCCAAGTACTGCAGTTATCATGACAGTTCGACTCACTCTACCGAAGAATGCCACACCCTGAAGAAAAGGTTCCCTGAAGAAACGGAGACCAAGCCTCGAAGGAAATGGAATAAGTCAGGGTATCACCAAAAGTCGCCACGACGCAGCCCTTCTCCCCGCCGACGACCTGCAAAGGAAAGCGAAATCCGACCGCGGTCCCGATCGCGATCCCGAGGTAGAAGCCGGGGGCCTGCGCCCCGAAGATCCTTATCCTTGGAGAGAGATCCCCAAAAAGGCAAAGCCCCTATGCGAGGCCCACCTTCTGGCTATGTAGGAGTCATCTCCAGAAGACCTACTGGGCGTGACTCTAACCGAGCTCGGAAATCATACACCCGACGGTTGGAAAACTACTCCATTGGGACAAGTCGAAGCCAAGTGGCAGGCCCAACTATCTCGTTTGGATCGTCCGATCTTGAAGAAGTGGAGGCTCCCCATGAGGACGCCAAAGTGGTTGTAGCTCACATCGCCAATTATGAGGTAAAGCGCATCTTCGTCAACACAGGGAGTTCCGTGAATATCCTGTATAGGGCGGCCTAGGAGCAGATGCAGATAGACGAGGATGAACTAATCCCCATTTCAACCCCCTTATTCGGCTTCATGAGATATCGCGTACAACCATTAGGGCAGATCACCTTGTCACTCTCGTTGGGTAACGACAGACTTGAAAGGACTTGGAGGACTCCTTTCTTAATCGTGGGCGCGCCTTCCTCCTACAATGCCATCTTGGGCCGACCAACGCTCAGTACCTTCCAGGCAGTGGTCTCTGTATACCACCAGAAGATCAAGTTCCCGGTGGGTGATCAAGTGGTGGAGGTTCAAGGGGATCAGCTAGTTTCACGGAGGTGCTACAGTGGTGAGGTCAGGGCCGAGTCTAGGAAGAACCCACGGGGCCTGGAAGAATAGCTGCTAAATAAGAAGAAAGAAGCGCAGGAGGCCTTCGTGTGACTGACGCCCTCGGTCTTTATTGTCTGGGTAAGATTTGTAATTTTCTTGGAGCCACTGTCTATGTCTCTCTGTGTGCTTGCAGAATTAAGTAATAAAATGGGATGCTCCTTCCAAAATAACAAATGAGTAATCTAAAACCCTAATGCCCCGCCGACCAGCCGACGCCCGGGGTACTTAGGCTTGGTTCGGGACCTACGCGCCCGGTCAAGTATCTAAAACCCTAATGCCCCGCCGGCAGCCGACGCCTGAGGTACTTAGGCTTGGTTCGGGACCTACGCGCCCGACCAAGTAATCTAAAACCCAAATGCCCCGCTGGCAGTCGACGCCCGGGGTACTTAGGCTTGGTTCGGGACCTACGCGTCCGGCCAAGTAATCTAAAACCCTAATGCCCCGCCGGCTAGCCGACGCCTCGGGTACTTAGGCTTGGTTCGGGACCTACGCGCCTGGCCAAGTAATCTAAAACCCTAATGCCCCACCGGGTAGCCGACGCCCGGGGTACTTAGGCTTGGTTCGGGACCTACGCGCCCGGACAAGTAATCTAAATCCCTAATGCCCCGCCGGCAGCCGACGCCCGGGGTACATAGGCTTGGTTCGGGACCTACGCGCCCGATCAAGTAATCTAAACCCTAATGCCCCGCCGGCAGCCGACGCCCGGGGTACTTAGGTTTGGTTCGGGACCTACGCGCTCGGCCAAGTAATCCAAAACCCTAATGCCCCGCCGACCAGCCGACGTCCGGGGTACTTTGGCTTGGTTCGGGAATACGCGCCTGGTCAAGTAATCTAAAACCCTAATGCCCCGCCGGCAGCCGACGCCCGGGGTACTTAGGCTTAGTTCGGGACCTACATGCCTGGCCAAGTAATCTAAAACCCTAATGACCCGCCAGGCAGCCGACACCCGGAGTACTTAGGCTTGGTTCGGGACCTACGCACCCGGCCAAGTAATCTAAAACCCTAATACCCCGCCGGCAGCCGACGCCCGGGGTACTTAGGCTTGGTTCAGGACCTACGCGCCCGGTCAAGTAATCTAACACCCTAATGCCCCGCCGGCAGCTGACGCCCGGGGTACTTAGGCTTGGTTCGGGACCTACGCGCCCGTCCAAGTAATCTAAAACCCTAATTCCCCGCCGGGCAGCCGACGCCTGGGGTACTTAGGTTTGGTTCGGGACCTACGCACCGGGCCAAGTAATCTAAAACCCTAATGCCCCGCCGGCAGCCGACGCCCGGGGTACTTAGGCTTGGTTCGGGACCTACGCTCCCGATCAAGTAATCTAAAACCCTAATGCCCCACCGGCAGCCGACGCCCGGGGTACTTAGGCTTGGTTAGGGACCTACGCGCCCGACCAAGTAATCTAAAACCCTAATACCCCGCCGACCAGCTGACGCCCGGGGTACTTAGGCTTGGTTCGGTACCTACGTGCCCGGTCAAGTAATCTAAAACCCTAATGCCCCGCCATAAGCCGACACCCGGGGTACTTAGGCTTGGTTCAGGACCTACGCGCCCGACCAAGTAATCTAAAACCCTAATGCCCCGCTGGCATCCGACGCCCGGGGGTACTTTGGCTTGGTTCGGGAACTACACGCCCGATCAAGTAATCTAAACCCCTAATGCCCCGCCGGCAGCCGATGCCCGAGGTACTTAGGCTAAGTTCGGGACCTACACGCCCGGTCAAGTAATCTAAAGCCCTAATGTTTCGCCGGCAACCGATGCCCGGGATACTTAGGCTTGGTTCGGGACCTACACGCCCGGCCAAGTAATCTAAAACCCTAATGCCCCGCCGGCTAGCCGACGCCCGGGGTACTTAGGCTTGGCTTGGGACCTACGCGTCCGGCCAAGTAATCTAAAACCCTAGTGCCCCACCGGCAGCCGACGCCCGGGGTACTTTGGCTTGGCTCGGGACCTACGCGCCCGGCCAAGTAATCTAAATCCCTAATGCCCCGTCGGTTAGCCGACGCCCGGGCTACTTAGGCTTGGTTCGGGACCTACGTGCCCGGCTAAGTAATCTAAAACCCCTAAAGCCCCGTTGGCCAGCCGACGCCCGGGGTACTTAGGCTTGGTTTGGGACCTACGCGCCCGGCCAAGTAATCTAAAACCTTAATGCCCCGCCGGCTAGCCGACGCCCGGGGCAGTTAGGCTTGGTTCGGGACCTACGCGCCCAGTGATAACCATCATTTTGTTGATTATTTTAGGCTCTAAAATCCATGTTTGATCCACATTTTATATGCTTAAGTTTGCAATTTTATTAGGTTTCATGTATTCCCTTCATTTTGGCATTTAATTCTAATCTTTGTATATTTGGGATATTTTTGGCACTAAATTTGAATATCATTTTTTGTAGGCTTCAATTGATCATGGACTTAGATCAAATCGGGTCAGACTTGAGTCATCATTGGATCCAGATCAAAGGGATCAAGCATCGGATTGATAGGAACCGTCCATTCTAGAGAACGGTTAGATCTGAGCCATCGGTCAACTTTTGGTCGATCCGAGTCCAAGATAGAATCAATCATGACCAGAGACCAAGATTTGAAAATTTCAGCCAAATCAGAAGTGATCTGACCGTTGGATCGAGCTCAAGATGTTCTAGACCATCCATTCAAGAAAAAAAGAAGATCTGGACCATCCACCACTGATCCGGTCAATCCGAGCTGGGGACAGTTAGATCAGGACCATTGATTGGGATCTGTGAAGTTTGGTTCAGATCTGAAAAGATCTGACCGTTGGATGAAGCCAAATTGATCTCAGCCGTTTGTTGCTTCCATCACCATATGGCTGAACCAATGAATCAAGACTGAATCATTGACTGAACCAGGGCCGAATCTGAGCTGAACCAAAACTGACTTGACTGAATCCAATTTCTGAGCTCTGGTTGACTGGACCAAACCCATGACTGAACCTAGCTGCTGGGTTGAAGCACATAAGAAGGACTCGATCTGATCAAACTCAAACGCAAGCTGAGCTGGCTTGACTGGACCGAACCATGGCTGAATCCACGCGCAGCAGCAACAAAAGGGAGCAGATCGCGAGAGTTAGGGTATCGATCGGCAGAGGGGATCACACACACGCGATTCATCCAATCCACCTTCACCGTCGGCGAGCCAATCCACCTTCATCGTCGCCGGCCGGTATCCACATCCATCTCTTCTCTTTCGGGGTTCGGAGAGAAGAGAGGAAGGGTTCTCTTTCGGGGTTCGGAGAGAACTTTCCTCCATTTTCATCACCGGCGACCACAAGCTAGGGCTTTGGGGGTTCCGAGCTTCAGCCAAACGTTGCCGTCGCAGCACTTTCATCCAGCACCTCCACAGCTAGGGCACGGGGTTCGAGCCCTAGTCGACGATCATCCACTTCACCCGAAGCCGGCGATCAAATTTTTACTGCATTTCTTTCTTCTGTTTTTCTTTACAGCAATTCGTCCAAGTTCTTACAGTTTTCGTCAGCAGTTTCTTCCTAGCTTTCGTTTACATTTTCTTCTTCACAGGGTATCAATTCCGGCAGTAGCTCCTCCTTCACAGTTCATCATTTTCTTCAGTAGTTCTTTCCAGCAAATTCTAGCACAATTTTGTTTCGCAGCTTTTTCTTTGTCCAGTTTCATTAGATCCGGCAGCCAGCAGCTCTTCGTAGCATTTACAGCAATTACTTCCAGCAGTTTTCTTTCCCAGCAAGTTCTTCCTTTCAGCAATTCAGTTACAATTTATTCCTACACAGCAATTCTTCTTCAGACTACATTTCCAGCAGTAGCTCCTTCAAATGATTCGGCAGCACCTTTCATTGAAGTTCTTCACAATCACTTCACAGAAAATCTTCAAGTTGAATGCTTGATGTTTTAATGTTTTGATGTTCGGTTTGATGTTTTGATGTTCTTCACAGAAATTCCATAATTCCTTTACATCTCTTCCGCAAGCTTAATTTGAGATTATGATGTATTGGATTGATGCTAATGGATGAATGTTTGTATTTGATTGATCTTCTCCTATTCCAATTGCACTTGCTTGAATCAATTTTAATCATGCATATGAGGTGTTTGGTCAAATTCTTGTTAGAACAATTTCTTTCAATTGGGATGTTCCTAGTTGCTTAACTCTTGTTTTGAGTTGTTTTTCCTATTGCTTTAGGTTACATGATTTTATTTGAATGCAATTAAGTTAGGATTAGATTAGATTTCTTCAATGTTGTAGTTTGCTTTGTGTTTAGTTTCTTAATGCTTTTATTTCAAGTTGCGCTTTCTTTATTGCAATCGTAGTCTGGTTAATTTAGATTTCTTTATCTGCATTGTCCTTCCTTAATTAGAATTAGGTTTCATATTTGCTCTGTTATTCATTTCGTAGTCCTAGCTCTTAAATCCAAAACCCAGTTTCATATCCCAAAACCCAAAAGCAATAAGATACGATCCTGAAATTTATCTTGCACCAACTATATTCGTTGGGAGACGACCCGAGTTACTCTATGCTACATTAGTTTAGAGGAATTCGGTACTTTAATTGTATTTGAAACCGTAACACGACAAAAGCGGTTGTCAAATTTGGCGCCGTTGCCGGGGAATGTAGTGGTGCTTGATAATTCTATCTTTTGATTTTGTTCTGATTGCTTTATCTTTTATATACGGTTGCTGCCATTTTTCTTGGTTGTTTTGTGACAGAGCTGCAAGATCAAAATGTTGTCACCAAAGGACTGTAAAGAGATCACAAGTGTACTGTCAGAGTTAAAGTTTTGGTTGAATCATGTGATCCAACAAAGATCCAACAGTCATGCATCTACTTACCAGCAACCACAACAATTCCAACAGCAAACTCAGATTGGGCAGCCACAATTCCAGAATTTTCAGCAACCAAACTATCAAATTCAGCAAGGGCAGCCACAATGTCAGCATCTCAACCAATTTCAGCAAACAAATCAGTTTTTTCAGCCATAATTTCAACAATGTCAGCAAGATTTCCAATTTCAAGGTCAGAATTTTCAGCAAGACACTCAGAATTTTCAGCCCCAACTATTTCAGCAATTCAATCAACAATGTCAGCCCCAACTTCAGAATTTTCAGAACAATAATTTCCAGCAACATTATCCTTGCTATCAACCCAATTTTCAGCAGTTTAATCAACCCATTCAACCATTTGAGCAGCCCCAACAGTTCCAATTTCAGAATTCGCAGCCAATTCTTGATCTTCAGCAGCCTTATGCTACAATTCAAGGCCAACAGGACTTCCACATCAATCAAGGAGGCTTTGAGAATCTTAATGAGAATGAGGCTCAACAACAAAGAATGGAGGAGATGTTTCAACAAGTTGTACAATATCATCAAAAGCAACAAAGGCTTCAAGACATCAAAAGAGGCGTTGGACAAATTGCTAGTCAAATGAATCAAAGGAAAGTTCAAGGATCAAGCCAACCATCTCCTCAGGCTACTCAGGATTTTAAGGGGTATGATCGTGAACTAATGTGGAGGTTGATAGAAGAAGAAGAAGAAGTCATCAAAATCAAGAAACCTAGAGCATGTATCCCTCCAGAGATTCCTGTTCAAAATTCAATTCCAAATTTTTCAGCTCAAGAAAAAGATTCTGAAGCACTACAAGACCCTTCTCATCTTTCATTTTCTGATGATGGTGTTATTGATGGTCCTAATCTTTCTAATATTGTTGCTGCAGAAATTACTAGAGAAGCATGCATAGGAGATGATTCCATATGTGTAGGGGATTGCACTAAGCCCCAGGGACCACCACCATTTCCAGAAAGTGTAGGGGCTTGCATGATGGGAGCAAGTACCCAAGGATCACCTATTCCAGTTGAATGTCACCCAGAATTTGAGCCTGAGATGGAGGTATTTCTTGTAGAACCTCCAGGTATTTTTCAGCACGATCAGGTAAGTATTTCTCCTATTTCTTCTGAAGATTGCATAGAGGTGTTTCAAACTGATTTTATTGATTGTAAAAGATTTTTAGAGGCACCTAAAATTGATGTTGTTTGCTATGATGAATCCCTTGATACATCTTTTGTGGATATGGATTGTAAAAAAATTTTAGAAGTGCCCCAAATTGATGTTCTATGTTATGATGAATCTTTTGATACATCTTTTGTGGAGATGAATTTTAATTGTGAAAAAATTTTAGATGAGCCTGAAATTGATGTGGTTTATTATGATGAATTTCTTGCTATATCTTATGCTGAAGTTGAGTGTGAAAAACTCATGGAGGTACCCATGGTTGATTTTTTAGGTTGTGATGCATGTCTTGCTACATCTTATTTAGATATTAATTGTGAAAACTTCATTGAGGTGCCAATAATTGATTCTCTTGAATGTGCTGCATTTTTGGATTCTTTTCATGCAGAGACTGATATTACTTTATTTCCTTCGTACCCTGCACGCTTGAGAGAGGTATTACATTATTTTGCAGGGTTTAGAAGACTTCAGGAGTGGGTGCTCCATCTGAACAGACTCCAACCACCTGGAAGTACTTCTAAGAGGCATCAAGAAGGAGGAGAAGATCTTACTTTAATTCATAGCACTCCAGTCCTTCAATGGATCTTGAACCTAAATCGCCTTCGGCCACCGGAGCATTTTTCTGTAAAGTTCAAGTGTGAGGGAGTCCTAGTTCTCTCAGCCACTCATACCCCTCCACTACCATGATGGAGGCTATTTCTGGATAGGCTCCGTCCACCAGAATGAAGGGGAGTTTATTCCTTTACTTTCCTTTTCTTGTTTTTCTTTATGTTTATACTTACGTGTTTGTTCGCTTTTATACTTTGCATTTATGTTTTGCTTCCGCATTCTGCATTTTGTTTGGTTTTGAATAAACCTTGTTTGACTTCTAGTTATATCTCCTTACATGTTCCTTTATTATGCTTTGAGAATCATAAAAGATAGTTAAGTCTGATTATTGAGTTTTGGTTTCCTTGGTATGCTTGGGGACATTAATTGCATTTAGTCATTTGTTATGGTGATGGACTCTATCTTGTTAGATTAAGCATGACAGTTTTATTGTTCACCTAGTGAGGATATTGCCATGCCTATTCTTAATTCTCTTATGTGTGATAACATTTGTGATTCTTGACACTCTAGAACTTGCTTTGATTCGTTTTGAAATTACATTAACATAAGCTTACATGAATATGATAGAGGCAACCTTTCTTGTTGAACTCTTAATTTTCCCTCTACCTTGCTATTGTTACTAGAGAGCGTTTCACCTATTACTTTCCTGTTTCATCGTCTTTCTCATTGTCACTATATTCTCATTGTCATTTCCTTGTTAGCTTGATCTTTCCTTGAGCATGCGATGAAAGCATGGGGTGATTGCATGATGAGTACATTTTTTATTAGCCTCTGTTATTGTAAGTTTGAGATGTATCATGCTTTGTTACATACTTAGTAGTTTCGCGAGACGCTCAAGTTTTAAGTGTGGGGGGGAGACAATTGTATATGGACGAATGCTTGTGTGAAAAAAAAATCTCTCTTTGAAAAAAAAAAGAGAAAATCTCTCTATGTGAAAAAAAAAGAAAAGAAAGAGAGATAGAAAAAAATAATAAAGAAAAAAAAATGAAAAAAAAGAGAGAGAAAAGAATGAAAAAAAATCTCTCTATATGAAAAAAAAAATTTCCTCAAGCATTCGAGATTGTATTAGTGATGAACAAAAATGAATATTTTCTTGATGTGTACTCTTTTGATATTATTGTTTAGAGAAATTCAAGAGTTATGTTGTTAATCCATACATGCATTTTGAGAGATGTTGTAAGTGGTTGATATGTATTGCATTGAGAATGTGAAAGGATAATTTTGAGTGTTGGAGGTTTGAGTTGTTATTTACTTTGACTATTGTTTGATTGTATACATCATGTTAATTACCCCAATGCTCTCATCTTCTCTTTGATCTTCTTTCATGCTCTTATGATCTTCTTTGTTATCTACCATTTTTGTTTCATTATTATTCATTGAAAATCCTCTTGATTTGTGTACTTATGTTATAGTAGTGGAGAAGTAGAAGATAAGCAAGCATATGGTAGTGCAATGTCATGAATGTTTGAGAGAACTCCACTTCCATATCTGTTATTTTTGTGAGCATCAGTGCATATATCCATCTTGTGAGGTTTTTGTCATGCTTAGTTTATTCAAGTTGATGAAATTACCATGTTTTTGACTTATGTGAGATTTGGAACCATAAATACATGGATGCTTGAGACTTGATGATCCTAAGTAACTTTCTTTTATTATTTCTTTT
>JAGFNQ010002147.1:118865-331865 GCA_024364735.1 Boesenbergia rotunda | reverse complement strand
TTGGAAACTGCAGGTATAACCTTCTGGTTGTATTGGCGTCGCATTCGTTGCTGGTAGGCGATCATACGTACTGCAGCCTTGGCTCGGACCTCCTCAATCAGATCTAGCTCCGCCCGTCTTCTTCCGTATTGTCTTCCCCGTACAGATGTCTTCTGTCAGATTCACAGCCGACCTCCATGGGTACCACAGCTTCACTACCGTGTACTAACTGGAAGGGTGTGCACCCTTAGGAGTGGTCCGGAGAGCCCATAGAACGCCGGGTAGCTCGTCCACCCAGGACCCCCCGACCTGGTCCAACTTGGCTCTGAGCCCCTTCAGGATCTCTCTGTTAGCTACCTCGGCCTGACCATTGCTTTGGGGGTATGCCACTGAGGTGAAAGCCTGCTTGATTCCGAACTCCTTGCACCACTCTCTTATTATCCGACCTTGAAACTGCCGGCCATTATCTGACACCAGCTTGTGCGGTATGCCATATCGACATAAGATATTCTGCCATAGGAACTTCTTCACTGCTTGTTCAGTAATCCGGGCTAAGGCCTCTGCCTCAATCCACTTAGAGAAATAATCCACTGCCACTAGCAAGAACTTCTTCTGACCGACTGTCCTGGGGAATGGTCCTACTATGTCCATGCCCCACTGGTCGAAGGGACAGGACACAGTGGAATCTCTCAGCATCTCGACAGGTCGGTGCGATAGATTCTGGTACTTCTGACAAGAAATACAGGAAAGGGCCAATTTCTCAGCATCCTTCTGGAGGGTCGGCCAGAAGTAACATACTAATAAAACCTTCCGAGCCATGGACCGACCTCCTAAGTGGTTTCCGCAGGACCCCAGGTGTATTTCTCGCAGCACATAATCTGCATCTTCTTCTCCCAGGCATCTGAGCAGTGGTCGGGAGAAGGCTCGCTTGTACAGCGCGTCTCCTATCAGAGTAAACCTGGCCGCCCTTATCTTAAATATCCTGGCTTGCTCCAAACTGACCGGAAGAGTCCCTTCCTTCAGATAGGTTATGAATGGGGCTCGCCAGTCTCCTTGTATTTCCATTTCTGTTTCTCTCTCCACCTGGGCTACCAGCATGACTTAAGGCGACGGTATGCGGAAGACCCAGGGATGGATTGAACTGGCTAACCTAGCCAGTTCGTCAGCCTTGGCATTATCCCCCCGAGGGATCTGTAAAATCTAGACTTATTGAAACTTCGCTTGTAATTGCTTGTAAGCCTCCACATAAGCTTGTAACTTTTCATCGTTGACCTTGAACTGCCCGGTCACCTGCCGAGCCACCAGCTGAGAGTCCGAGTGCAGGATGACCCGAGTAGCACCCACATGTTTGGCCGCTTGCAGACCTGCCAAGAGAGCTTCATATTCTGCTTGGTTGTTGGTAGCCTGGTATTCTAGGCGTACAACTAAGTGCAGCGAGTCTCCCTCAGGGGAGACCAACAAGACTCCCATGCCACTCCCTGCCCGAGTGGCTGACCCATCCACATAGATCTTCCATATTCCTTCTTCTTCTTCTGCATGGAGCTCGCTTAGGAAATCAGCCAAGGCCTGAGCTTTGATCGCAGTTCTGGGCTGGTACTGAATATCATATTCGCTCAGTTCAGTTGTCCATTTGACCATCCGACCTGAGACTTCAGGGTTGATCAACACCTTCCCGAGTGTTCTATTGGTCAGCACTCGGATAGGATGAGCCAAAAAGTATGGTCGCAATCGCCGAGCCATCAACACGAGGACATAAGCTAATTTCTCGAGTGTAGTATACCTACACTCGGCCTCCTTAAGTAAGTGCCCAAAGAAATAGACCGGTTGCTGCTCGGTCTCCTTCCGGGTTACAAGCACAGCGCTCACAGCTCCCTCAGTAGCGGATAAATAAACATACAATGGTTCCCCTTCTTCGGGTTTAGCTAATACTGGTAGACTGATCAAGTAAGTCTTCAATTCTTCGAAAGCCTGGTCACATTCAGCATCCCATTGGAACTTGGTGGCCTTACGCAGAATATTGAAGAACGGCAGACTTCTGTCAGCCGACTAGGAGATGAATCGGGATAAGGCAGTGATTCTCCCCGTCAAGCGCTGGACTTCCCTTAGGTTTTTGGGAGGGGGCATGTCCAGCAGAGCCTTCACTTTGCCTGGATTAGCCTCTATCCCTCGCTCGGTCAGGATGTAACCGAGGAATTTACCACTCTTGGCTCCGAATAGACATTTGGCTAGATTAAGCTTGAGGCCATACCTCCTGAGAGTGCAGCAGGTCTCTTGCACATCTGCTATCAGATCTGCAGCTCGGAGGGACTTGATCAGGATGTCATCTACATACACTTCTACGTTCTTCCCGAGCTGCTCCTTGAAGACCTTGTTCATCAACCTCTGATAGGTCGCCCCGGCATTCTTGAGTCCGAAGGACATAACAGTGTAGCAATAAGTACTCTCCGCGGTGACAAAACTGACCTTCTCTTGGTCATCCAGGCGTAACGGGACTTGGTGGTATCCTTGATAGGCGTCCAACATGCAAATAACCTCGCTTCCCGCGGTGGAGTCTACCATCTGGTCTATTCGGGGAAGTGGATAGCAATCTTTGGGACAAGCTTTATTAAGGTCCCTGAAGTCTATACACACCCTCCACTTATCGCCTGGCTTGGAGACCAACACCACATTGGATAGCCAGGCAGGAAATAGCACTTCTCAGATGTGTCCTGCTTTTAACAATCTTTCCACCTTAGCCTGAATAATCTTGTTCTGCTCAGGGCTGAAGTCTCTTTTTCTCTGCTTTATAGGTCGGGCATCCGGGTAGACATGCAACTGGTGCTCCATGACCTCGGGCCTGACCCCTTTCAGATCTTGTTGGGACCAGGCGAAGACATCTTGTTTTTGAGTCAGACACTCTATCAGTTGTTGCCGGAGGTCAGGCCGTAGCCCCGGGGCTATTCTTATCCGGGTCTCTTCTCGGTCAGGCAATAGCTGGACCTCTTCTTTTTCTTCTATCAGCTCAGCCCAGGGAGAGGGCTGAGAAGACTGCACCATGTTACAGTTGTTAGGTGGGGCTCGATTGGTCTTCCTGACCTCTACCCGGACGTCGTCCACATAACACCGGTGGGCGACCTTCTGATCTCCTCTAACCTCGCCGACCTGATCCCCCACCGGGAATTTGACCTTCAAGTAGAAAGTGGACATCACCGCTCGGAATTCATTTAGGGCTGGTCGGCCCAGGATGGCGTTATAGGCTGAAGGTGCGTCTACTATCAGGAAGGTAGACCACCTGGTCATTCTTAAAGGTTCCTCGCCGAGTGATATGGCCAACTTGATCTGCCCCAGCGGTTGGACCTCATTTCCCGTGAATCCAAATAAGGGTGTGGCCACGGGCTGCAACTCAGTCATTTCAATCTGCAGTTACTCAAATGCCTTCAAGTACAAGATATTCACAGAACTGCCTGAATCCACTATGGTACGATGGATTTGATAGTTGGCTATGACCGCCGTGATGACCAGGGAATCATCATGCGGTACTTCTACTCCTTGTAGGTCTGCTGGACCGAAGTTAATCTGCAGCCCCTGAGCTTGGGCAGAACTGCAGCCCACTTGATAAATGTCAAGGCGCCGAACCTGCGATTTCCGAGCCCTGTTGGAATCTCCATAAGTGGGTCCGCCCGAGATCACATTGATAGACCCGTGCACAGCATTCTGTTGATTAGCTTGCTCTTCGCCGGCATTCCCGTGCTCGATGGCGTCGGGGGTCTGGAACAACTGCCTGGCTGCAGGGGCGGTCGGTCGGGCCGGGGACTGGGATTGGCTAGGCGATGTTCTTCCCCGACCTCGACCACCTCCTTGGTGAGCCCCTCTTGGACTCCCTCGGCCGGTGCGACCCCGACCTCTGCCGGCCTGCCAGCAGTTCTGAAGGTCATGCGTATGGCTATTATGGAAGGAACAGTAGGGTTGTCATCTGGAAGGGAGGCAACCTTGGGCTACTTGCTGAACTATTCTTCTCTCGGCTCCTTGTCGGTGTCCCATAGATTTGGGACTTCTGAGAGGTCCTCCAGGAGGTATATTTCTCTGCTGATGCTGAGGAATCTCGGGCGCGGGTCTGGCCTCCGGCCGCCTCGCGGCTTGCGCTTCTTCTACGTCCACGTATTTACTGGCTTTGCTCAGAAGGCTCTCGAAGTCCTTTGGAGGTTTTCGGATCAATGATCTGAAGAACTCGCCTTCCTGTAAGCCTTGGGCAAAAGCACTGACCAACACCTCAGACGTAGCCGTGGGTACATCCAGTGCGACTTGATTAAACCTCTTGATGTAGGCTTTGAGAGGCTCTCTGGAGCCCTGCTTCAGGGTAAACAAGTTGAGGCTGGTTTTGTGGTGTCTCTTGCTGCTCGCGAAATGCTGGAGGAACAATTTTTTAAAGTCAGCAAATTCTCTTACGGATCCCTCTGGCAGTCTGTCAAACCATCGCTGGGCCGGCCCGGCTAGAGTGGTCAGGAAGGCTCGGCATTTTACCCCATCCGAATATTGATGCATCATCGAAGCATTCTCAAACTTCATCAAATGCTCTTCGGGATCAGTAGCTCCTCCGTATTCAGTGATGGACGGGAGTCGGAAATGCTTGGGCAGTGGCTTGTGCAAGATTTGGCTGGAGAAAGGGAACCCTGTGCGCTCAGTTGGGGTCGGCACAAGGGGAACCTTCCCTTTGTTAGCTCTGGTATGGCTGGATGTAGCTTCATGAGGGTCCGATTGTGCTGCTCCTTCAGCCGGGCCAAACAGCGCCCGGTGGAAATGAGGACTGTCCTCCTGTCAAACCCCTCCCTCAGTGCCCACACGAGCAGTGTGCTCGGCTGGGCCCGCCTGAGTGGGTCGAGCGGCTGCCTGTTGTGCTGCGGCCAATTTCTTCGCTTTGGCTTCGACTAGCAACTCGAGGTCCTCTTGTGAGAGAGTAACGGTCACCCGGTTGGATTCACTCATCTTCGGCTTTCGATCAGGCTGATGTTTCCCACAGACGGTGCCAAATTTGATCCTGTCGACAAGCGAAGGCCGGTTCTCACTCGGATGACTCGGTCTAACCAAGATGACCCGGTCTGCTGTGGCTCGAGGTCGGACTCGGGCTCAAATAAAGATCAGGTTCAAATCACTCGGCTCGGACCAAAATGAAGCTCACAAAGTGGTAGTGTGGTTGCAAAATGACAGCGATCCCCTCTACAAAGCCATATGGGGGGTTTATATAGGGGAGAGGTAACTCTCTGCTATGTCAGGGCTGGCAAATCTCATTTAGGGAGGATCAGTTGACAGATTGTGATAGTGACAGCTGTATTAATGCTGTGAGACTGCCACAGCCGTCTGACACCCTGCCTAATCTGTCTCTTCTGTTCCCCATTGACTCTTGGTGGCTCTGTCAGACAATGATTATGCTGGTGGGGGTTATCCTATGAATATTAATAGGGATAGCCTATAATTGTTCGGCCATCCTAGCGTGACCGCGAGTGCCTGACGCTGATAACTGAATTTGAGGGCCCGATCTCAGACGACCGACCCCGAGTGTCCCAACCTCGGGTGACTGACCCCGAGTGTCCCGACCTCGGGTGACCGATCCCGAGTGTCCCGACCTCGGGTGACCGACCCCGAGTGTCCTAACCTTGGGTGGCGGACCCCGAGTGTCCCGACCTCGGGTGACCGACCCCGAGTGTCCCGACCTCGGGTGGCCGACCCCGAGTGTCCCGACCTCGGGTGGGACCCCGAGTGCCAGACCTCGGGTGACCCTCGGCCCGACCTATTTACTACATGTCCAGAGCGGTAATTGAACCCGACCGAATCCTTAATCCTTCTAATAAATCATTCACCTGGATCACTTATTCGCAATAAATTACCAATAATAATTTAGTAGAAATATGGATCAATAATAAATGCATCAATTTTCATTTTAAAAATATGTATTAATTTAGTAGATTTGTTTGTGATAATTTAGTAATGTAAATACGTGAAAATAATAGAGATGCTTTTTTATGATAATAAAAATATTGGAGATACTTTTGATTTTTCTGCCTTTTTATTTTAGAGAATAAAAATACAAAATAAGATAAAAATAATAAAAGATTGAATGAGGATGTGCAACGCACTTTATTGATGCCAAAAGAATATGAATATAACTGGCTCAATGAAATTAATTTCTTAAAAAGCAAATCATCTAATAAGTATGCTAAGTGACAAAATTTGAGGGGAATTATAACAAGAAAATTGTATATATATATATACTCAATGACATGTTATTATTATTATTATTATTATTTTATATCGTAGATCTAATTTTAAAAGCGATACTCCATAAAATTAATTGTCTATCCATCTCCAAAAATAAATTACGGAAGCACAACAATAAATCATCAACCTTCGCGGTCTTAATTCATCGTCCCTGTAAAGACCTTTTAACACTTAATCGATATTCTGATAACTTTATGGGCTTATTCCACTCATACTTCGGCTCTCGACCATCTAATTCAAATATTTTTATTAAATTTAGCGTCAAATATATTCCGACATAGGATTGAATCATGCTACTCTGAAAATCTCGTTACGGCTTAATCGTTTCATCGTGTCCGTGGGGGCCAACGACATATTTAATTGAGGAGCCAACCATGGTTTACTTTATTATACGCGAAGGACTTAGTGAAGGATGGTGGTTCGATCAACCAACTTCATCCCAAACTATAATAATGAATAATTTCACCTTTTTTCTTTCATAAATAAAGAGATTGGAAGATAATGAAGCCAATGTATTTTCTTGAAAGGGGAAAGGGTGGGAACGACAAAGTTTGGCACTCATCTGACTTAAGTCAAGTCAATCAACAAAGTGCCCGAGCTCAAGGCGAGTCAATTAGACCAATCTTCTAGTTAAGTCCGACTAATCGGACTCATGACTGGACTCAATTTGAACCTCGCCCGAGTTCAGACACCACATGACAGTTTCAGAACATAAAAGGCATCGGTTACAGAAAGGCGCATGTTGCAGAGTGATTTTGGCTATCATAATGACGCCAATTAAAGAAAAAGATGCGTCAACTACAAAGATGCGTTCTTTGGTAATCTCGTTCACCTCTTCATTCCTTATATAAAAGTAATGGCATTACCATGGAAGGGTAAGATGGAATTTTGTGCTTTATTATTTTTTCACTTCGCACCGTCCTTTTCTTTCTCCACATCTTCACGAATCTGACTTGAAGCTCAGAGGAGCAATGTCAAGTTATGCCTTGGCTCCCTTCAAATCTCTCTCTGGTTCTTTCAGTCGCCAATGGTGAAGACCTTCACCAGAGTCCCCATGTCACTCTGTAGAAGTCAACCTGACAGAAGTTGACTCGATAGAAGCCGATCCGACAGAGGCCGACCCACCCAACAAAAGCTAACCTCAGAAGAATTGACTAGACGCGCATCCGACCTCCGGAAAGAGCTCGGTCATTGATACATCGAGGAGTCCGTCCGTCCGTCCCTTATATGAAGGATACAACTGAAGCAACTTAACCTTGCTTTTGTTAACGTATCAAAGTAAATCTTCTGAATTATCTTGTATTCATCTCGGTTTTGTATTGTTTATCTTCTAATATGTTCAGTATGACACAACGAATATTTTTTTTACTATGACATGAACTTACCATTTGAATTATGAATCTCATGATCGATTATAATTTTCCTGTGCCTAATTGACTGGGCAAGAGAAATTATTGATGAATTTGTTATCACCAACCTTAACCTTCCCACCTGATTTGCTATCACCAACCTTAACCTTCTTCCTTCCCTATCCATTTCAGCAACCCCCAAATTTCAGAGCAGTTCAACGAGATTAAACCAACCCCCATATGGATCACTGTTCAGTAATCAGTCAGTTTCCCGCAAACATATCGCACCAAACGATATTGTCTCTGTAGTGAAGAAGAAAAAAAAAGAAAGAATTAGGCCAAATGTTGAAGAAGAACAAGTCTGATGAAGTGATGAGGTTTGAAAAACTGAATATCTTATTCAACAAAGGTCGCTAAGTTTGACTTAATTGTGTTTTGTTTTCAAATGGCGTGTCCTTAAAGTCAAATTTGTGCCGAAAAGTTGCAGGAATTCATGTGCATGTTTATCTTTGGATCAATGAATCGAATTAAACAACCACAGAAACAGTGAATTCTTCAGAGGGATGAGAAGAATTCATATGCTACAGGTCATTGTGAAATTTTATAACAGAATTTTCCGGCGAGTCATGGCTTCGGAGCAGGGGACTTGAGCGGGTGGCGTGGGGTTTTCCTCCACCGGCCCTTGCTCGACGTCGACCTCCCTCGAGCTGAAGGAAGAGGGACCCGCGCTGGACTTCCTCCCCTGGCTCCAAAGCCTTCTCAGGGACCGGAACGTCGCTGAAACTGGTGATCTCAGCTCCTCCAGCGCCGCCCTGCTCGAAGGTAACGGCGAGGTTTGAGGCCCGAGGCCGTCGACGGCGTTCCTTGGAATCTCGATCACCAAAGCCCTTTCGTTGACCCTGTCTTGGCCTCCCCAAATCAGCACATTGGTGGGAAACGCCTCCGGGGTGGCCTCCGGCTGCGGATCGGGCGACTCAGTTACAGGGGGGGAGGATTCGTCGGCGACTACGGCGCTGCGGCATAGCGGGCAGGTGGAGTGGGAGTGGAACCACATGTCGATGCACTGGAGGTGGAAGCCGTGGCCGCACTTGGGGAGCACCCGGGCCTCCTCGCCGTCGGCGAGCTCGGAGAGGCAGACCGCGCACTCGAGCCCGCCGCCGTCCTTGAAGTCAGAGTCGCGGTATATGGTGACGGGTAGGGAGGCGAGGGCGGCAGGGTCCAAGCCATGGCGCTGGGCGGCGGGGACTAGGTCGGCGGCGGCGAAGACAAAGCGGGCACCGTAGCCGGAGCGGTCGTGCCGGAGGTAGCGCTTGGCGTAGAGGTAGAGGAAGAAGACGAAGACGACGACCATGAAGAGGAATATGACGGAGGCCACCATGACCTCGCTGCTGATCCTCACGGTAGCGGCGTTGGTGGCTGCGGGATCACCGTCAACCTCGCTGCCCATCGCCGGCTCAGCTACTGATGACATTGAGAATTAAGAAGTGACGGTCAGAATTATGAGGCGTGTTCATCAGAACCGAGCTTTTATAGGGAGGAACCGAGGAGAAGGTGGAGAGGAAGGTGCGAAAGGTTGAATTTGTCAACTGTGGCACTGGAGAGGCGGCGGTCCACGAAGCACTACTTGGATGCGGACTTGGATTCCAAGTATTTGACGTGTAGGTTGCTTGAATTGACTTCTGGCCCTCCGTGTTTTGGTTTGCTTTTTTTTTTCCTCATAAAATGATATATATATAGGTTTAACCTTCCTTCTTAGTCATGATATTCACAATAATTTTTTTTTAAAATATTCATGAATTATAAATATTTAACATTTAAAAATTTTAAATTTAAAAATTATGTTATAATAAATTTACGTAATAAATTTTTTTTTATAGAGTTCACTCTTCCTTTTAGATTATAATACTCAATATTAAAATTTTTGATATTAATAAAATATATTATATATATTTAAGATTTTAGAAAAATATTAAATTTTCAAAAAAATAAAAAGAAAAAAGAAACGGATTACTTCTTGGGAGTGTTCATAAACTCTCTATTCTCAAATTTATCTTTGTATGCAGTCCCCATTCAAGTTTTTCTTTACATGCAATTTTTGATAGGATTGACAAGACAGTTTGGTGAGTATTATTTGAAAAAAGTTGAGTATAAAAGTTAGAAATTTGAGTATGTAAGATTACATCCACCACATCAAGAAACTGTGTACTCAATTTTCACTCATTTATACTCAAGTTTCACTATTTTACACTCAATTTTCACTGATGTATACTCAATTTTCATTGATGTATACTCAATTTTCACTATTTTATACTTAATCCATTAGGGAGTGAATGCAAAGAAAATCTCAAATGGGGAGTGCATGCAAAGATCAAATGGGAATTGAGGAGTTTTCTACCATTTATCGTTACTTCTTCTTCCTCCTCAATTTATATTTTTTTTTAACATCTCCGATTGCATTAGAGATGTCTCGAATCAAGTCGTGCACGGATCCATAGCAAAGTGTGAGTGTGTGTGTATATATATATATATACGAGTTTGCTTTACTGCGGACCGCGCCCTGCGGACCAAGTGCGCGACAACGCCTAATCGGTCCCGTGACCGATCAGGCATTGCCTGATCGGTTACGGAGGGGCTCGGGAAGGCTCGGGAGCGTACCTCGACGGGTTCACCGTGCCCCGACGGGTTCACCCTACCCCTAGAGTTCATCGCTCACCCCCTAGGTTATAGTTTTATTCGGGGGCGACGGCCGCCGGTACAATCGGAGGACTCGTCGAGCCTCTCCGTGACCGATCACCGTACCCCGACGGGTTCACCCTACCCCCTAGGGTTCATCGCTCACCCCTTGGGTTATAGTTTTGTTCGGGGGCGGCGGCCGAAGGTCGCCGGTATGATCGAAGGACTCACCGAGCCTCTCCGTGACCGATCAGTCAATGCCTGATCGGTCACAAGACCGATCAGGCCAACGCCTGATCGGTCCTGTGACCGATCAAGCGTTGTCGCGCACGCGGTCCGCTGCAAAGCATTTCTCTCTCTCTCTCTCTCTCTCTCTCTCTCTCTCTCTCTCTCTCTCTCTCTCTCTCTCTCTCTATATATATATATATATATATATATATATATATATATATATGATCCCGACCTTGCCTACGGGCGGGTTTATCGGCCGGGCCCACCAACCAGCCTGGCGCCGGGTAGGGTTAGGAGACAGGTCAGCAAAGGTATCCTCGGGTGGGTTCCCGAGCATCCCCCGGGAGTAGTGTTTAGCGGGCCACGAATGGAGTCGGTTGGGTCGGGCTAGCCATTCTACCAATCGAGCGCGTGGTTCCCACGCTCCCCAGCCATTCCTCGACCTAGAGCTAGGTCGGGCGCCGTAGACGAACGCGTGACGATCCACGCTCCAATATCATCAAGAGGACGAGCTACCTAACAGAATCAGACAGACATCACTCAGCAACCCCCCGACTCAGGGTATATCCTGCGCCTCCATTTTACCAGGCGGACGCGTGGCTGCCCACGCTCACTGGCGATTACTCGACTCGGTCTCCGACACTCGGACCCGCCAGTCGGCACTCGAGGTACGAGCTATCTCGCCCCTACACCCCCTACATCATCATATCCAGGGTACGACCCTGCTAACGGGGTTCCGCACACCTTACTCATCTCTGACACTTCTCGTGGTCAGTCCACCAATCCAGTACTCTCGTACTGCTTGAGCACCCCGTGCCATTCCCAAGTGCTGCCTACGAGCTGACAGTTATCACCCTCTTGTCTCGTCAATACGGGCCAGGGTTGTCAGCTCCCCCCGCTATATATACTCCGAACTCCCCAACCACAGGTACGCACGCGCGCGCAAGCTCGCTAGTCTACTGCCTCATCTCCATTCAACTATACTATTGCATCTGCGTATACTGACTTGATCGTCGGAGTGCCTGACCGGGGAAACCCCCTGCAGGTTTACTAACGGTCGTTGTTTTGCAGTGCTAAGCCGGAGCGCCACCAAGTCGTTATCACCTCACCAGCTCGTGCCACCCGGGAGCCCATTTGGCCCGGGGGCTCGCCACCTCGCTTCGCGACATACATAATCAGTAAATTAATCCCTTTGGTTATAATTAGCTTAATCAAATTTAAAAATAAGACGGTTGCATTTAAATGTAAGGAATTCGTAAAAAAGACTATTTAATTTTGAGATTTTTAAACGACACTTGTTTCCTATTTACCTCGTTAATTATGATGTCATTGTTTTAAAAAAATAATATCATTGTAATATTAATTTTTTAAAATTAATATTATTATAATATTGTTTTTCTAAATATAACATCCACACTCATGTATATAAATTTTAGCCGGGGTCCGTTCAAAGACCATTAATTTATTTATATGTAATTGTACAATATATCAATCTTAAATTTTCAAAATAAATTTCATTTCGGTCTGGGTTTTTAATTTCCCTTAATTTTTTTAAAAATTCGAATGGATTATAATTTTTAATTTCGCAATTAGTCACAACAATGCCGGTTTTAATATTTATATATTGATCCGGAGAGATACAATAGAACATCTTAAAAATATCAAATTGGCAAGTTGAGTTAGAGTTAATACAAAAAGATTTAATGGGATCTGTCGCTCAATGTTGCTAAGGGTCAATCGATTGCTCTTTGCGACAAATGATCGACCCGAGCGACCCGGTCGGATGACTCGGGCGACCCGGCCGGATGACCCGGGTGACCCGGCCGGATGACCCGGCCGACTCACCGACCTCCCTCGTGGACGACCGACCCGTTGATCTTCCCGGACACCTGCCATCTTTGGCGGCAAATTACAGACTTGCCGCTCTTCATGGCTGAGCTGAACCAATCTCCAGCACCTGTCGAATCGGCATGGCTAACAGGATATTTCAGTTCACCTTCACTCCGACCCGATACCTTTGCCAGACCAAAATACACAGCCAAACTCACACTTGGGCTGATACGATATAAAGCAGGATGTAACATAAAATATAATAGGGGACAATATTATATGACAGGACAATCTCCACAAGTTTTCTAAGATTCAGGAAATCTAACAGACAGGTCATGCTCTTTATTACAAATGAGACAACTTATCAGAAATGTCGTCTATAAAATGAATCCTGTGTGTTAAGAAAAAGAGGGATTCATTCACTTCATTCTACTCAAAGGGGGAGAAATGAAGAGGATTTCTACTGGCATTTTCATTCCTTTTCTTATACTATTATCTTTTTTATTCTTTTAGATGGTTATCTTTTTCATCTGTTGGAGGTCTAACTTGAGCGTCGAAATACAAGACCGGGGCACCCCCGGTCTCTTTACAAGTACTTTCGGCGACGAGCTAGTTTCGATAGTGCTACCGACTTTCTTTTGGATCATGACGGGCTGATCAATATTTAAGCCACTTCGCCGACGCTTCGCTCTCCACCGCGACAGGATCGTATATAATTTAATATCATAATGATACTAATTTTAAAATATAATATTATAGTAATATTAATCTTTAAAATATAACTTTATAATAATGCAATACATCATGCCTTCTTTTTAAATATGAAAATCTTGTAGTGGCATTGAATTTTAGTGAATACTGTCAGCCTCATGCTTTCCGATTCCCCATGACATAGATGAAAGATGACATCCCATAATACAGGGACCGTGTTGAGAGGACATAGGAAACAAAAAGAGACAGAGAGAAAAAAAATGGTAAAAATCCCGAATCTTCCCAGCACTGAGTGAAGACGTGTATAGAAATTGCAAAGCAAAAAAGCTTCGTCAAGTCAAGAAAGACTTGAGGCCTATCAGATCAAGGTCTCTGAGAGCCAGTTGACTAATACCAACAATGGTAATCTCTTGCAACAGCAGTCGCTGCATGGGCTACCATCAAGCGTGTGGTCTTGTTCCTGCCACCGACAAAATGGCACACGGAAACTCGTCGCACAAGTTTAATAAGGCAGACGTATGACAAATCAAGTCACCAAGGAAACGAGACGTTGCAACCCCTATCTGATTTTAGATAATAGACTTAACGGAATAATAAGTATTTAATTACTGAAGTATAGCAACGTAAAATTAAATAAAAATGTCAGTTTATTATTTCGTCATAAATTACCAAAATCTTTGTCCGATTAGACTGATTCAAAATTAAATACAATTCACATATTATATTAATTGATGAAGTAAAATTATTTATACTACATAATTTTTTCATTATGGTACAGTATATATTTGTTTTAACTTCACCATTATTTAAATTTTTCGAAGTTATTTATATTGTATTACTCCACCATTTATTTTTAATATAGAAGTAATTGACCATCTTTTACTGTAACACAATTATAATTTAATAAAATATTTTTCACCGCCAAAATAGAACAAATATATCATAAATATCTATCACAATCCAAAAGTGTTTTCACAAGAGATATGTTTGACCAACTTCACTCAAAATTGTATCAACAAATCTCTAAATCCAATCCAAAAATTTATATCACAACATACATGACCCTTAGGAACCCACATACAAGTAGACGAATTTGATGCATTCACTTCTTATTTCATCATATTGACATTGCTTGTAATATTGGTTCTTGATTGATATTGCAAACTGAAACATCAATAGAAAATTAAAATAAATAATATGAATATAATATTTTTGCACCAACATAAAGAATATAATTCAAAAAATTCAAACTTATTTTATGACTAATATTCACTAGGATCATGAAAGAAAGATGGCAAATGAAATAACATACATAGAAATATATGCCTATGATAAAATACAACTATATTATCATCAACAAAGATAAAATACAACTATATTATCATACAAAGCTTTTGAAGGCTTCGATCTTTGTTTTGGGTAAGAATGGTATCGATATTGTCTACATAGCTATGTTGGAGAGTGATAGATGACTTATGAAGGCTACATCATATAAGAATAAAATCATAGATAAAGAATATAAATGATCACCATAATAATATAAACATCATAATGATAATGCACACATAATAATAATATTTAATTTTTCAACCATGATGGATGACTTTGCTGGCAAAAGGCGATTCACTCGTCCTCAGCGCCCCCGCCAATTCGTCCCAGGGCCAACACGGAGGAGGTAAATTACGGGGGCTACTAGCCCGGATGTTGTGGCTAGTGCATGGGGAGGACGGGCACATTGACTTTGCCAAATTTTGACCCCCATTCCTCATACTGATAACACCCATACACTAACCATCAGTCCATCCCGTGGAAACTATGATGGATGACTTTTGAACTATTCAAGAAACACATCTAGTTTTGTATACTAGACCCAACTATATTACCAAAGACACATAAAAGGTAGAAATTTATCTAAGGAAAAAAGTATATATACAACTGAAAAGGAAATTTCAAATAGAAAGCATAGTGATAGATATAAAAGAAAAAAATACTATCAGGTTTAGAAAGAAGAATTCACCTTTTTCTTCAATTGTGAATCTTTTATCCAAAACTATCTCTTTCATATAACGCATTACAAGATATCCACATTCAACATTACCATTTTGTTTTAGATTATCTTAATGAAAATTGAAAATGTATTGTTATTAGTCACAATCCAAATAATAAGAATTATCAATTATTATCTAAATACATAGTCACAATACATACCGTCAATTATGTTAAACCTAGTCCTTTTGAAATACTCCTCGAGGCATTACACATCTTGACCCCACTATATTGTAAAAAATATATAGTTATATTTTCATATTTGTACCTTAATGTATTCACAATTAACATAATCTACTACCTACTTGGTATAATAGTTTTCCAAACATAGCATGTTATATCTGTTTGTGTTGTAATTATGTCCTGTGTTATTGTTGTCTAGTATATTTTCAAGCTTTTTCTTCATTTATTAGATTTATCAGAGAAGGATAAGAAAATAATCTAATCTGACACGGTATGTAGGAATTATCTCAATTCAAAACTACAAATAGAGAAAATTATATTAGTAATCCTTTTTAAAGTTCATTTTCTGAGAGATAAACCTATAGAAAATTGACACTACTAGATAAAACTCCATCTTGACTAAACCCATGCTCTATAAGCCTGACTACCTCCAGAGTCTACAATCAAGGATAGTGTAAATTGTCCATGCAAACTTGCATTAGTAATAAACATATGTAAATATTGTTCTTGATCAAACAAGTATCTTATCTCATCCTTTTCAATGGCGTGAGCAAGTGGAAGTATAACCTGATTGCTTGAAAAATCACTGCTCCCTCATATCAGGAACTGAGTTTGGGCTAGATCTCAATGATACAGTAGAATAAGCATTAATACCAAAGTTTGCCCATTCAGAAAAATGCTCCCTCAAAAACAAACTAATAAAGCTGGTGGAACATTCTACAACAAGGAAGCAAGATATTTCAATCTTAAGAAACTGTCTCCTAAAAGCATTTAAGCCTCAAGTAAGACAAAAAGCTACCTGCAATAACATTGAGGCTTTTGCACATAGGATGCCACACTCAAGGGAAGAAAACCTTGTTGAAGAGTTGATATGGGATCCTTGAAGTTTGTTTGGACATGAGGAGGTTGCTAACATTAACTAGATCAAAAGAGCTTCTTATAAATAGGAAAAAAAAATAGTCCCATGAAACAAAAAAAAACTACTAAACTTGAACTTACAGTCTGAGCAATGTTATTTCAACAAATCATTCTATCATGCCAATGCTTGATGATTAGCTTTAAGCTTGCAACACTCATCATGCTCAAAAACTTATTCATGAGAGAAATATGGGACCATAGATATGTTGTTTTAAGATGAAAAGGAAATCCTAGGCTACAACATAAATGAAAATTTCAAAATCCAAGGGAACTGTAAGACATATGTAGGGAAATGAATTAACAAGATAGGAGAAAAGGATAAATTTTTTTTTTACACATCTTTCATGATGAAATATAAATAATTTGGCAATCTTTCATGGTGAATGGAACACACAACTAATTATAGAGGTAACACACAAAGATCAACCAATCGAGACTTAAGCAACAGTCACAGGACAAGAGTTTCTAGCTACAATTTGCAATAATGCGCGGAAAAAGGAGTGAACGACCTTTTTGGATGAGGTTCGGCTCTATTAGGGCATCGATGGAGTGCAAGGGAGTAAGTGCCGGAGAAGGAGAAGATCGTGGCAGCGGCGTCCTGAAGCAGCGCTCGGGCGACCACTTGGACTCCAAGGGATAGGTGAGCGAGGGAGGGGAGCGACGATGGAGAGGCGACGAAGGTGAGGCTTCTAGGGAAAGGGGATGGGCAAACGAAGTTGGAAAGGCAAGGTATTGCGGATGGGCGAGGCCGCGACGGTGAGACGCTCATGAAGTGCTACGGTTGGCGAGGCGTCGAGGAGAAAATGACTCGTGAAGTGCTGCAGGCATGGGAAAAAAAAAAGGGGGCTAGGTTGAAACAACTAGGGATCAGATGGACAATATTAATCTGTTCAATTTATAACTTATATTTTAATCGATTTAAATTTATTTTTCGATATTTAATAATTATAATTTTTTATGACTTAGTACTTTATCGAATAAATATTATAAAATTTAATATCACTTAAAATTAGAAATAAAATTTATATTTTTTAATTTATGAAATATAAAATGATATTTACTATATTAATTTTATAATCAAAGTTAATTATCATATATTAATTCATAATTAATAATCGTTGAAGTAATGGTGAAGTTTATTATCAAAGTTCTATTAGTGAACAAAAGATGTATGACACGATTAATTTCGTAGAGTCATGGGCCTTGTTCGATTTGATCTCTTTTTTCCAGGGCAGTGTTTACAGGCCATATAGTCAGGCCATAGGTCCATTTGATGTTTTGTTTTTCTCTTAAATGATTAGTTATTTTGGCACGGAGTGAACTCCATTCCAATTTAATAGACACAAAATCAAACTAAATATTACTATTACATTTATCAATAAAACTCTAACGATCGCACGAGGGGACATTCAATTTTTAATTTATTATCAATATGATGTTTTATTTTGTGTGGTAGTATATTTTTATTTTTGATATTGTTATAATAATAATGATTTCATAATTAATATAATATAAATATTTCAATTTGATCTAATCCATACAAATAAACTAGTTATAATAATTATAGTTCATAACTATTATAAAAGGAACATTTACTCCTATGACAAAAGATAATTCGCTCATCCAATATCTTCGTCAATCCATCTGACATATTAATCATCAATCTATTCCATGGAGACAAAAACATTTACTCCTAGAACTATGATTTGATGACAAATAATAGGACATCCCATGGAGACAAAAACATTTACTCCTTGGTGGCAAAAGGCGAATCACTCGCCCCCAGCGCCCCCGTCAATTCGTCCTAGGGCCAACATGGAAGAGGTAAATCACGGAGGCTACTAGCCTGGATGCTGTGGCTAGCGCGTGGGGAGGATGGACATACTGACTTTGCCAGGATTTGACCCTCAAATCTCTTGGTGGTAACACCCACGCACTAACCATCAGTCCATCTCGTATGGACCAAAAATACTTACTCCTAGAACTATGATATGATGACAAATAATAGGATGAACTCCTTAGATAATGAAAATTTCACCTAATACACTATATTTGAGGTGTTTAAATTACTTGTGAGGATGGCTATCTGTTATGATCCATATTGATCCTATCGTAGAGTGAGGTAGACTTCTAAGAGTGAAGTGGACCGAGTACCGCTGATGCTGGCTCCAACCTGCAAAAAGCTGACCGTTAGCAACCTATCGAGAAGTCCTCGACAAGGCCCTCCGACGGTCAAGTCAGTCCCCGCGAGAGAGAAGAGAGCAAAAGCAGTGGAACAGTGGATGAAAGCACTATAGCGCGCGTACCTGCGAAGCGGAGAGCGAAGGGGCTTACAAAACCGAGGGAGCTGACAGTTTCTACCCAGCCTGCCACCTTTTGTCGTATACGGGGACAGGGCAAGGTGCAACATGTGGTGGCAGGGTAAGGTGTCACATACTGGGAGAAGGAAAGGGATGCTATCAGCCCGTTGGCGGGCGCCGTCCGACGCCACTCGGTCTGACACAAGCGTAGGTTGCCATAGTACGGAGTACGAGGGTATGGCAGGAGGATCATCGTGTCAGTGAGATACTCGCGATTCGGGGCACGAATGGTGCCAGCTTTGCACCTACTTCTATACCATTCCTGTTAATGTTGTGTCAGAGAGTAGGTGTTCCTGAGAGTTGCGACAAATCTAGAATGGGAGCGCCGACCGGCAGCTCCGAGGGAAACCTGGCCGCTCGGCTAGCACGTCCGAGCGTGCGGCGTTGTGCTTCTCGAGTCTTGGAGTGCTCAGACTTAATCACCCCGACTCGACCGACTTGGCACGAGGTCGGACAGCTTAGAGGGTCGGGAGTGATTCGGCTCGGGGCTTTTCCAGTTCGGTAGTCGGCCCTCGGTTGGGGTCGGCCTCTTAATGTTCCCGGGCGGATTGGGTCGGGCGATATCTGACCAATTGCTGGCTCAGTCGACTCGGCTTGTCCGAACCCTGGGACCCTGATAAGTGTTATTTTATTGATCATTTCAGATTCTTAAATCCATGTTTGACCCATATTTTACTTGCTTAATATTGAATTTAGCCTAGGTTTCATGAATCTATTCTATTTTGGGCTTCATTGTAAATCTTGATACATTTAAATTATTTTGCTACTAAATTATTGATCTACTTTTGTAGGCTTGGAAGGATCATGGACCTAGGTCATGCTGGGTCAAACTTGAGTCGGAAGTGGACCCGGATCGAGTGATCAAGCATCCGACTAATATGGGTCGTCCGATTCAAAAACGGTTAGATCTAAGCCATCTGAGAACTTTTGAGGCGATCCGAGCTAGGGTTAAGGCTAATCAAGCACTCAGGTCAAGATCTGAAGGTTTCATCCAAATCAGAGATCATCTAGCCGTTGGATCAAGCTCAGAAGGATCTAGACCATCCATTCAAAGATCAGGTTGATCTGAGCCATCCGTTGTAAATCTGGAAGATCCGAGCTACTGAGAGGCAGATCCTGACCCTTGATCAAGATCTGGAAAGTTTGATTCAAATCTGAAGAGATCTAGCCGTTGGATGGAGTTAAGTAAATCTCGGTCGTTCATTTCTAAAACTATATAAACGGTCTCTGCTTCCCTGATCAGATTGTCGCGTCTTCGCCGAGCTCAGTTCTTAGAGTTTTTTTCCACTGTTCTTCGTTCTCTTTTTCAAAATTTTTCATCTGAGGGTGTGACCACTTCGATTTCAATATTGGATCAAGATCTAGATCGTCGGGATGAAGTTTCCGTGAAGATTCCAGCTCCAATTCGCCCAAGAACAGAGTTGATTGAGGGTTTCATCAGCTCTGCCCTGCAGCTGATCGGATTTCGATTTTGTGCCACTTTTCATCATCTGAGCAATTCGGAGGGTTCTCTGGATTGTTCTGATCGTCTCCAAATCATCACCGCAGTTCTACGCCGCGAGATCGAGGAGATCGGATGGGTTTTTCAGCTGGGAGCAGAGTTTAGGTTTGAATCGATCACTGAGTCTGATTCTTCCGCGATCTGTTGAGCTAGGGGTTCTTGGCTCACTCTTGTGTGACAGCAAGAAGATCTAGAGCTAAGGAAGGGATCGAAGCTTAATTTCTTTGTGAATTTCTAATCTTAGTAGTAGACTTGGTTTCTGCAATTCATTTACAGTTTCTGCACTTTGAATCTGTTAAACTCAGTTTTGTCGAATCGTTCTTGCATTCATTAGGTTTCAATTCTGCAAGTTAATTAGTTAGGTTGCTTGTTTAGTGAACAATTGCATTTAGATCAGCTTATTTTACATTCGAATCATTTCTGAATTTAGTTTCCATTCGGAAATTCAATTTCCATTTCTGTAATCCTCAGTTTATTATTTCTGAAATTGTATCAAGTGAGCTTAGTTTTTATCTTCTGCATTCACTTTGCAGTTCGGTTCATTTACATAGCTATTGAATTCAATTTCTGCAGTTGGTTTCATTAGTTGCGTATCAACTTTAGTTCCTGCGTATCAGCTGTTTGTGTATTAGTTTCCTTTCGGCAATGTTTCAGTTTAACATTTCTAAAATTGTATCGAGTGAACATTAGATCTTCTAAATCTTACCTGGACATTAGCTTTGTGCACTTGATTTCAGTTTGATGTGTTTGTTTCTTCGCTCAATTCATTACTATATTTTTGCATTCTGTTTATGAAGTTTTGCACTTAGTTCTGCATTCGACTTATGTCTGCATATCAGTTTGGGTTCTGAATTTTGGTTTCACATTCATTTGTTTCTGCATTCATTTGCTTCTGAATTCTACATTCGATTCATTTGCTTCACATCAGTTGCTTCACATCAGTTTATAGTTCTGCATTTAGTTCAGCTTCCGACACATAAGTTGTTCCCTCTGCGTGTCAAGTTGTTCATTGCTGCATTTTATATCAAGTAAAGCATTCGACATTGATTGGTATGAGGTTAAACACACTTGTTAGGTGCTATAATGCTTGAAACCAGTTAGACTTGCATTCTGCTTTTTCTGAAATTTCTCATCCATTTCTGCATTTGTTGCTCATGAGTTGCGTAGCTAGTTTGCGTTTTGTTTGTGTTGAGTTTGAAACCTGAAGTTATACACACCTTAAAGAGTGCTATTGTGTTGGAAATCAGTTTGTGATTTTGAATTCTAATTTTCATTTCTGCAAATCAATTCTATCTCTGCATTAGTGCTTTACATTTGATTGCCTCTAAAATTTAGTTCTTTCTTCTGCATTTCAGTTTGAATTCCTGCAACTTGTATCAAGTGAAGTCTCGGCATTGGTTTTGAATTGGACTGTTTTTAGATTGTTTAGCATTTGGTTTGCATTTGATACCAAATTTGTCATCCAGGTTCCGATACTTTGCATTGGTTGATTAAATTCACTATTAGTTGAGTTTATTAGTTGTCATTATCTTGTTTAAGTTCACTTAGCTAAGTTTCCTTTCTTTTCATTGTGTTTTCATTTCTAATTGAAACCAAACCCAATTCTTACTTGAAACCCAAAAATATTTGACGACACATAAACTCGAGCTTGAATCAAACAACCTTAACTAGCCCTAAGAAAAATACGACCTGTGGTCCCTTTACTACATTTTTATCTTTGCTAGCAAAAAGGGTTTCCAGTTTCACAAATATCTAAATTTGAGACTCACATCTGTGACACCTATCTTTTGGGTCCATCAGATCCCCAACCCCAACTCAACCTGATGGGTGCAAGGTTGGCCGACCCAGCTATACGTGAGCTAGGCCGGGATCATAAGCATCCCCTTCGAGTCTAGTCGAAGGAGGCGCCGAGTACGGCTGACTGGACTATTGTTTTAAAGCAAGCCTGGCGCACCCAAGTGGTCCACTTTTCCTGCCGACCCTTGCAGTTAGGCCCAAACTGGTTGTCCGATCGGCGGGTTAACATCACCTCAACTATCTTTTCTGTCTCATCCTTGACCTGGACTGAGCCGATTCGTATCCTCCCCATTAATTACTGCATTAACTGCTAGGACCTCATGTCGGCTGGCTATTGGTTCCCCGAGTAACAAAGTGTCGGCCGCCTAACTCAGTGAATGATTGGTGCTCACGTGTGTCGCATCGCCTCAGGAGTTACCTCGGGTTTGATCGGACGACCCAGATCCTTTCCCGCCTTTCGTTCGGCTCGCCATCGGACGATCGACGCTGCCCGCTCGGCCCTATAAATAAGCCTTTACCCCTCGCCCTTTTACCATCGCTTTTTTACTTCCGACGCCGAACTGCTGCCAGTGCTTACTCTGCTAGGGTTCTGACGACGTCCAACGGCGCTCACTCTCCGGTGATCTTCTCCAGCGAGCTCTTTTTTCACTCGGTCAGTCTTCGTCCCTGCACTCTTTTTATGGCTTCCTCTCACTCGAACCCTTGGTACTTTACCATGGTGTCCGAGCTTGACCACCATGACCTCGAACAGATCCGAGCCGACTACCATATTTCCTCCTATTATCTTCTTTGCCTACCTAACCCGACTGACCGACCCAAGACCTCCCCCCTTAGTTACATAACCATCTCCTGGGACCATCTGCAGGCCGGGCTGCTTTTCCCGATCCACTCCTTCATCTCCTCAATTTGCCGTTTCTTCCAAATCCCTTTATCTCAGTTAGCCCCTAACGCCATCCGCCTAATCTGCGAGTCAGTCATTGTTTTCTCCCTTTACAAAATTCCTCTTCAACCTGAAATCTTCTATTACTTCTTTTATCCTAAGAAACAAGAGTCGGACGATTTCTTCTTACAAGCCCGAGCCAAAACATCCTTCCTAGCGAAGCTTCCAACCTCGAATAAGGGTTGGAAGGAACGCTTCTTTTCTATTAACACCACCCCCGCCCCCGAGTTGGCCGAATACTTGGATCTCCGACTTGCCTTCCACTCCTTCTAGCGCCAAATTTAATCCTGTCGTAGAGTGAGGTGGACTCCCAAGAGTGAAGTGGACCGAGTACTACTGATGTTGGCTCCGACCTACAAAAAGGTGACAATTAGCAACCCGCCGGAAAAGTCCCCGGCAAGGCCCTTCGACGATCAAGTCAGTCCCCGCGAGAGAGAAGAGAACAAAAGCAGTGGAACAGTGGATTAAAGCACTATAGCGCGCATACCTGCGAAGCGGAGAGCGGAGGGGCTTATATAGCCGAGGGAGCTGACGGTTTCTGCCCAGCCACCCACCTTTTTGTCGTATACGGGGACAGGGCAAGGTGCAGCGTGCGGTGGCAGGGTAAGGTGTCGCATACTGGAAGAAGGCAAGGGGCGCTGCCAGCCCGTTGGCGGGCGCCATCCGACGCCACTCGGTCTGACATAAGCGTAAGTTGACGTGGTACGGAGTACGAGGGTATGGCAGGAGGATTATCGTGTCAGCGAGATACTCGCGATTCGGGCACGAACGGTGCCAGCTCTGCGCCGACTTCCATACCATCCCTGTTAATGTTGTGTCAGAGAGTAGGTGTTCCTGAGGGTTGCGACAAATCTATAATGGGAGCGTCGACCGGCAGCTCCGAGGGAAACCTGGCCGCTCGGCCAACACGTCCGAGCGTGGGGCGCTGTGCTTCTTGAGTCCTGGAGTGCTCGGACTTAATCACCCCGACTCGGCCGACTCGGCTTGAGGTCGGACAGCTTAGAGGCTCGGGAGTGATCCGACTCGGGGCTTTTCCAGCTCGGCAGTCGGCCCTCGGTCGGGGTCGACCTCTTAATGTTCCCGGGCGGATTGGGTCAGGCGATGTCTGACCGACTGCTGGCTTGGTCGACTCGGCTTGTCCGAACCCTGGGACCCCCGACCCCAACTCAACCTAATGGGGCGTCAGGCTGGCCGGGCGAGCTACACGTGAGCTAGGTCGGGACCACATATTGTACTTTTTATTTTATCCTAGGGATTGATAAAAAATTTTCGTTGGATCAGATCAACTATCTTTAAGATTAAATAGATGGTAAGAGTTGGATATCTAACTTAACAAAAACAAATAATATGACATTTCATTTATGATCCATACTGATTAATATTATATTATATTAACACTGCTACTTTAATCAACACTAATAATGCTATATTATAGTTCATACATCTTATAATATGATGTTTGATCTATTATAACAATATTAGTCAACACAAATTAATATGTTATTATGGCAATTATAAATCATCGCTATAATTTAGATATTTATTTATTTATATTAATATTAGTCAATATTATATTATTATAGTTATGAAATGCTAGTTATTATAATTCCATAGTCCTTATGATTTTATAATTGTTATAATAGAAAATAAATATACTTTTTTAAAATAAAATATACAAATGGAATGAATCCTTCTTTTGATAACGAATGAAAAAGGGGTTTTTTTTTTTTTTAACTTTTGCCCTAATATTTTCCTCTTGATTGCACGAGGACTCTAATACTCAAACAAATAGAAATTTTCTCCAAGTAAATCTTATCATAGTATTGAATTGGAAAATCATTATACATCTTTGATTTCAAATTGCTTGGAAATATACTTGTGTGAGCAAGTTACAGGATCATTCCAATTGTATTGCATTTGTTGTTCCAACTGGGTGCGCTTCTTCTTTCTTAATCCTTTATAAATCGAAATGGATACTTATTTTTTTAACCATTGTGTTCCTTTCAGAGTTTGAAATGTCAGAAAAAGGAGGTTTTAAAAAAGTAAAGAAAAGAATGGGCTATTGCCTCCATCATTGTGCCATGAGTGATGTAAATGCTCTCTGCCGAGAGTAGTTGGGTGGCACGGTGTTTGCCGGCCAAAGCATGTAGACAGGATTGAAAATTCCTGCACGGATTTGTTCTCCCGCTACAGCCTCATCTCCTCCCTGGCTTGAAGAATTCAATGTTTAAAACTGCAGTCAGAAGAATGGGACCAGTAAAAATAAAATGAAGGGTAGATGACAAAGAATGTCTGTTTCAGTTTTTCCTGGGTGGCACGGCACACCATCATTTCTCCTCTCGCATCGACAAGAGATTGAAGATAGTAGCTGGGTTAGTCATTACTGTGCAGATTTTATATAATTATTTTACTTCTTCTTTAACAGAAATATTTATTTACTCCCTGCAAATGTTAACCTTGTTTTCTTGGAGACTTCTCCACAGCTCATTCTGTAGCAGTTTGTTGACCTCAGTGGAGGTCTGGAACAGATCATCTCTTCTTGCCAATTGGAGTTACAATGGCTAATGATTTGCAAATATATTATAGAAACTGACTGTTTCTTGTACTATCTGTCATTTGTTTGCAGTTTTGTAATGAAAGCATCATTTTCTGGACATTTTCGGAGTGTTAATGAAGATTGAGACTGGAGATCAATATCCAATCATTTAAAAAATGAGATTTGGACCGTGGTCTTGAATTGCCCTTGTCGACCTGCGAGTCTTTCATCGTCCAGCATTTGCATGGCTTGGAGGAATTATGAGGATGAAGGTATATGAAAGATATGAAGAAGCAAATGAGACAGAAGTTGACCAATTGCCCCATCACTCATGCTTGCTTACAAATCTGCAGTTGCAATTCACAAATCGAGCTTTTTGAGAAAGAAAAATAGGTTTTTGTTTTAGTATATAAAATAATCTAATCGATTAAAATAATCTAACTAAATTTTATTAGATTTCGAATTATTAGGTAAATCTTTTAACCCGATTTTATAACGAATAATATCCTCTATATAGAGATGAAAATTTACGCTGTCATTCAAATTTTCTTGGAAGAGTCTTCTTGTTTTTCAGTATCTCGAAATCTTCAAGAGACATAATGCTTATGATAATGACAATTTCACTGTAAGTAGTTCATGATCCCTTACCATCGATCTTTTGTTTAATATAATGTTATGATGAAATTAGATTATGTTTATGTTGTTGTATCTTCGATTTCGAATTCTTATTCGATTTCAAAAAACTATGTGACTTAGGTAGGGATTATAAAGAATTTATCAATATCATCTACGGAAAAAAGGGGGAAAATTGTTCTTTATAGATTTGGACGAGTACGTTCTCTTCGATTTCATCCGCCAGTCTCACTTTATTATTTTACTCGGCGGCTTGTCGCCTTCCCTGGACTTTGCAGTTGGCCATTTAGGACACTATTTTTGCGCGCCTGTTCCAGTTTTCTTCCTCCCCCTCCCTGAACAGCGAGTGGGTTGCGACCGCGGACTTCAAAGACTGCTTTCCCCCCCTTTCTTTCTTCTCTTCTTTGGGAAGGGGAGGATCCCTAAGCTGTTATTTTAATCACCCTTGACCGTGGATTCACGGGAGGAGAGTAGAAATAACGGTGGGAGGAGGGGATAAAGAGAGATGCTGTGCCTGAAAGCAGAAGCTTTGGGGCACGAGATGCATTCCTCCCGTGGCGTCATCCTTCCGGCGAATCTGTAAGCCTCGTTTGATCGATCTCTTCCCCCTCTTTGGCCTTGTCTGGTTCCGGTAGTAAGAATAAATCAAACTCTAATCTTTGTGTGTGGAAATGTAAAACCAAAATGAAGTCTTCAATTCGGGTTTCCGTGATCAGGGGAAGATCGCTACAGAAACTGATGCACAAGGTGGGGAAGCCTCGCGGGGAGGAACCGCGTTCAGATCCGTCTTCTTGTTCCTTCGGCGATGGCACGGCTAGCTGTACTGGTCTAGATGTGAGTGAGTCTTGTGTTTGCTCTATTGCTTCCGCTTCATGCCAGGAAGAAGGATCGACAAAGAACTGATGCATTTGGTGCTTAGATTTTGTCTAATTCTGAACTAAAACAAAATTTATTTGAGCAACGAGGACAAAAGTTTCACTATCGTCTGATGTTGCATGGTCTTTTCAGTCTCATCTACTTAGTTAAATTTGAGCTGTAAATTTTCAATAATTGTTAGGATGGCAAGAGTAACGATGGCGCAAGGGAAGGAAGGCGTCACAAAGTGTGCTGCTACAGATCGCAGCTCGAAGACGAAGTAAGTTTGCTGCTTCTCACTTGTCTTCCATGATTTTAGCTAAAAATCTGTCCTTGAATGGTTCCTTCTGTAGTCTGTAACTCTATGATCCCTAGACTGAGTTAGCTTGAATTCATACCGTGATTAATTGTTTATCGTACTTTCGCATTATCAGGACTATAAACTGGGAGCATTGGACCATTGGAGTTACAATTGACTTTGTATCTTCTGACGACTGACATTTTCTCTTCATGTATTTTGTTAAATTATCTTTAGTGTTAATATACGGAGGCTATTTCAATGGCACGATAAGGGATGATGAAGAAAAATGAAAACTCTATTGGCAAAGTCAAGATAGTCTCATACAGAGTTTAGTGACAGGATTGGATTCAAGTAGTCGAATCCAAACTGAGATTCATGGATACAGAGTTTGAGGTTGAAATATAATTATTCTAAATCGTCGTGTAACTACTAACTAGCCGGCTATGATATGATGCTAGACATTCTTCTTGTCGCTTGCTGACTGAATTTTGCATGATTATGACGTAGGGGTATGTTTGTTATGTGATTTAAGGGAAGTCATTTTATTCATCTCCATTTGTTTTGTATATGATGGCACAATTCCATTATTGCGAAAATGGAAATTTCGATTACTAAGTCTGTATATAATAGCAGTTGGTAGCTTTACTAATTGAATTTCAATTTTTAATTCTACGTGCCTTCTCTTTTCCAGTCTTTGTGGGTTTTGTATATGAAGTGATATAAACTCCGAAATCACTCAACAGGTTGTGATCCTGCAGCAGCAGCTCAAGGAGGAGATTGATCTACATGTAGCTCTGGCAAATCCAATAACTGATAATGCACATAATCTTGGGCAATTGTTAGACTACCCTTCAAAGCTTCCCGATAAAGTATATATATTTTTCTCTATGTTGATTTTGTGATTCGGAAGTTAGCAATAGCCAATAATAAGGACTTTGATCATGAACAACTATTTAGGCTCAGAACCTTCTCGATACTGTAGCAACATTGGAGATAACAGTTTCGAAGCTTGAAAAGGAGCTGGCTTCTTTGCAACTTCAGCTTTGTCAAGAAAGGAACGAGCGCCATCTTGCTGAACACCATTTTGGAAGTTTGCTAATATCACCAAAGCAAGTATTATCCAAATCTTCTGGCAGCATGTGGGAAGAGGTATAGATGTGTTTTTTTAAATCATCTTTCGATTTAATCTACTCTAGTTTCTCATATTTGTCACTGACTGTTCTAGCACATATCTTGTTTGCGAGCTACCAAGTTTGGGTTAAATGAAATTTCATGTTCAATTCAACACGATTGGTCATCAAATGGAGATACAGAGATAGCTCTGACAAACAAATCATTGGATGAATTCCCTGAAAAAGAGGTCTCAGTTTATACCCTTCTTTTACAATTCTAAATACTCTCACTTTTTAAAATTTAATTCACTCGAGATGATGATTAAGTTTGATACTCAATTACATCCCAATTCTATCCTTCTTGCTTCAGTTATTAGGATCATCTTACGAGGTTGAAGAAGGGAACAAATTGGTTGTTCGTCTTCAGCAGCTTGATGCAGTGAAATCGAAAGACTCTGGGAGAACAAACGTATCAAACATTTCAAGCAAGCTTTCGGAAGAAATGGTGAAATGCATGAGAAATATCTTTCTTTGTCTTTCTGAACCATCAGACATCACTTCAAAGGCATCTTTGTCAGAATGCTTGCCTTCCCAACCTTCACCAGTTGGTCAGCTGGCTTCTTCTTCTGATTCATCCTTCACAATATCGCCTTCTCGGAAAATTTCAATTGAGGCATGTCTAACTAATGAGATAGTGGACCAAGTGGACACATTTGATCCTTATGGAGTTAACGGCGGAGTAAACTGGAGGAGTATTGGATGTTATAGCTTCGCAATGGAGGTGTCTTGGATGTCAGTAGGAAAGACACAACTAGAATATGCTGCTGAGGCTTTGAAAGGTTATAGGTATCGAGCTCTATTAATTATTCTGTCTAAAGTTCTCTTTACTTCCCAAATGTAGTTCATGCGTCTCTGTTGGATCTATCCTATTCGAATTGAAACATATACTTTTCGCGCTAAATTCTTGGTCACTTCTTTCAGATCTCTTGTGGAGCAATTGGCAATGGTAAATCCAGCCAATATGAACAGCAATGAGAGGCTTGCCTTTTGGATTAATGTGTATAATGCCTTGATAATGCATGTAAGTAAAGACGGGATCGCTCTATTCCACTGCACTAAATATTCAGAAGGTTACCGAACAAACTGTGCATATCCTAGGAATAGTAGGCAGTTTTCTCTAAGGCACATACGATGATACGAGTATAGTTGCATCAAAATATTACATAATTCTTATGCTTAATTGAATTTGCTTACAACTGTTATTTTAAACAATTCACTATTTACTTTGTTTCTTTTAGGAAGTAGAAGTAAGATGTCTCGATCTTGGTTTGTTTCGTGTTGGTTCTCGTGTAATTTACTATTTTTGGTTGATTTCTTTTGGCACCTGGAATGATCTTGTATTCCTGAAAACTGCAGGCCTATTTAGCATATGGAGTTCCTAAAAGTGACATCAAACTATTTTCTCTAATGCAGCAGGTCAGTTTTCTTGTTTTTTTAGCTGTCAATCATCGTGCACATGTGCTATATCATGACATTTATTGGTGTTTTAGGCATCTTATATAATTGGCGGTCAGTCTATTAGTGCAGCTGAGATTGAATTTGTCATCCTGAAGATGAAATCTCCAGGGCATCGGCCGCAGCTTGTATGTCCATGTTGCCAAATTTACGATGCTTATTGCTATACTGCTTGCCCAAACTCACCACCAAGTGATTGATCTTCTTGTTTCAGAGTTTGGTTTTGGCTCTTCACAAGTTTAAAATTTCTGAGGAGCAAAGAAGTTATTGCATCGATAGTCATGAACCTATGTTATTATTTGCTCTTAGTTGTGGAATGTATTCCTCGCCCGGGGTGAGCTTCATATATCAATTTTACCTAGCGATCAAATGTTTTTAATTCTTGGCATTAATAAAACTGCTCTGCTTATTTGTTTGCCAATATCACAATACTCGTTATGCCATCGTTCTAGATCCTGAAAATTTAAAAGTTTGTTTGTCTCCATGCAGATAAGAGTCTTCAAAGCAGATAACATTCGACACGAGCTTCACAACTCAATGCTGGACTATATTCGAGCATCGATAGGTATCAGTGAGAAGGGGAAACTGTTAGTTCCAAAATTGCTGCACTCATATACCAAGGGCATTGTTGAAGACTCTTTGTTGGTTGATTGGATTTGTCGTCATCTATCCCCCAACCAAGTAGCCATTGTTCGAGAGTCCACATCTCAGCGGAAGCAAAGGTTGCTTGGCGCGCGGAGTTTCAGTATTACACCGTACGATTCAAGATTTCGGTACTTATTCTTGTCTGATGACTGTACTTGCGAGAAGTCTCCATGATCGGTATGAGTTACAGCCGGTAATATGCATATGGATTACGGAGTTGAAGATCCTTCGATCGTTTTCATAGAAATTAGGAATTGCTGACAAAAGCTCGAACAAAAGCCAGTTTTAAGGCTTTTGTTCCTATGGTATGATCTCATAAGGCACTAAGTCACCTCTTTGTTTGCTTAGAGTTGTATATTGAGATTTCACATAATTGAACCAAAGTGATTCTTTGTTTACTCGTCCTCTGAAAGCTTCTGTAAATTTAGACTTTTTTTTTTTTTGCATTTTCGTTGATGGAATGACAGTACTCTTAGGATCTGTTTTCATTCATTTGTTTACCTTCCACCATCAGAAACGCAACAAAGAAGAGAGAAGAAGGATTCACAACAGCAGCAACACAAAGTTCATTCCAGAGAAAGAGCACAATGCAAGAGAAATTAATGCAGCAAGTTCATGGTTCAAAGCTAGATGATGAGGCTCTGCAAGTATGCAACCAAGCTAGGCAAATGGAGGAGGCATCCCTTGAGCATGAGACGGACCTTCGACGAACAAATATTTTGCTGAATAATAGTTGTAAGGGCTTTCTCCATCATCCTGCACGAAACTTGTGATCACTTGTGAATGCCAAAAGAAAATTAAGAAAATTTTGGAAAAAATCAAAAGAGGATCTTTTTAATTGAAATAGTCAGAATGACATCCCTCTTTTGTTTATTATGGGGATAATATTTATTCTACGTCCGGGTGTGTATATATATATAGTTTGCATATTTTTATAAGGACGACAATGTGATCTGGCCAACACATAAATAATTTTAAAATTTTTTAATCTTTCTTCCAAAAAATCCCCAAAAAAAATCAGCTCCACTTAGTAAAATTTATTTTTTCAAACTAATGGTGCTAATTTGAAAATCAGCTCCACCAACTAAAATTGATTTTTTTTAACTCCATTTGGTGGAGCTTATTTTTATAATTAGCTCCACAAAAAGTCAAACCAACTTCGCTAATGGAACTAGTTATTTACACTTGGTAGAGTTGACTTTTGCAATAAAAACGAACTCCATTTATAGAGGTGGAGCTAATTTTCAAACTAGTTTTACTTGGTAGAGTTGAAAAAAATCAACTCCACTTGGTGGAATTGATTTTCAAACCAACTCAACAAATTAAGCTGGTTTTTACTTTTTAGTGGAGTTGGTTTGAAAATCAACTCCACCAAGTGAGTTGATTTTCAAACCAGCTCCACAAATGGGCTTGATTTTTTTAAATCAATTCCATTTGTAAAGTTGATTTTTTTTTGAATTGCATTCAGGAGAGAGAAAATCCTTTGTATGTAAGAAAGAGAATCGTCTTTGAATCCTGATTTGTTACCGTTTCTCAGAGATTTATGAGTTCGATGATCAGTTCCTTGATCTTAGCATGTAGTTGGGCCATTGTCTCTTCTTCTTCCATCCGAAGGTTAGTTAGCTGAGTTCAGAGTAGATCCCACGGCGCATGCTTTTCTTCCGAAGTTCCCTCGTGTAGTTACAAGAACTTCTCTCATAGTTCTTTTACTGACTCGTAGATGTCTATCTGATTAACTTCTTGAGCTGAAAGTACGCTTAGCAGATGAAATTATGCTTTGGAGTTGGCTTCAAAATCCGACCGTTGCTTCTTGCTTTAGAGATGCACTTCTTTTATCTCACCATCCTTGCCTTTGGGTACTTCAAAATCATATTTTATTATTAGTAAAATTTCAAAATCGGTTCTAAAAGATACCTCCATTTTTTGCTTTCATGTCACGAACTCTTCCTCAAACTTAGGCGGGTATATGTTAGTTCCGGCCATTGTCTTGTTACTTTATCTGTCGATTAGTCCTTCAAAAGCGAACCTCGCTTTAATAGTATTTGTAGAACTCAGAAGGCCAGCAAGAGGGGTGAATAACCCTGCAAAACAAAACTTGATCTTTTATAATACCTTATTAAAGATAAAGATTAGTCAATAGTTAATTATATCAATATCAACAACTAAAAAAAAAGGCTTAGAGTTTTACTTGATTGCAACCAGGGTGATTGCTAATACAAGACAGTGAAAGCGTAATTTAAAAAATTTCATTCGTTGAAGGCGGAGAAGCTCCATTCAACTTTGGAAAACTCAGAAAGACGGGAAAGAATGATTACAAGTTCTTATTCTTGAATCATAGCTCTAGGAGACTGTTTATTGCCCAACGGTCAAAGTGATCCTTTGTTGACATGGGAAGAAAGGCGCCTCCAATGTAATCCAAGGCGCCTCCAATGTATAGGTTTTATCCACGCAGTCAACGGTAACCTTAACGACTATTATTCGATTTAGGGCGTCCTAGTTCAAACCGAGAGCACCTTAGTCCCAACCTAAGGCTCCCTCAATTTGAACTGAGGTGCCCTCACGTCTTTCTGTGCCAGCTCCACATTCTGCATCCGAGGCGCTCTCAATCACAAATAGAGTACTTCGGGTTTTCAAGGTCAGTCTCCGAGTTAACTTTCATGGACTCCGCTTGCTTGGGTGATTCTACAGTCATCCAGAGTTGAACTCACCTGAATCCAACTCCGACCTTCTCCTCGAACGAGTTTCCTCCCCTGCTTCTCGTCCCTTGTATGTAGCGCACGCCCTTCTTGTCTATCGGTATACTTTTCCGTAGCCTCTACATCCCTTGGATATGCACTGAGCCGTCGGCTCCCTTCCCGTGTCATCCTTCTCGTCTGTTGCGTCTTCCGCTCGACTTCTTATGCTCCTAAGCTCCTGCACACTTAGACACAAGGATCAAACCATACAAGATTTAACTTAACTTAGTTGATCACATCAAAATCAATCTAGGATATTTACAGACTTTTCAATCAAGTTTCTTGTTGCTATTTGTTTATGCTTCATATTATTATGTGATGTTTCGATGAAATTAAATCTTCTTCTTCTTGTATTTTTTATATGTGAGTTTCTCATATTTTAAACTTCATACGGCATAGATTTTTACAAAAACTAACAAATAATGTTGCTTAATTTCTTTCATCGGTTCGTCGGTTCAAGAGGAGTGGAACATAGCTCCGAATAAAGAGAGCCTCTTGACCAGTGTCGCCTTCGGTGGGATATATGCTGGTCGGAGCCATAAATATGGGGAGTGGTCTCGGATAATTACGGCAGGAGGTGTGCCGTTCTTCTGTTTGATTTTATGCTTTTGCCTGTACAATAGTAAGCAGTTCATCGCAAGGTTTAAATTAGATGAAACTACCTCTTTAGGATCTTTTTCTCTATTGGATGAGTAAATAATTTTCATGCGTGAAAAAAAAACTTTGGTGCATCAGCAAGAGTGAGAAATAAGTTGGAGATCGTTAATTGAAAAAAAGTCAATATTCAATTAAGAGCAAAATGATAAATTTTAAGGATGACATCATCTCCTTCTTCTTAATTGGTAGGACATCAAGTTTTGCCCATTTTATCTTAGGGCTTATGTGTTCACTGTCGGAGTCTTGCAAGTCAAAGCACGTCAGTCAGGGGTCGTCGTTGCCAGCATGACCCCTCCTACAATCAAGTCAGTAATGGGCTAAAGTGAGGGTCTCGGTGCGTGCGTGCGTGCATGTGAGAGTGGAGTTAAAGAAGATGAAGATAGTTGTCTTTGCGTGCAAGAAGAAAATTATGTTGGAGATATTAAAATAAATTGAAATTATACCATTAATTTCAACTTATCTATTGAGTGCAAACTTCCGAGTTGGAGAGGAAGAGTTGTTGAGGCCTGTGTAATACAGTTTCCTTAAAACAAATTTATCCTCCTCTCACTATTATGATGGACATCTGTTTCCCAAGATACAACAACGGGACTACGTACACAATCAAGCACTGTTTGCTCATGGCGAACTGAGAAAATACTCGATTGCTATCACGGAAGACTTGCGGAACGAGGCGGAAGACAATTGTTGCATCAAAACGTTTGAAGTTATGACCACGTCCAGATCAAAACGTTTTGCATTAATCATCAATTAATGCATCTGTTACATTTGATCAAAATAGTGATTTATTCACTTGAATAAATTTTGTCCCAAGTGGTTCTGCATTTGACGCGTGCAAGTCGTACATGCACACAAGTGAACTTGGTTCAGTACAAATCTGTGTCCTGGATTTGCATCCCCCTGCACACCTACGCGTGAGAGAGAGTCTCTCTCCATACATTTGTTCACAACTAACATACTTATGAATCAATTTAAACCAACCAATATGCCTTGAAACTCCCAATATGGGACTAAAGTCCTATTCACAATGGAGTCTCTTTCCTCTCCACCTCCTTTTCCATTCACTTGTATCCAACAAATTATCCTTTCAGTTACCTTCATGAAACCTCATATAGCGCGGAGATGGAAAGTCCACATAAGCTACCACACAAGCCCTAAGCGGGTCGCGTGGATGACCACATGAGCGAGGCGTCATCCGCTGGGCATCCACACGAGTGGGTCGTCGCAGTAGGAGCAACCGTAATTATTTGTTCGTACTCCTGGTGTTGTTTGATCATTAACTCAACATTATTGAAGTCTATTTTATGGTTGAAACGGTCGAAGGTTAACGTTAGTAAGAGCTCGTTCAACCGAGGTTTCTCATCGTCTTGACGCCCCTGTAGTCGCGCGGGTAGAGGAAGTTGGAGCTCGATAGGATTCTGTTGCTGTGGAGGGCATCTGCCCAATCATATCGGTCATGATAGGGCAAGAGATTTGCTTCTACATTATTATTTTAAAAATGTTTACAACAAGAAGATTAAACCATAAAAATGTTTAAATTAAAAAAAACTTTTAAAACAAGAAGATTATATATATATATATATATATATATATATATATATATATATATATATTCAAATTTTAAAAAAGCAGGTAGCACTTTCCTATCATATCATTTCTTTTTTTTTTTCAACATTCGACACATGTTCTTGGTTGGAAGTTATGGCTAATAATGCTCTAATGTCAATTTGTGTTTCCTGGATGGTACACGACCATCGCAGGGCCACGGATATGCCATGTTGATCATCACTTCCAAAGTCAAAGTCAAGATCATCACTTCCTCTCAATAAAATACACAAAGGACGGCCATCTAAACTAAAAAAGATTAAAAAAATATATATGAAAAAGCAAATAGATAACCTAAATAATGCTATAAATGCAGACCGAAAATCGTATGCATGATTCATGCTTCAACTTCATCCACATGTTGATTGTGTGAGTCTGCTCTTGCCATGTCGATTGCTCTTTTCTGGTCTGTGTGAATCATTTCCTCTGATTGGTGTTCCACCAAAGTCTTCCTGATATTAACTATTATAGTTTTTTTTTTTTTTTTGCATCTTTTTCCCGCGGACGAGTTCATTTTGACGGTGTCTTTTTCACCCTGTTGGTTCCTCCACTCCTTCATCTGGAGCTGCCGTGGTGTGTGCACCTCGGTGTGTTCACTGTCGGCATCTTGCGAGACGTCAAAGCATGTCAGTCGGAGGTCAGTGTTGCCGGTATCACACCTCCTACGGTCAAGTCAGCAATGGCTGAAGTGAGAGTCTCGTGCGCGTGCGCGAGAGAGTGAAAGAGCTCAAAGATGAAGAGAGTTGTCTTTAGGTGCAATAAGAAATTTATACCTTCACTTACCTTTACGGAATTTTATATAACCGCGGAGATGGAAGGTCCACATAAACTGTCACAAAGCCAGCGGGGCGCCATCTGCGTGAGTGGGTCGTCGTGCTGGGGCAACAATCATTGGTCCATACTCTTGGTATTGTCTGGTTGTTAGTTTGACATCACTGAAGTCTATTTTGTGTTTGCGACTGTCGAAAGTTGAGATTAGTAAGAGCCCGTTCAACCGAGGTTCCTCGCCGTCCTGGCGCCTCTATAGCTGCGTGGGTAGAGGAAGTCGGAGCTCGGTAGGATTCTGTTGGGGAGGACATCGGCCCAATCATACAGGGTCATGATAGTGCGATGACCTGACCGGGTTTACCCAGACTACAGCATCAGTTTTACAGTTTATTTGTTCCTCGTGATACTGTACAATAATAGAAACTGGAATGAGTTATCCAAAAACTTTCTGTAAATTTAGACATTTTTTGCATTTTCGTGTCGATCGAATGACAGTACTCTTAGGATCTGTTTTCATTCATTTGTTTACCTTCCACCATCAGAAACACAACAAAGAAGCGAAAAGGATTCACAACAGCATGCAGTAACACAATGTTCATTCCAGACAAATTACGAGCACACATGCAATTAATATAATATATACAAGAGAAAGTAATGCAGTAAGTTCATGGTTCGAAGCTAGATATATGATGAGCATCTGCAAGTTTGCAACGTAACGAAGCTAGCTAGGCAAATGGAGAAGGCATCCCTTGAGCATGAGACGGCCCTTCCACGTACAAGGATTTTGCTGAATAATAGTTGTAAGGGGCTTTCTCCATCATCCTGCACAACTTTTCTGAGTTATTCTCTTTAACTAATTAAGAACTAACTTTAGATTTTGTTTCTAATTAAATGATGCAGTTTGTATGAGCAAGTGATCTCACCTTTCACGGCGCTTCTCCAGGAAACGCTGAAGCGAGTGCGTCCTTGCCACCGGCAGCAACTCGTCGTCGTTCGTGTCTAAATAAATTAAAGGCAAAATTTAATCAACAAATTATAAAAAAGAAAACCATAAACTAAAACTCAGTAATTAATTAACGATCGATTACATACCATCTTGCAGGATGTTCCAGAGATTAACTTTTCTATTGGGCAGCTCCGCCGCCGCCGCCGGCGAAGCAGATCTCGTCGCCTTCGCCGCCACCGACGCAACTAGCATTATGACCTCCGCCTGCTTAAAAAAAAAGACTAAAAGATCAACTAATATAAATCAGAAACACATTTTTTTAAAAAAAAAATGATGAACGTAATGAACCTTTTCCTGGGAAATTGCGTTGTAAACTTTCATCTTTCCGTTGTAGAAGATGGTCAGCGGCATTAAGTTGTTAAATCTATAACATATACAGATAAGATAAGCTTCTCCAACCAAAAACAAAAAAAAAAATTGCTTGTGAAAACTGAAGTCGACGATTTTTGCTACTTGTTTCCATTGCTGAAATCCTCTTCCTCGAGCTGTGTTTGGAATTGGAAGTGATCCATCGATGCCTTGTTCTTGTTCTTGGCCATTTAGTTTAGTTCGTGGAAGATAATATAATATGATCGGTGAGGGTGGCGGAGGCAATCAAGGACAGACAGATAATGATTGGTAAACACTAGTGGGTACTGTGTTTCTTTTTTTTTTCACTTCAAAAAAAAAAATGGAAAAAAATAGTCATTTTGCTTAGGAAAAGAAAAGTAATAGAAAGGCGGTTGTTTTTGCGTAAGAGTACATTTGACATTGTTTTTGCGTGTTGACATAGGTAGTGTTTACACAGGCGGCTGTCTCAATAAGTTTTGGGTTAATTTTTAATAGATATAAAATATTTATTGGATGTTTAAATTTTCCATATAAAAAACTTTGTTAAATTAAAATATTTTCATGATTTATTTACGTATATTTAGTCAAAGGACGATGATTCTAAACAATCTTAATATTATCAAATTTTATTCCAATCAAAATACTTCAGATATATCCAAATCGATAGCTATAATTAAGGAAAAGAAAATTATAAGATCAACTGTAGCATGAGTTGGATGATTACCAAAACTTTAAATTTCAACGACATCGCATCTTTTCATTGTCGTTTTAGAAAGTAAATTGTTTCAGCCGATAGCTAATCAAGGAAAAGAAAATTATAAGAATGAACTGTAGCATGAATTGGATGTCGGATGATTACGAGAACTTTACATGGCAACGACACGCATCTTTTCATTGTCGTTTTAGAAATTAAATTGTTTCAGTTATGTCAGGTCGAGGTGAACTGGAAGGGAGGTGAATTATCGTTGTAAAATAAAATTAAATTTTTTTTTTTTATGATTTCACAAATTCAAATTAGTTATAATAATTAATTAAAATAAATATAAACAAATTAAACTAGTAAAAGGCTAAAACATAGAAATTTACTTGGTTGTAACCTAGATGGTTGCTAATCCAAGATGACTGAAACTCACTATTAAAATCTCCTTCTGGCGGAGAAGTCATTTACAGACTTTGAAACACAAGATAGAAGAAAACTAAGAAATAAATTATATGCAGTTGATGGATGAATTTAAACTGAGCTCTCTGGACCTACTTATAGTTCCGGTCAAACTTATTCGTTTGCTGGCGTGGTAGTATTGGGGCGCTCGAGTGCTCCAGGACGCCTGACACGTGGCCTGAGAGTTATCTGCAGCTCAACGGTCGCAAACGGTAGATTGGCTGATGACTAAGGACTCTCGAGCGTCTGTATGCACAGGGGCGCCCGAGTGCTTAGGCGCTCGAGATCTCGGGCGCCCGTATCCATACGGGTGCACGAGACGCCTTTGGTCAGCAGCTCACTGACTAAATTTCAGCGGGTCTTCTTTAGGTGATTTCTGGACAATCGGAGTTAAGCTCACCCGAACCCCGACTCCAGCCTTTCGCCCCTCAAGCGTCCTTCCTTCCGGCTTCTCATCCCTCGGACGTCGTGCACGCCCTTCTCTCTCAACCGGTGTACTTTTTCACAGCTTCCGCATCCCTCGGATGCACCAAACCCTGTCGGCTTACTTCCCCGTGCAATCCTTCTCGTCTACTGCGTCTTACACTCGACTTCCTCCACTCTTAAATTCTTACACACTTAGACAGAGGGATCAAAAACTAACAGTACCTAACTTAACTTGGTTGATCACATCAAAACTAACCAGGGCACCAACAATCTCCCTTTTTTTTGATGTGTATTAACCCAAGTTCAGTTAGGATTAAACTAAAAGAAAAAACACTACTAAACATGAAAGAAATGTTTGCAAATTAAAACATTACCACCTCCCCCTGAACTTAAGGTACTCTCCCCCTTTGATCACAACAAAAAAATGGGGCACATCAAATGCTAAAGAAAGGATAAAAATAGAAAATATTAATGAAATAATCTCTAAGCATTCTTTTAAAGTCAACCGATAATTTTTTTTAAAAAAAATCATAGAAGTAGAAAACATGTTAAAAAATCTGAAAATTTTTGTATAAATGGGAAATAGGGTTTGGAGCTTGTACAAAAATTTTCGACTTATAAACATAATCCGTGGCTAAAAAATAAATTAAATATTGATTGAGTAGAATTTTTGAAGAATGAATATTTGAACTTCAAAAGCACTTTAAAAAAATTGGGTGAAATTTTATTGAGGTCTACTGATCATATCTAGATTCGAAAAAATCAGATCTGGAAAAATAAATTTTTATCTATTTTTAAAATTTTAAATTTGAATTTCGAACGTAAAAATTTTGAAATTCGAAAAATAATCAAAATAATCTCAAAAATCCACATTAAGTAGGAAAATGTTTATGTATTGAGAAAACATATGAACATAATTTTATCAATTTAAAATTTCACTGCTATTCATTTTTCAAAGATAATAAATAGCCTGTTAAACAAATAACAAAAAAAACTATTAGCACTAAAATATATAATGACTGAAAATTAATTCAGTAAAGACTTAGGAACTCAAAATAAGTTCCTATCTACGGGGTTAATTAAGAATTTTGCAGGAATATAGTTCTTAGATACTATTCCGGAAGGAGTCGTCGACGATGGCCAGTCACTGAGGCTCAGCCCCCGCGTGGATGACTACGTCGCTGAGGAGCTTGGGGGGTCCTGCGAAAGTAACACAAGCGTTAGGGGGACACGCCGGCAGGGGTCCGACGGAGTCCACTCTGACGCTCAAGTTAGTAGGTCGTCCCAATTGTGGTGAGAAAGAAAGATAGTATGCAAAGACGAGAGATCGTAACCCCTTACCGGAGGGTTGAACTACCTTTTATATTGGTGTCGGCAGACTAATCGTGCCCCCTTTAGTGGCGCCACGTTTCCGATATTTAGGCCACCCCCTACTTTCGGTAGTAAAGGGGTATCCTTTGAAACAGTCCACGTCGTTATCCCTCTCTCTCTGGTTGAGACACTCGGGGCTCCCGAGGTCGGCTATTGCGAGGATTCCGCCTCCCGAGGTGGGCTCGGGGTCTTTGGGTGCGATATCTCCCGAAGTACTCTCGGGGCCTTACCTCCCGAGGGGGCTTCCTCAAGGGGTCCTTGGTCTGACCTCCCCGAGCGAGCCCCCGAAAGGGGGGCCCCGGGGCCCAAGGGGAGAGGTTAAGTCGTGTCCCTGGCTTCTTCATCTCCCGTGCCAGGAACGGGCTATCCAGCCCCATCACAAGTCCCTCCCTTCAAGTCTGATCGAAGGAAGTGTGACTGACTGATCGGACTAGTGCCGGGATGAAGAAGTTGCATTCGTCTAGGTCTTTGCTTTAAGCAGGGAAACCTTTTTGGATCGAATCTTTCTCATCCAGAGTTCCTGGGAATCCCCCGTTTAGTGCTTTCTTCTTTTCCCCTAGAAAGGCTTTTCTGCTCCCCGAAGGTTTATAATGATGCCTCTCTTCCCGAGATTAAAGGCGCATGATCTCTTTTCTGGAAGGTAGCAGGATGTTTCACGCGAGTGCCGTATTGCCACGTATTATAACGGCTACCCTCCCCAGTCCCCTTGGTCGTGTGCTGGTACAGCTAGCTCGCGCCGATCGACTATCCGGGCGAAGCGGTTCCTGGCTTTCCACGCGTCCTCTACCCATTGTGGCTAGGCGGATGTTTGCCGAGATATAAGAGGGGAAAAAGCAGACACTGACCTCCATTTCTGGTTCGACGACTGGGTGTACTTCGTCGTTCTCTCCTGTAGAGATTCTTCTGCGCGTGAGTAACTCACCCTCTTCTCCTTTTCTGTCTAGGGATCATGGAGGGCTATCGGGCGGAATGGTACGAATCCGCCTCTTCGCGAGTGAGGCCAGAGGCCCTGCAAGCAACCATCGAGGCTTATGGGGTCCCGGCCGAGATTGCGATGGTCATCCCTAACGTGGACCAGAAACCCGTGGAGCCCCCAACATGCATGCTGACCTTCTTCTTAGGGCAGATGGATCTGGGGCTTCGTTTTCCTATCCCCCCTCTTCACGAACATAGCTTCCTATTTTAGCATTCCGCTGCATCAGATGACTCCTAATGCCTTCGCCCAGATGGGGGGGGGCATATATCATCTTCAAGCATTTCGGTCTTCCTCTGACTCCGCATCTTTTCCATTCCTTCTTCCTCCCGATAGGATCGAGAGGAGTTTTTAGCTTCGCGGCCCGTTCGGGCCATAGGTTTCTGGGAGGATTTCCTTCTTCGCACAAGGGGTGGAAGAAGAAATTCTTCTTTATTCGCCTATCATCACTGCCCTTCAGCCCTCTGTGTTGGATAGCAGATTTGCCGACTCCTCCCCTCTTAGAGAGCTTTCTTCGCGGCCCCGCATATCATCATGCTAGAGAGGTACTTTTGGGCATGGAGTTTAGTGGCTCGGGGCTGGTGCAGAGTGAAGAGCTTATGTACCGGGCGGGCCTTAGCCCTAAAGTAACGCAGATCAACCCCACCCTAGGTATGCCCGTCTCTTTCTTCCATGCACATTGGTTCTGACTGATGCTCTTTCTATTTGGCTTATGCAGAGGAAGTCATGTGTGTCAAAGCGATGGGTCGGCTCATCAAGTGGGAGGAGGCCAATAAGGAGGCCCTGAACCCTCCTCCGATCGTTTCTGACACTCCTTCTGCCCCCGCCGAGTCCACCGAGGGGCTTGCTGTCTCGCTTCATGGGGTCGCTCCCCCCGAGGGGGTCGATGTTACTGTTACATCCCCGCTAGCCGAAAAGCAAGCGCCCCCGGCCCCGCCAGTTGCTCCAGTAATGGATCCCCCTTCCAGGGGTGGCTCCCCCCAGGCACGAGCAGCCCTGACAGGGGGGACAAAAACTCTACTTCCTCCATCACCCTGACGGTTACCCGGCCCCTCGGTCGGCAGAAGCGGCGGCTCCCCAAGGGCTTGGGCCCTTCCTAGAAAAAGCGATGTCACGCCCGCTCTTCTCCTCTGCCCTCGGTGCCTGAGGAAATGGCTCCGCCTACCGAGGTAGCCTCGCCTGCATCGGCCTTGCCCGTTTCCACTGCAGAGGCGGCCACCCTGGTGCCTCCTTCCTGCTCCGTCGACCCAGCTATCCCTTCGACGGGTAAGGAGACGTTGCGTATTCAATTCCGTCTGAAACTAGATCGACTAAGAGAGAGATTGGATGCAGCGTTGGAGGCCTCCTTGCAGTCTTCCTCCATGGTGCAATTGAAGGAGACTCCGACTGAGGGGGCTTTGCCGGAGGGGATTTCCAATCCTGAAGGGATGGACTTCGATTCCCCCGGCGCGCCTACTGAAGCTCTTGCCGTCCAGCAACCTCCCGTTCGCCCGCTCTCTCCGTCGCTTGAAGAGTGAGGTGACACGCCCCGTCCTCCGGCCGAGGTAGTCGTGCGAGCCTCTGCTGGGCCGCTAGCCAGTCTTCGGAAGACCCTTCTGCAGGTGCGAATTATTATGGTATTTGACTGTTTTTTGGTCCGACCACTAATCTTTCGATGTGATGGCAGGCAGCTGAGGATTGCCTAGTAATCGGTCGGGGCCTGTATTCTGGGCCCCAAATGGAGGTCTTGCTCCACCAAGTAGTACAGGCGGAGGCTGCCGCAGGCCTCAAGCATCAGGTCGGGGTGATGCAGGCCGGCGTCAGCAAAGCTCTCCGCGAAGAAGTAGAGCAGCTGAGGAAGCTCTTGCGAGACATGGAGCAGGCCCTTGAGAACTCCTAGCACCGAGAACGCCTAGCGTCCGAGAAGGCCGTGTCGGTTACCCGGGATCTTCTTCGGGTGACGCAGGAGAGAGATCAACTCCAAGTGAGAGAGAAGAGGCTGTCAGGCCAGATGGAGTCGGACCTCTTACTGGCCACCAATCGTGCCTTTATCCTCGAGGACGACCTGATCTAGGATCGTTCGGATGAGCGGGTTGTGTCTGAAAGGCTCCGAGAGGCCTTGCTCAAATATGACGATACGTCCGCGGAGCTTAGGTGGGTGAGGCATTCTCTGGATTCTGCTGGGGCCGAGCTTCTCGCTCTTTGTTAACATGTAGAAAATTTTAAAGGGCTAAAAGGTAAAGTTTCTCAAATTTAGGGGATATTGTGCGAATAGCCAAATTTGGAGGGGATAATCGCAAAATGGTCCCCTTTTATAAATATGTGTCGCGAGCCCTAATTACAGCGAAGCCAACTCGAGATCGCGCCCGTCTTCTCCTCTTCCCATCTTCTCGCCTTCGCCTTCACCATCTTCTTCCTTTTCCTCCTCTCTTCTCCTCCTCTCAAGCGGTCGCTGATTGCTTTCCTAGTAGCAGCTCGTCAAGGAGACAAGGGAGCGAGACGTCGATCTTCTTCCCCCCCCCGGGTTTTCTCTGGATTGGAGCGGTAAGGTGCATCGACACAAATCTAGGGTTATTGGGGGGGTTGCGGAAGGAAGGGGGTTTGCAAATCTACTCCTTAACGCTCGATTTCGTCAAAAAATGACACAGAGATCTTGGATTGCGCAAAGAGAGAGGAAGATCTGAATTGGGAAACAGGAGTGCGTTGTGGTCGATTCGATTGGCCTCTATAATCGGTGGCTGGGTTCTGGTTTGATTTGGACGGAGTGTGCAGGGCCGACAATAGAGGTAAGATCCTAATGATTAGTGTTCATTTGGTATAGAATTTGTTTTTGCTCGGGAGTTGAATTGCTACTCTGGGTTGTTGTAGTCCCTGCCGTGAGCTACCATGGGATTAGGAGGGTGGTGTATGTACTTGATCATATGGCAAGTAGATCATTGGTAGTGTGTTGATCTTAGATCTGCGTTGGATTCTGAATTAAGCCAGTTCTGTGGACTAAACATGAATTGGTTCTGTGATCAATAATTGGTGGAGTAGGTTTGTTGATGTTTTATCCTATGATTCCACTTGTGCCGTGAGTTCCTGATGCTGCTTTGAGTTTAACCTTGGATTTGGATATTGTCGTGTGCTCTTAAGGTCTGTTTTGGAATGGTTGCTGCCTTTCTTCCTTGTGTCATGTGCCCTATTTGGGTTGTAGATTGGTTTCGTTTTGGGTGTTAGCTAAGGTCGTAAAAAACTCCATGATTGGGGTTTGAGTTATGGTTAGATTATCCTTCTGTCGTGAGCCACATCTGTAGGAATGGATTGGTGGGTCATTACTTGGGGTTACCTTAACCCTAGCCGGATTTGATGGTGGTTAGCTAGTGTGGGTTGGAGTTTGAATAGGATTAGGCTAAACTTAGGTTGAATCTATGTCCTATAACTCGGAGTAATTTGGGTTTTATTGTGATGCGACTCAATAATTAGTTTAGCTATTTGTAGCTAAACTTATGTTTATGATACAGAACACTGAATGACTTGGCTATTTATGCGCGTATATTATTTTGGACGGGAAATTCTCGTTGCATGATCTTCTACATCAGAGGCGGGTATCTCTGACTCTTCTTTTAGATTAGTCACAGATATATGCTTGATATGCTTTGAATAGAAATAGAGTAATAGATTATGGTGTAACTCTTCTATTTGTCTTGCTGATACTGTATGTGCTATACCTGGCATGTGATACCTATACACGCATGCCCAAGTAATCTAAAACCCTAATGCCCCGCGGTCCTGCCGACGCCCGGGGTACTTAGGCTTGGTTCGGGACCTATGCGCCCGTCCATGTAATCTGAAAACCCAACTACCCCGCGGTGCAGCCCAGGCTCGGGGGTACATAGGCTTGGTCCAAGGCACGCACACCTAACTGGGCAAACCAGGACTCTACTACTTCGCTACACGGGGAACTTAACCAATTTCAAAGCAAAAACAACACGGCATAAACACTTGAGGAAGAACCGACAGAATAGTGAAATTATCCAAAAATAATCATTTATTTACATGGAGAGTTATATGAAGATATACATCTCGGTACTCCCTCCGGGTGGTCCAGAATGAAGATGGATGCCAGAGGTAACGCATGAGCAGCGCGGGTACTCCCATCGAGCAGTCTGGGACGGAGATGGACGCCTAAAGTAACACATGAGCCGCCCAGGTACTCCCTCCGAGTGGTCCAGGACGAAGATGGATGCCTAAAGTAACACATGAGTAGCTCAGGTACTCCCTCCGGGTGATCTAGAATGAAGATTGAAGCCTGACGTAATACATGAGTAGTTCGGCTCCATCCGGATACCCCTGTGCCTCGCCGTAAACAGGCATAAAAAAGAGGAGGGGGTAGGAACCGCCACAATTTCTCTCTGGAGCACGCGGGGGCGTAACTCCGGGCTGCCACCCGAGTCCAGGTAGATAAAAAATACAAGGGGTGGACAGCAAAACAGATGGAAATATTCTCAAGAAACCCGCGGCAGCGGCTCCTTCTCCCTTGGTAACGACGTACCCCACAGACACCTTCGTCTCCCCGTGGAAACGAGAAGTCGATGGTGCATGGGGTATACCGCCACTGGCCGACCAGGGGTTTGGGGACCAGCAGGATGGGTCATCTCCCCCATGCCCCCTAGCAGACCACATAAGGTCCTTTCCGAACTCCACAGACAAGCCGGGAGTTCCACCTCCCCCGGAATCTTCAGCGAGACCCCGAGCATCATCTCCACCATGCTCCCCAGCAAAGGGGGTGGCACAAAGGCCTCTACCCCTGTCTAGTCCCTCAGCCAAGAGCACCGCGGTGTTTTGCAGGAGGGACATGGAAGATGCACGTAAGAAGAGATGCATCATTATAAACCTTCGGGAAGAGGAAAAGCCTTTCTGGGGGAAAAGAAGAAAACACTAAAAGGGGGATTCCCAGGAACTCTGGATGAGAAAGATACCATCCAAAAAGGTTTCCCTGCTTAAAGCAAAGACCTAGACGAATGCAACTTCTTCATCCCGACACTAGTCCGATCAGTCAACCACACTTCCTTCGATCAGACTTGAAGGGAGGGACTCGTGATGGGGCTAGATAGCACGTGCCTGGCACGGGGGATGAAGAAGCCAGGGACACGACTTAACCTCTCCCCTCGGGCCCCGGGGCCCCCCTTTCGGGGGCTCGCTCGGGGAGGTCAGACCAAGGACCCCTTGAGGAAGCCCCCTCGGGAGGTAAGGCCCCGAGAGTACTTCGGGAGATATTGCATCCAAAGACCCCCGAGCCCACCTCGGGAGGCGGAGTCCTCGCAATAGCCGACCTCGAGAGCCCCGCGTGTCTCAACCAGAGAGAGAGGGATAACGATGCAAACTGTTTCAAAGGTTACCCCTTTACTACCGAAAGCAGGGGGCGCGACCTGAATATCGAAAACGTGGCGCTGCTAAAGGGGGCACGATTAGTCTGCCGACACCAGTATAAAAGGTAGTTCAACCCCTCCGATAAGGGGGTTACGATCTCTCGTCTTTGCATACTATCTTTCTTTCTCACCATAATTGAGACGACCTACTAACTTGAGCGTCGGAGTGGACTCCGCCGGACTCCTGCCGGCGTGCCCCCCTAACGCTTGTGTTACTTTCACAGGACCCTCCAAGCTCCTCAGCGGCGTAGTCATCCCCGCTGGGGCTGAGCCTCAGTGACTGGCCATCGCCGACGACTCCTTCCGGAACAGTTTGTAATAATTTGTAACCAGTAGTAAAAATTACCTTCATTTTTCTTTTCCATACTGGAAGCTCCCCCTCAAACTTCGACGGATAGATCACTGATTCAACCATTCTTTAGAATTTGTTGCAATTAGTGGTTAGTCCTTCTGCGGCATCCTAGCTCTGATACCACTTGTCGGGTCGAGGTGGACCAACAGGGGGTGAATTGTCGCTGTAAAATAAAACTAAATTTTTTATGTGGTCTCACAAAGAATTCAGATTAGTTACAATAATTATTTAAAACAAACATAAATAAATTAAACTAGTAAAAGGCTAAGACACAGAAATTTACTTGGTTGCAACCTAGATGGCTGCTAATCCAAAATGACTGAAGCTCACTATTAAAATCTCCTTCTGGCGGAGAAGTCTTTTACAAACTTTGAAGCACAAGACAAAAGAAAACTAAGAAATGAATTGTATGCAATTGATGGATGAACTGAAACTGAGCTCTCGGGGTATGTTTATAGCCCCGATCAAACTTATCCATTTGCTGACGTGACAGTACTGGGGCGCCCGAGTACTCTAGGGCGCCTGACACGTGGCCTGAGAGTTATCCGCAGCGTAATGGTTGCAAACGGTAGATTGGTTGATAACTATGGACTCTTGGGCGCTTGTATACACAGGGGTGCCCGAGTGCTCAGGCGTCCGAGATCTCGGGCGCCCGTATCCATACGGGCGCCAGAGAAGCCTTTGGTCATCAATTTGCTGACCAAATTTCAGCGGGTCTTCTTTGGGTGATTTTTAGCCAACCGGAGTTAGGCTTACCCGAACTCGACTCCGGCCTTTCGTCCCTCGAGCGTCCTTCCTTCCGGCTTCTCATCCCTTGGATGTTACACACGTCCTTCTCGCTCCACCGGTGTACTTTTTCGCAGCTTTCCCGTCTCTCAGATGCACCGAGTCTGTCGGCTCACTTCTCCGTGTAATCCTTTTCGTCCACTGCGTCTTGCTCGACTTTCTCCGCTCATAAGTTCCTGCATATTTAGACAGAGAGATAAAAAAAATAAGACCTAACTTAACTTGATTGATCACGTCAAAATTAATCAGCCACCAACAAATTAGTCAAACAATAGTTAATGGGCAAAAATAATTTTTTTTTTATTAATTTAGCTTTTTTTCTGTCAGTCTCATATTTCATTGGCGTAGCATAATTTTCGGGCATCCTTTATTTCAATGGGGGCAGTTCGAGGAATCGACATGTCACTAATTATATATCTGATATTTCAAAGGTCGGCCATTTCCATTTATTGGTTAGATATCACTATTAATTGTGGGACTATTTGGTCATTAATGTTAATTCGTCCGTTATATTTTTTAAGTGGACATTAACATTGAGACAGTTTTTTTGACATCGACTATTTAATTATTCGACTAATTTTAAGAGTGATCATTTTGGCTCACGAATCGATCACCAGGATTCATACTTAGAGATCTAGCACTGTATTTTAACCCTATGGGTTGAGATAATCTCCCATCAAAATGTGATACACTCATCCTAGGCATCCGGTTTTATTCATTCCAATGCATTTGAAAGAGAGGTAAATCACAATGATCAAGCTGCATTTTTTTAGGTAGGAGGAATTTTATTCCCTAAGATATTTCTCCCCGAAGATTTGAACTCTATTCTCTTGTGGTAATTTATCACCTGAGTATCAACTCGGCTATGCTGATGGAGGCACTGAAATAGTCTCTCTATGATAAAAGGTGAAATTATCAACTTACCAATCCCACACTTCCTAAAAAGGATAAACCACATAGGATTTTATATAGCGCGTTTAGGAGTGAGGCAACCAACGAGCATTATTAACCCATTGAAAATTGATCCCAGACTTGCTTATGACACTAGAGACAGTTAGCTGTTATGGGTTATAACTCAATCATTCCTGAATCCGTTCCTGGTTACCTTCATGGGCAATCACAATCTCCCCAATTTCCCCAATTTTTGCCCACTAAGAGACCTAAGGGTGGGGTGGTGAGGTGATTTTTATTTTTCTTCCGAGTTTATGAAGTTTTCACTAGTTTTGTATCTTGAGGGAGAAGATAAAGGGGAAAGAAAAAAAGAAAAAGAAGTTTTTATTAGTTTTGCATCTTGATAGAGAAGACCAAGGAGAAAGAAGAAAAGTCACAAGAAGAAGAAAAGAAAGAGCACGAGTTAATTAATTAATAAATGCTTCTATTCAAAAGGAATACCTAAGAAAAGTTTTGATGGATCCCTTGAGAATAATTTTAATTTATTAAATGAAAACTAGAAAGATAATTAAAATATGAATTTGAATGGTCAGTAATTAAGAGGATAAATTTAACTAACTTAATAATAATAAAATTTAATAATTTAAATTGATTAAATCATTTGATTAATTTAAATAATTGTGGGATTAATTACTCATGTTATTAAGGATTATATTAAAATGTTAAATTAGTTTTTAGTTTTATAGATTCAAGTTCTTAAAAAAGGGGCAAATCTTTAGGATAATTCTGTGGATGAGTATATTTGTCTTTTTAATCGCCATAAATTATTATTATGTATGAATAAATACTTAAATAAATTATATATATTGTATCATTATTTTTTAAAAGGTATATAATTGATATTAAATATATGTTAATATTAAGATTTATATTAAAATGAGGAAAAAGTGAAAAAAATAAAATAGGCGCTTTATATATTTTTTTCGTTAATATTTGCTACTTTAATTGTTTAAAACCAGATACTGATTTAAATAAGGATTATTCTGAGTTATAGTTCAATCTTCAATCCAATTCTAATTTCTGGAACCACTTATATATCTGTATATGTATGAATCATATGCGTTAGTCCATGGGATAATTAAGATAACCTCCATGTAAAAAATCCCATTGATCTTGAATGTTTTACTTGATAGATTTTATAATTATTTATAAAAAATGTAAATAAAAAAATTAAATAAATTATCATATATATGAGAAGATATTTTCTTTTACTTCATAAAAAAACCCCCGACTCTTTATTCTATTCGGTAACTCTACTGATATAACCTCTCAGAAAAAAAAAATCTTAATCGGGTTAAAATTGGGACAATCTATCCCGTCCAATAAAAATTTTTTCACTTGGATAAATTAGAAAAATACTTATTTAGACAATCAACATTCTCAGGTCAGGTACCCACTAAATAGAAAATTTTTGATAATATATCATGGCTAAATTTTAAATTATAAATTCTTAATTTATCATTGAAAAATCGAATCATGACATTTTATCTCCGAGACTTATATAGCCTCTCGAGATAGAAATAAAAGGTAATTCGTCCGTTTCCAACATCTTTACTAATTTATCGCAGGATTAATACGGAAGAGATAAATAATGAAGAATATTAATCCGGATGTTATAGTTAAACGGGACAAAATAGACATTTTGATTTTGAATTTTTAAAAAAATAATATTAATATTTTAATTATCACTTCACCCCATATGAACAAATGATATAACCTCTCGTGGTGGCGAAGGGTTGTTATTCATTATAAATCAACATCAAATTGCGCTTTTTATTAAAGTATGAGCCGGCTCTTGAGGCGTCTTCCCAAACAACCAACGGGATTTCGGGTTCTTGTCGTCAATTTAGATAATGAAATAAATAAAAATAACGTTAAAAAATAATCCACAAGACAGCTAGTCCCTTTCTCTAAAACGGACAACTTTTTATTTAAAAATCAATTATTCGGCCTGATAATCGGGTTATTCTCCGATCTAAGTTATCCAGAGACAAAAATTAAAAAAAAAAGATTTTCAAAATAATTTTTAAATTCTTTATCATACTAGACCTAATTAAATGTAAAATATACATGCAAATGCTTTTCTCTCTCCTACGTATAAATATTTTCTCTTTTACCTACAAAGTGGTATTAATTTATAAAAACTAATATTAATGTGGTATTGATTTTTGTAAACCAACATCAATATTATGCTGATTTATAAAAAAAACAGTATTTCATGATACTAATTTATAAAAAATAGCTTCAAATGATACTGATTCGAACCAACACCATGTTGGTATTGGGTTGTATAAACCAACACCATGCTGATTTACAGAAAACAATACCAACGTGATGTTGGTTTGTAGAAACCAACATCACGTTGATATTGATTTATAAAAATTAGCTCCAAATTCTGTTGGTTCGAACCAGGACTACTACAAACCAACACTAACATGAGGTTGGTGTTGGATATGATTTTGCAAAATAAAATTTTGATGTCATCGATCGTTGAAAGTCAAGTTTGACTTCAAAATCGAAATCTACGTTTCACGTAGATAAATCTGGACTATTTATTTGTTCAAAACCGATTAAGGGTGAATGAGAAATTAATTGTTCAAGATACGCTAAAATGAACATTAAGGAAAAAATATGGGGCTTTAGTCCCACATTACTAACCGGCGAAAGCCAGTGTTTCCTTATATGTGTTCGCACAGGAGGTCTCTACCCTTGGGCGAGCAGCTGCTCGCACCTACGTGCCCGCCACCCGCCACGCGCGCAATGGGCGCTTTGTTGGCGGATTTTGCACTTCGCCTCAGCTTTAATTTATGCTCCACATGGCGATGACGTGTCGTGATCAGGTGGCGCCATGTGGCATGTCAGTGATGAGATAGTGCCTATGTGGCACGTGACTGTGTAGAGAACGATGACTGGATTGGACGAACAGATAGTGGCCGTCGGATCAAAGATCTGGAGCGTCAGATTCGAATCTGACCGTAAAGAGGGAGGATGGATCTGAGGCATCGGATTAAATGTTCTAATCTGGCGGCTGAAATCAGGATGGGATCTGAAGAGTTATAACTCTTCAGATCAAGGGACGAGATTAAAAGACCTTTAAAGGGTTATACCTTTTCGTTATGAACGGTCCAGATTTGTCCGAACCAAAGGGTACTTACCTCTTCACTCAATATAGATAGATCCCTCCACTTGATCATTTCATTAATTCAAGCATTGCAATCTAAAAGCATTCGCACTCATCCATCTTGTGCATCAAGAGTTCAAAAAGCCTACGGAAAGGTTCGCCGGTCTCGGAATTTAAAGTGCTACTATTCCGAGACGACGTCGTTATATCTTGGAAACGAATTGCTACTATTCGTGAGCACCAGTAGCGGAGCAATATCGTTTTATGGAGATAGTATCGAACACTAGCCTCGATGTAAACCAACCAGTTTGCTTCCTCCGAAAGCAACCTCTTGGCTACCAGATTCAAGGAACTTTAGTACTTGTCCCGGAGGTCTAAGGATCGAAACTGGGGAAGGCAAAAACCCACCGCCAGGAGTGGGAAGACTGTAGGGCATGACTTAGAGAGCCGCCTGATGGGGGCTAGAGGTCGTGTCGCTACATAAAAAGGCGCCTTTTTATGTAGCGATCTCGGCCTCTCTGGTCCCCGCAGGCAACCCTCTCTGGTCCCCGCAGGTAACCAAGTGAGCCACGCTCACTTGGTTACCAGATTCAAGGAACCTTTGTACTTGTCCTGGAGGTCTAAGGTTCGAATCTGGGGAAGGCAAAAATCCACTGTCGGGAGTGGGAAGACCCGTAGGGTCTTGGGCCTAGAGGGTTGCCTGCGGGGACCAGAGAGGCCGAGATCGCTACATAAAGAATACGGGAAAACTTAAGGGGTAAAAGGCAAAATTTCTGAATTTGAGGGGCTCCGGTGGGATTAATTGAATGCGGTGGGTTAAGTTGGAAAAATGGAGAGTTAACCTTAAGTTGGGCCTGGCCGAATCGCGAGCGGAGTTTTCGCGAAACCTTCTTTCCTCCCTCTGCTTCTCCTCGCAAGCGCCGAATCCACACGATCCCTGGCCTTCGTTCCGAGCGATCGAGCCCATCGCTGGAGGTCAGCGACTCCTCTCCGACTCCTCTCCTCTTCTCTTCTTCTTCTACTGTGCGAAGGAGAGGAAGCAGCAGGGACGACCTATAAAGGATCTAGGATTCTTGGAGGGTTGTGGAGAAGAGGATTCTTGGATCTAGGGGTTCGCTTCCGGTGATCTCAGCTACGCTCAGATCTAAGCAAGCACGGAGGTGGTGGGAGATCGAGTGAGTTATCCGTTCTGTGTTGTTCTTGAAATTGATTTGGGTTTAAATGTGATCAGCCATGGGTTCTTCGATTGGTTGGAGTTGTTCTTGGGATGTGTTGTTGATTTCGTATTGCCTTCTTCTGTTTTTTGAATAGAACTGAATCTGATTCTTTTTCTTCCCTGATCGATGGCGTTTTTGCGATCCTTTGATCTCTCTGCTCTTGGGTGAATTGGATACTGAATTGGTTGTGTGTTGCCGTGGGTTTTTTTTCATGGGATTCTGTTTTGATCGAATATTGAAGATCATATGATGCCTCTGAATGTTCTGTGAGTTTGGATGAAGGAAAAATACTGATCAGTCGGTGATTTGTGATTTCCTTTCATTTTAGTTAGGTAGAGTCTTGCTACGGGGGGTTGATCTGTGATTTTGGTTTTGGTAGTTGTTCTTGCTGTTTTTGCTTCTATGTGTTCTTGAGTTCTCATGAGTTGGTGTTGCTGTTCGGGTGATGAAACAGGAAATTAGCTAGGGCTTGTTGTATTGTTGATCTGCTCTTGTTTTGGGAAATTGATCTTTTGAGGCTGCTTCTTGTTGTAGGTTTTAATCTGTTTATCTTTGGTGGTTTCTTGTGTTGATCTGTTGGTTGTGTCCGTAGTCCTCTGGAAGTGTGGTTCTGTGATTAGGGTTCCAATTATTCATGTTTGGTTGCTTTGTTCTGGTTTGTTCTCTGTCGTGCCCTCTGGAGATAGATGATGTAAATTAGGGTTGTTGGTTTTGATCTGTTCTGATATGTTTGAGGAGGTGGGTTGCCTAAGGAGGAAGGTATTTGATTAGTGTTTGGAATAGGGGTCTTATTTTCCTTCTTTTATTTCGGTAAGTGTAATCTGGTTTGGGATTAGCTTCAATATGGGTGGCTGTTGATTTTAGCTAGTTACTTTTGTGTAAATAGCTGAGGGTGTTATATTTGGTGCAGGACATTGATTGATTTGGCTTTCTTACGCGGATATTATTCTGGACGAAGAGTTCTCTTCATTACGAGCACCGACATTTGGAGGCGACTACTTCGGACTTATCTACTCAGATATTGTTACAGTTTTTGTATGCATAGTTAGTTATAGATAGCAGTAGAGTTTTATTAACTTCCTGCTTCCGTATATTTATATTTGATATTAGTGGCTTGATTAGGCGATAGGTTTACTTCTGTATGGCTACGAGGTTGGACCTCTTTACCCTATTATTTATCACATATTGTTATGGATTTTAGATTAGTGATAGAATACCTACACCCCGTACTATGGTTAGGATATGGTGTGTGATTAATCCTGGACCCCTACATACCATGCTGATGGTTGTAGGATTGGTTAGGAAGTGTTGTATGAGTGGATGCCATGCATCACGTCGGTACTATACGTGTTTGGACGACTCCTGGCTTCCTGGTGGTTGAACACGAGTCGTCAGTCATGTCTAAAGAGTAGAGGCATACTTAGGCGAACTCTGACTTCCAAGTGGTTGAGACTGGTTGTCAGATATGCCTTAGATCTTGCATAGCCCCAGGTGCGTTGGCTACTCATGTATCTTGCATAGCCTCAGGTGCGTTGGCTATTCATGCATTCTGCATAGCCCCAGGTGCGTTGACTACTAATGCATTCTGCATAGCCCCAGGTGCGTTGGCTATTCATGCATTTTGCATAGCCTCAGGTGCGTTGGCTACTCATGCATTCTGCATAGCCCCAGGTGCGTTGGCTACTCATGCATTCTGCATAGCCCCAGGCGCGTTGGCTACTCATGCATCTTGCATATCCCCAGGTGCGTTGGCTATTCATGCATCTTAGCACAGTTGGGTTGTCTGCGTTATGGTACTTGTTCGTACTTACGATACATGGTCATAGTGTATATTTGACCTGCACCTTCAGGAGGTATGTTTACATAGAGTCTGGGGGCCTTATGTTGCTCGTATGACATCTGGATCTTTATACCCGCTGGTTAGCCTGACTCTGGTACGTATCATTTGTTCTTGGTATTCTAGTATTCAGCATTTCCTGCTTTTGTATCTGATACCGCTGCCAGTTTGACTCTTTCTACTAGTATATCTTACTATGCATATCAGATATTTGTATTCACTGAGTTCTATTAACTCACACAGACAACCTTGTTTTTATTTCAGGATGATCATCTGGAGTGTCTGGCAGCTTGTCCCAGTTCACGTATTATCCGAGACGATTTCCGGGGTTGTCTTGTATTTTGATTGTGGTACATGTTGGTACCCTTTCCTTTATTTTGTACTGTTCATTTTCGCTGCAGTAGGTTTTGCTCTGTTGTGTTGTTTATTTTCATGGCAGTATAGTTGTACTTTTGTGTGTCATGAAGGCTTTGATTTCATTTAGCTTTATCGTAAGTCATACCGGTATGCAGCTTTTATCGTCGTTTTCGTTTTCCTTTATTTCAGACACTTGTTCCAGCCCTATAGGCTACGGTACAAGCAGGCTGAGGTAGTCGTGGTGTTAGGTTTTCGGATTGTCCGCCGGGACGAGGGAGTAGCTGTCCAGTCGGTATCGGACGAGCGGCTCCTCGGGGCGTGACAATTTATTTGGTATCAAGCCCAGGTTCTTGAGATACCTTGTGGTTTGTGGGTGTTTTCAGATTTTATGTCGGAGTCGTTTTCTCGATGGACGTGATTGGGACATGGCGTCGACAGGACATCTCCAGTCGATCAGTAAGAAATGGTGAGTTTTGTTAGTAGTTACGAGAATAACTGAAATGATGTTGGGTTATATCCGTACAGGTATGCCTCGTCGTATCGAGCTGACCCCGCCCCGACCCCGTGGTGGTCCTCGACGATCACCACATAGGTTGACTCGGGAGCTTACGAGAGCTGCGACTGTCGGAGCAGAGGCGGAGTCTCCAGAGAGACGACCTGAGGATGAGGCCGGACGTCGCGGACAGACAGCTTCGGGCTAGAGACTTCCATCACCGAGGGTCCCTCCGCCGTTTTTGACAGCACTTCCGGTTGCTCCCCCGGTAGTACCTTCCGTAGCACCTCCGGTGGTACCCGCTACCGTACCGCTAGTAGAGCAGTCAGCATCGCAGCCTCTCCATTAGGTACTACAGACTCTGTAGCAGCTGATACAGACTCTGCAGCCAGTGCTGTCTTCCGCTAACCCGACACTTCAGTCGGTTCAGCCAGTACCTCCGGAAGGGCAGACATCGGGACCGTCGGGGCAGTCAGCACAATCAGTACCCTTAGCAGTGCAGCCAGTTGCTTCAGCAGTACCACCTGCGGTACCGGTGGCCCCTGCGGGCCTAACCATGGACAGATCACGGATCCCGGTATTGGCCGCATCCGTGAAGGGTCGGTTCACCTTGTTTCATGGGGGGACCGACCCAAGCGTTGCTCGGGCGTGGATGGAGACCCTCGAGGATACATTTCGATACATGTCCTGCACGGATTGGGAGAAGGCCGAGCTAGCGGCCTATCACATGCGAGAGCGGGCCACGACATGGTGGGCGGCTCAGCAGACCATCTTTGGCGAGTAGCCGATCACATGGGACATGTTTAGAGGGGTATTCCGACAGAAGTACCTTCCAGCCGCGTATCAGATGACCCATCGTCAGGAGTTTCTGCATCACCAGCAGGGGGATCAGTCGGTGTTAGAGTACGATGCAGAGTTTAACCGTCTGGCGGAGTATTGCCCTCAGTTGGTCGCGGACGACGCGGAGCAGATGATGCACTTCATCCAGGGGTTGGCCCCGAACATTCAGCTTCAGCTATCCACATGTGACATCACATCTTATCGAGGGGCATTGGAGCGTGCCCTCATCTTCGAGTCGACTCGGCAAAGACTATTCGGAAATAAGGAGAAGGACAAGCAGTCAGTCTCAGATGCAGCACAGTCACAGCAGCCGCAGACCTCAGGACGGAAGCGGGGCAGTCAGAGTCAGACAGGGCAGGATAGTTTTGGGGCTTCTTCCCGGCCTCAGAAGTCAGGACGTTTCTCGACGGGATCTTCTCGAGATTCGCAGCAGGATGAGGCACAGGGCGTTGATAGATTTCATTGTTTCCAGTGTGGATCGAGGGAGCATAAAAAGGCGGAGTGTCCCGTGGGTCAGAATGTATGTTACTACTGTCAGATGCCAGGGCATCGGAGCCGAGATTGTGCTTTGAGGGCACAACATGAGACTGCGGAGCTTGCCACCCAGGGTGCTCGATCAGGACAGCAGATCTCACAGCAGGGTGATCGGGAGACTCAGACCTCCTCGCGACAGCAGCAGACAGCTCCCCCACCGATTCGGGTGTATTATATGTATGGACGTGAGCCGGGCCACCTCCCAGCAGCACCACAGTGTCCTATGACAGGTGGTTATCAGCAGTCATATCTAGCACCTCAGTCTCAACAACCCATTGCAACTCATATGATCCAGCCTCAGCCTGTTCAGGGGATGCCACGCCGGGTCCAGAGACGGGTCGAGGTTATGTTATCCCCAGAGAGGAGGCACTGCGGACCGATAGATCGTCCTTTCACGGTATGATGTGTGTTTATGCATTTTCAGCATATGGATGATAGATATCGGTGGTCATCTTACATGCTTGACACGGACGTTCCAGGGTGGGATTCCTCAGGTGACCACGCGTAGATCGTGGCGTCTAGGGGCGATCATACTAGCTGGTGACAATGTGATCTGGGGATTATGGGAATCCATTAGACTCAATAGGTTGCTACCCTACCCAGGGATCATATGGTTGGTTGTGTGCGACATTGACCCTGGGTATGGATTGATAGTAATTGACACATGTAGAAAATAAATTTGGGGGACCAAATTTTTGTTAGTGGGGGAGACTGTAAGAATACGGGAAAACTTAAGGGGTAAAAGGCAAAATTTCTGAATTTGAGGGGCTCCGGTGGGATTAATTGAATGTGGTGGGTTAAGTTGCAAAAATGGAGAGTTAACCTTAAGTTGGGCCTGGCCGAATCGCGAGCGGAGTTCTCGCGAAACCTTCTTTCCTCCCTCTGCTTCTCCTCGCAAGCGCCGAATCCACACGATCCCTGGCCTTCGTTCCGAGCGATCGAGCCCATCGCTGGAGGCTGGCGACTCCTCTCCGACTCTTCTCTTCTTCTTCTACTGTGCAAGGAGAGGAAGCAGCAGGGACGACCTATCAAGGATCTAGGATTCTTGGAGGGTTGTGGAGAAGAGGGTTCTTGGATCTAGGGGTTCGCTTCCGGTGATCTCAGCTACGCTCAGATCTAAGCAAGCACGGAGGTGGTGGGAGATCGGGTGAGTTATCCGTTCTGTGTTGTTCTTGAAATCGATTTGGGTTTAAATGTGATCAACCATGGGTTCTTCGATTGGTTGGAGTTGTTCTTGGGATGTGTTGTTGATTTCGTATTGCCTTATTCTGTTTTTTTAACAGAACTGAATCTGATTCTTTTTCTTCCCTGATCGATGGCGTTTTTGCGATCCTTTGATCTCTCTGCTCTTGGGTGAATTGGATACTGAATTGGTTGTGTGTTGCCGTGGGTTTTTTTTCATGGGATTCTGTTTTGATCGAATATTGAAGATCATATGATGCCTCTGAATGTTCTGTGAGTTTGGATGAAGGAAAAATTCTGATCAGTCGGTGATTTGTGATTTCCTTTCATTTTGGTTAGGTAGAGTCTTGCTACGGGGGGTTGATCTATGATTTTGGTTTTGGTAGTTGTTCTTGCTGTTTTTGCTTCTGTGTGTTCTTGAGTTCTCGTGAGTTGGTGTTGCTGTTCGGGTGATGAAACACGGAATTAGCTAGGGCTTGTTGTATTGTTGATCTGCTCTTGTTTTGGGAAATTGATCTTTTGAGGCTGCTTCTTGTTGTAGGTTTTAATCTGTTTATCTTCGGTGGTTTCTTGTGTTAATCTATTGGTGATGTCCGTAGTCCTCTGGAAGTGTGGTTCTGTGATTAGGGTTCCAATTATTCATGTTTGGTTGCTTTGTTCTCTGTCGTGCCCTCTGGAGATAGATGATGTAAATTAGGGTTGTTGATTTTGATTTGTTCTGATATGTTTGAGGAGGTGGGTTGCCTAAGGAGGAAGGTATTTGATTAGTGTTTGGAATAGGGGTCTTATTTTCCTTCTTTTATTTCGGTAAGTGTAATTTGGTTTGGGATTAGCTTCAATATGGGTGGCTGTTGATTTTAGCTAGTTACTTTTGTGTAAATAGCTGAGGGTGTTATATTTGATGCAGGACATTGATTGATTTGGCTTTCTTACGCGGATATTATTCTGGACGAAGAGTTCTCTTCATTACGAGTACCGACATTTGGAGGCGACTACTTCGGACTTATCTACTCAGATATTGTCACAGTTTTTTTTATGCATAGTTAGTTATAGATAACAGTAGAGTTTTATTTACTTCCTGCTTCCGTATATTTATATTTGATATTAGTGGCTTGATTAGGCGATAGGTTTACTTCTGTATGGCTACGAGGTTGGACCTCTTTACCCTATTATTTATCACATATTGTTATGGATTTTAGATTAGTGATAGAATACCTATACCCCGTACTATGGTTAGGATATGGTGTGTGATTAATCCTGGACCCCTACATACCATGCTGATGGTTGTAGGATTGGTTAGGAAGTGTTGCATGAGTGGATGTCATGCATCACGTCGGCACTATACGTGTTTGGATGACTCCTGGCTTCCTGGTGCACTACAAGAAAATTACTTTTCCGCAGCGTGTTATTAACAGCGCACATTAAAAGCACGCTGTTAATAGTATTATTAACGACATGCATATTAATGTGCGCTGTTAATATCATAAATTTTTTAAAAAGAAGTAGCATCAACGACGTACATTAAAAGCACGCTGTTAATATTATTATTAACGATATATTAAAAATACGTTGTTAATAATAATTTTACAAATAACAGCATGCAAGAAATGTACGCTGTCAATATTTTTTTCTACGATTAACACAATACGCTATTAAATTTTAATATTAATAATATATAAAATAGCTTGTTAATATTTATTAATATTATTAACAAGTAAAAAAACACGCTGCCAATACTACCCTCACCCGTTTAAACATCTAATCTCCTCGCGACTTTTCCACCCGACCGACAAACCCTTAATCCCCAAATGCCTTCGCCTCCTTCGGAGTCCTTCCTCTCCCTCCTCCACTTCTCGTCAAATCACCGCCCTTTTCCCTGTTCCTCCGCTTCGCCAACCTACACTTCTCCTCCTCCTCCTCCTCATCGAGCCACCGTTCATCTTCTCTACAAGATCCTCGCCTCCTCCAGCCCTTCCTTCGTCGATCACGCCCTCGACGACGCTAGCATCCACGTCTCCTCGCTGTATGTGAAGGTTGTGCTCAAGCTCTCTTACTCCTAGCCGGGTGCAGCCTTCGCCCTATCTCAGCGAACCAAAAGTCAACATTCGAGAGAGGAAGAAGGGGAAGGAAAATCATCCCTGCAGTGCGAGGATGTCGGACCTTCTGGCACATCTCCAATATGGTTCGTTAGTGGATCAAGCGATCCTAGTGGAGGAGGAGCGCCTCGTCGTCATCCGCTTCGGACACGACTAGGAAGGTACATCTCCCTCTTTTTGATTCTGCCCATTCGACCCATCGCTGCCACGCAATCTCCTCTCTCTCTTCCACTTGAATCTCGTCGTCATCGGCGTCGAGTCTATCGCCAATCCTATGTGTGTAGAGAAATGTTTGAATTTTTTGGAACCTTCTGAAGCCCTATGCATGCATAGAAAGGTTTGATTTTTTTTTTCTATTTAACTTGTGTTTGTTTACCTTATGTTTTGCTTCAAAAGGTTGATAAGGAAAACAATTCTGTTGAAACACTATGTACGAACTAGTTTTTAAATTTTGTAGAACATGTTAGTATTTACTATTTTGTGTTTACATCTGAATGAGCAAATTATGCTAAGTAAATAGTATGTTACTTTCATCTGAAGTTGATGAATACAAACAAACTTTGTATTGGACCTCATTTCTTTCTATTGCTTGCTTCGGTCTAAATGTTTCTCAAAACTCCTAACTCTCTTTTGTTATGCCATTCCAAGCTAATTCATGTCTTCAATCATTCTGTAGTACATCCATTGATGAATGTTTAGGAGGTTTATCATATTCCTAATAGCATTCTTTAGCTTAATAAGTTTTGCTCAGGCTCACTTCCTGAACTTTCAAGTACTATAATGTTGTGTTAATTGTTCCTCGTAGTTATCTGCTGGATGATTCCAAGTCCTAAAAGTTCATCTGAATGCATTTCCATTTGAAATGTTCAAGGAATCATTCTATCAAAATCAATAAATTTTTGTTAAATGCGATTTGGTGTAACAATGGTTGAGGGTTATGTGATTTATAATTCTGTTCTTTTCTATCTGTTCTGATCAATTAATGTGAGCATCATTTTGATACATCCTTGCCCAATTATTATCTGTCTTTCTTTTTAAACTTGTGAAATGCAATAGTGCACTTCTTAGATGATGTCTTCTTCGTACATGGGTGTGATCTTCATGGTTTAATGGTTGCACAAGTATTGAAATTTTGTTCTTTTATTCTCTATAGATACTAAGATCTTAATTGTCATGAATTAGTTAAAACTTCTAGTAGCTTCATGACATCGTGATTGTACGACATGAATATAATGCTATTCACAACCTATATTTGTCACATACGTGTGAAACTAAATTACACTTTATATTGCCTAAACGATACTTTGCTTATTCGTGGCAGGGAAATCCAATTGTGGCGGTTCATATTTTTTATATTTAGTTGATGTAGTGGACGTGTATGGTCCACAAGGTCCTGGTAATGAACTTAGGCAAGAAATTGCTCTTTGCCATGCCATTTCTAATGCAGAAGGGGAAATTGTCTTCAAATCTTTACCTTATGGTAACTTTATTATTTGGTAGATGTGATATATTTATTTTTATCGATTTAGCTTAATAGGACCCGAAATGCTTAGCTTCTGTAGGCAATAATGTATTAGTGGTATTAGCTTAATAATCGATTTAGCTTAATAGGACCTAGGATTAGGTTTTAGTTTTGATATTGTGAATCTGGTGATACCTTATTGGATGAATTAGAGAATATTGGGTGTCCTAATTACTATATATTTTTCTTGTGCAAAATAATAGACAAGTTATAAGACTTGAAATTTTTTATAAATTTATCCTAGTTGCTATATGTTATTTTTCCTTGTGCAATAATAACACTTTTAATCATCTACTTAAATCATGGAGTTGAAGTGAAATGTATTAGTCTTCTTTAAATTTAAATTAATAAATTTTATTATCTTTCAAATTCATTATTTCCCTAGCAGATATTGAGGTTGAGTATTCTTTATTCTTTTCATTCTATTTCATATTTGTTTATTCTCTTTGTTCATTGGTCTTACTGAATAATTTGTTTCTTTGTATTTTTGTCAGAAATACTAGTCATCTATTATTTTGAAGTGGATATTGGGGTTTTGAGAAAATCAAAGCTAAGATGGAAGCCTTGAGGATGACATGAATATTGGTAGCTAGTGGAACACTATTGGTGGCTAGTGAGAACGACACGACAATATTGAGAAGTTTTGAGATGAAGACTAGGATTGCTCTTTTAATTTTTACCCTATATTTTTTAGGGTCGTTTGTTATATTTCTTTGATGGTTAGTGATTCATATTTTTTTTTGTAAAATATTTGGAGTTGATTTATAAAAATTTGTGAGCTTTGTAAAATGATTATGAGATGAATAAAAATTAGATATCCATATTAAGATTAAATTTGGATTATATATTTTAAATAAATAGTATTGATGATTATATAGTGTTGATAATTAATATGTGTGATATTTATTTATTTATTTTTATTTTTATATGTTATTATTCACAACATGTAGTTGTATGCTGTGATTGTTATTATTCGCGGCGTGCGATCGTGTGTTGCGATTGCTATTATCCGCGGCGTGCGGTTGCATGCTGCGATTGCTATCACTAGTGGAAAAAAGGCTTTTAACACCGGTTATTTTTGACTTTTAACACCGGTTCCGGAACCGGTGTTGATCCAGCCGGCATTGTAAGTATAGATTTTTAACACCGGTTAACAAACCGGTGTAATATATAGATTTAACACCGGTTAATAACCGTTGTTAAAAGTTCAATTATGAGGCGGAAAAGCCATTTTAGACACCGGTTATTTTAAATAACCGACGTTAAAACATCATTTTTAACACCAGTTCTGGAAACAACCGGTGTTAAAATATCATTTTTAACACCGGTTCTGGAAACAACCGGTGTTAAAAATGATGTTTTAACACCGGTTCTAGAAACAACCGGTGTCAAAAGTCTTAATTTTTTATATAAATTTCATATTTATTTTTATTTATAATTTCTCTAGACATATAAAAGAACACAATAATATAATAGTTTATCCATAATCAATAACACACCATGAATTAAATAAATGCAACATCCAATTAGTTTCAAAAACAAAACAATCCATGTATTTTACAACTATCCATTTTTCTTTCAACAAAAGCAAAATGTAAATCAAATAACACATTATACTCCTACTCGCTATGTGATTTTCCAAGCAAAGACAATGTAGAAGCTTGCCACACGAGTTTGCAAGTAAACGGTCTAGTCCAAGATCAAATAGTGAGGAGTACGTTGCAGAACTTCGACCAGTTTAGCATTCCATCTCTTATAAGCGTCTTGCATATTTCCATACAGTACTTGAGTCAAGCTTGAATTTCTTTTCATGCTTTGGCGTGCAGTGGCTACCAGTCGATTGCGAAGCAACTGTGAGAAAATTCCAATGAAAAAATATCAAATAATGCTACGGAGAGAGAAGCAATATAATCAATCATTCACAATTTGGAGCTTACTTGGTGTTTGAGGGTGGCCAAACTTTTCGTGTGCATTGGAGATTGTGGGATGACACCATTTGAAGGTGGAACTCTAATAAGACCACATAACAAGGTCTGGCCAGCAAAACCAAGTAAATGATTCAGGAGTCAGATGCCATTTGAGATTTAACCAAAGAACTAGCTATAGGCAGATAGATCCTTATTTGACACATTAGCAACCTCTAACAAATAAGTTGCCCAACATCTTTTGATGTCATCAATCTCATCTTCGGAGAATGGATCCTTATTTGTGAATCTCTGCAAGGTACATTTATATAAAAAAATAGCTTATCAACTCAACCAGACATAATTAAATCTATAAAATTAAAAAAACTTCAATTACCTTGTCCCATGAATCAACTATGATCGCCGAGACAATGTTGAGCATATGTCTCATTACATAATATCCACACTCTGTATTGCCAGTTTGTTTTTGGCACTACAAATAAATATCAAAATAACACATTAGCAGAAAAGGATAAATCAGTTACAAAGTCATGCTAATTTTTCATTATAGTAACCAATATCTCAAGCATGCACATAGAGGAGCTTGCATACCAAAAGACATCAAATAATAAAGAACGCATAGCACTATGATAAAAAAATATAATAAATGGCAACAAATAAACCAAATTTATCTATGAAAAAAATGCTTATAGATCATAGTTGTATAAAAACTTGACATTTAACTACTTACACGTAGTTCCTTCCATATAGGCATTCTAAAAGCTCCCAAGTGTTTGCCTTTCATCGTATGCCAAGAACGCATAGCACTGTGATAAAAAAATATAATAAATGGCAACAAATCAATCAAATATATCTATGAAAAAATTGCTTATAAATCATAGTTGTAGAAAAACATATCATAGAGCGAATGATAATAACTTACCTATTAATAATTGTTTTGATATCTTTATTCGCTTTATTCCACAGTGAGCAGAGAAAGATGACAACATTTTGCTTAGGACAAATAATTATCAACTGCCAATGGGCCCTGCAAGTTGGATAATAATTAGTCAAAATCACAACTAAACTTCTAAGTCACTTGAAAATATTCACGTACATATGATAATACGGTGCAAGGTAACACTCTTTTCCTTCAATTATCCTACTATGAATGTAGTTTTGAATGTCCATTGGACGATTCCCTATACTTTGAATGTGAACAGGATCAATAAATCCATATGTATCCATGTTCCCTCTTAGTTTGCAAAGTTGATGCAAATACCTAAGATAATAAATAAATGCAAATTGTAAGAATGTGATACTTAGTTAATTAATAAATAGTTTAGAAATGTACTAACATTAACCAAACTTGCAGCACTGATACACAAAGCATGTTACCCATGGTGAGCTCCAAAATATCCTTTTGAAATATATGCAATGGGATTGGGCTGGACTTGCCTATGACTTCAACATCTAAATTTAACTGTAAAGGGTGTTTGCCAATTTTTACAGCTAGAATACATAAATGTGCCATCGGATCAACTTCAGATTCCCTTTGTTGAACCATATCAAAGCCTGCTATGAAGGGAAAATTGCCTAATCAGTAAATGGAAACCAAAAGGTCAAGTTTGGATATTACACCATACTAAAACAATTAATAAAAAAAATAGAAAATACAATTCATGATTCCATAAAGTTTAGTCATTTTTGCCTCATTACCATTCTGTTCCTTCTGTTTGGCCACCAGATCATCTTTAATAGCACCAACGTCAGGTTTCTAATCAACATTTACAAAAGATCTTTTTTAAATACAATAAGTAAAATATGAAAAAGATATATGTGAATATTGAATACCTCATCTTGTACTGGCTTGACAAGTCTTTTTGGCTATAAAATAAAATGATTAGGGGCTTGTCCCACTGTTTGCACCTCCTCAGTGGGTACAGGGACAAGGGCCTTTGCATCTTTTACTTGATCAACCACCACCCTCACATTATCACTACCTATTTGGATGTGGTGTATGGTTGGCCCCAAGTTGTAGACTTGTCCAATAGCCACTAAACGGAAAGGGTCCTCTACATATAGCTTACACATGCCTCTGATGTTAAGGAGGTCCTCTTCCGATATAGCTTGACCATCTGCTGCACAACTTCCTTTTGTGCTCACATATCTAGGAGAATGGGAAGGGGGGGACCTTGTCTTTCCTTGGAAAAGGCCCAAAGATTCCAGCTCTTGTCTAATTCGTAGTCCAACCTCCTTTGCAAGTCGTTGTTCAAGCTCATTTGCAAATCGCTGTTCAATATCCTTTTTAAGCCTCTCTTCAACCTCCTCAGTAATCTCTTGCCTCATCTTTTCTCGGACCACTTCTAACTCTTCCCTTAATACATTTCCGCCTTTGAAGCCATGCCTATATGAAGGCAACCCAAAATACTGCTTGATGCCCACACCTCGTACTGCAGTACGGACACGTCCTGGGTTCAACCGGGGGTCCAACCGGGATATAACCGGTATATAATAAAACATGTATTTATTTAAATATATAGAACTAACAATTGACCCAACTACATTCTTCAAGAGTAAATCAACTAAGTAAAGCATGTTTAATCATTAAGCATAATTAAGATTAATCATTAAGCATAATTAAGTAATTAATTGTGTTACAGACTTATAGTAAATCATTAAACATGTTGATTAATCATTAAGCATAATGAACTTGATTAATCAGTAAAATAGTAAATTTAGTTTACTAAATCACTAAATCAGTAAATTGATTATGATTTTAAAAAAATATGTAATTAACTAATTATTAATTAATAAACTTTATTAATCAATTCTACTGTCTAATCATTAAGCATAATAAGAAACTTATGAATGAACTTATTATTTATAAACTTAATCATCTACTATCTAATTAGTAATTATTGATTACGATTTTAATTAGACTCTAATGTTACTGCTGGACTTGTGCTTTGGATATTCACTTCAAAATAATAGATATGTATTCCTATGACTCTCTTGAGTCTTATCATGCTCAAATCTCCTAATTTGTATATTATTCAATCATCAATAAGTTTTGACTACTAATGTCTTATGCGTACTCAAATTTTATGACTGTAAACATTGTTACTCTTACATAATGAGTTTATTATTTATGAATGAAGTCATGAACTTGATCAGTTGATTGGTTACCGCCGACGCGATGGAGGCTGGAGGCTGGAGCCGACGCGATGCGCGATGTTGGCGGAGGCAGGCGACGCTGGCGGAGACGCGGTGGCTGGCGACGCTAGCGACGCTGGCGGAGGCGATGTGATGCGGCGGCGCTGGCGGAGGTGCGGCGGCGCTGGCGGAGGTGCGGCGGCTGACACTGGCGACGCTGGCGGAGGCGATGTGATGCGGCAGCGCTGGCGGAGGTGCGGCGGCTGGCGACGTTGGCGGAGGCGCGACGACGTTGGCAAAGCTCAGAGAAGACGGCGCGAGTCGAGAAGCGGTGCGTCGGTGCGAGTCGAGAAGATGAGGCGACGGCGGCTGAGAAATCGTGAATTCGATTAAAAAGTAGGTTTAATACTTTAATTAATATTTTAACTTTTAACTTTTAATTTTTAAGTTTTAACTTTTACCCTTTTTTATCTTTTAATTTTTTGTTTTTTACTTTTTTAGTTTTTTTTTAAAACATATGACCACGGTTATTTACAAAACCATAGTCAAATATATTTTTAACACCGGTTGTTAAAAGAACCGGTGTTAAAAGTATTTTAAAGTTCAAATAATTATAATATATGACCCCGGTTATTTATAAAACCGTAGTTAAATATATTTTTAACACCGGTTGTTAAAAGAACCGGTGTTAAAAGTATTTTAAAGTTCAAATAATTACAGAAATGCCACCGTCTTTTTTTTTAACACCGGTTTTAATACAACCGGTGTTAAAAGCCGTTGTTAAAGGTCTTTTTTGTACTAGTGTATTATCCGCAGCACGCGACCATGCGCTGTCAATGTGTTATGACTTTTAATAGCTTGGAGTTGTGCAACATACAATGCGTGTTGCGGATAGATTAATTGCGCGCTGTAGATAGTCATATTTGTTGTAGTGGTGGTTGAACACGAGTCGTCAATCATGTCTAAAGAGTAGAGGCATACTTATGCGAACTCTGACTTCCAAGTGGTTGAGACTGGTTGTCAAATATGCCTTAGATCTTGCATAGCCCAGGTGCGTTGGCTACTCATGTATCTTGCATAGCCCCAGGTGTGTTGGCTATTCATGTATTCTGCATAGCCCCATGTGCGTTGGCTATTCATGCATTCTGCATAGTCCCAGGTGCGTTGGCTACTCATGCATTCTGCATAGTCCCAGGTGCGTTGGCTATTCATGCATTTTGCATAGCCCCAAGTGCGTTGGCTACTCAAGCATTCTGCATAGCCCCAGGTGCGTTGACTATTCATGCATCTTAGCACAGTTGGGTTGTCTGCGTTATGGTACTTGTTCGTACTTACGATACATGATCATAGTGTATATTTGACCTGCACCTTCAGGAGGTATGTTTACATAGAGTTTGGGGACCTTATGTTGCTCGTATGACATCTAGATCTTTATACCGCAGGTTAGCCTGACTCTGGTACGTATCATTTGTTCTTGGTATTCTAGTATTCAGCATTTCCTGCTTTTGTATCTGATACCGTTGCCAGTTTGACTCTTTTTGCTAGTATAGTTTACTATGCATATCAGATATTTGTATTCGCTGAGTTCTATGAACTCACACAAATAGCCTTGTTTTTATTTCAGGATGATCATCTGGAGTGTCTGGCAGCCTGTCCCAGTTCGCGTATTATCCGAGTCGATTTCCGGGGTTGTCTTGTATTTTGATTGTGGTACATGTTGGTACCCTTTCCTTTATTTTGTACTGTTCATTTCCGCTGCAGTAGGTTTTGCTCTGTTGTGTCGTTTATTTTCATGGCAGTATAGTTGTACTTTTGTGTGTCATGAAGGCTTTGATTTCATTTAGCTTTATCGTAAGTCGTACCGGTATGCAACTTTTATCGTCGTTTTCGTTTTCCTTTATTTTAGACGCTTGTTCCAGCCCTATAGGCTACGGTACAAGTAGGCTGAGGTAGTTGTGGTGGTTAGGTTTTCGGATTGTCCGCCGGGACGAGGGAGTAGCTGTCCGGTCGGTATCAGACGAGCGGCTCCTCGGGGCATGACATTGCAATCTAAAAGCATTCACACTCATCCATCTTATGCATCAAGAGTTCAAAAAGCCTACGGAAAGGTTCGCCGGTCTTGGAATTTAAAGTGTTACTATTCCGAGACGACGTCGTTGTATCTTGGAAACGAATTGCTACTATCCGTGAGCACCAGTAGCGGAGCAATATCGTTTTATGGAGATACTATCGAACACTAGCCTCGACGTAAACCAATCAGTTTGCTTCCTCCGAAAGCAACCTCCCAGAAGATCCGACGGTCGTAAATCGACTAAGTCAAATACCGAGGAGATACAAGTCAGCTACCAACAGTTGGTTTGAGAAACTAGCACCACAACCAACATCACCCGGTGGTGGTGCTGGTGTTGGTTTTTACAAATCAATACCAATGGAAAAAACCAGCACCACTAGTTGCTAATTTGTAAACATGGTACTAGTTTGAGTTTCCACAAACCAGCATCAATATGGTGTTGGTTTGAAGCAACACCATTTGTAGCTGGTTTCTAAAAATCAGTATCACGTTGGCCTTTTTTTTTATATAAATCAGCTTAATGTTAATGTTGATTTGTAGAAATCAACATCCTCTTTGTGCTGGTTTTTATAAACCAACTCCACTTTGCATCAAGAAAGAGAAAACATTTGCATTTAGAAGAGAAAAGCAATTGCATGCAAATGAGAGAGTGATTAAAAAATATCAATCCTGCTTATGTATGTTGACCAGATCAGACGTCGTGCATAGTTGCCTATATAATGGGTGCATGTATAATATATATATATATATACATATATATATATATATATATATATATAATTTGAATACTAAAATTCAACTGCTAAATCATAAAGATAAAATATTATTAACATTACTAAAAATGTAAAAAAAAAATACATTGTGGCGGACAAACATCACATCATAAGACATAGACCTTGATGTTGGTCTTGTAAAACTAGTTTCACCTTGGAATTGGTCTTTAATAATCAAAACTACTTTGATGTTGATTTTTAAAAATCAACATCACTTTTAATATCACCTTGATACTAATTTCTACATATCAACACCACTTTATAAGTAGGAAAGTAAAAGTCTTCACATGCAATAAAGAGAAAAGTCTTTATACGTAGGAGAAAGATTAAAAAATTTTAAATTTACTTAGTCAGATTAGACGTTGCTCATAATCAACCTGGTAAGATTACGTAGGTATATGGGAACATAAGTATTTCTTGTAGATGCGAGAGATTTGCTTCCACGTTATTATTTTAAAAATATTTTTTTTAAAAAATAATTTTTAAAGCTTTTAAAGAGGAGTTTGAACCATAAAAATTTGTAAAGAAAAGTTTAAAAACAAGAAGATTATATATATATACACACACGTATTAAGTTTCAAAATTTTAAAAATAGATGGCACTTCCCAATTATACCCTTCCCTTTTTTCACATTAAAATTTTTTCAATTTATTAATAAATCTAAACGATTCCGAATCAGCTCAAATAGAACTAATGTTATGTTTGAGATGATTGTGTGTGTTAGGGTTGGTGGGTCATAGTAATAGAGTATGTGTCTTATTTTGAGTAATAATGCCTTCAAAATGTTATCAAACTCATATTATATGTTTCCTTGATGTTAGGTGTGTGGCTCCCGAGGCTATGATGCACCGATAGGGTTAGTCGTTAATTCAGACATCCGCGATTCGATCCACAGCTACGGCGCATTTTGTAGGAATTTTCCCTCCAAATGGGGCCGAACCCTAGGATGCCGGACTTCTAGACTACCTACCGCGAGTGCTTCCCGAATTACCCTGATGACCGGTGGAAAACTTCTGTGGTGCCGGGTCGGTTATCTCACGTTCAATTTGTCCGCTGCCTGGTTCATCATTTTTTTTTTGATGTTAGGTGTGTGATATTAAGATTGATATTTGATGTAGTTTGTGTGTGGTTGGTCTGTTAATGTTTAATGTAATGTGTGTTAGATGTTATGTGATGAAGTGTGTGAATTTGTAATTCCTAATACTAAATGAGGGAGTATTCTCGTTGCAAAAAATTATACTCATATATTTATATCTTTGTATAAATTAAAAATAATAAATTCATAAAAAAATTGATAAAATTTATCATAAATTCATTATAAAATTAACGATAATAATATTCACTCACTAATATCATTAATAGATTCTTAGGGCTGGTGTAGGGCCATTTGAAAATGCCAATTTTATCTTACTGATTAATTTAGAGAAAGTCGAATCATTCTGAATAAAAATTAATGTATTTTATTAGAAAGACTTTGATATATCTGAGTTTCATGTCTGAATTTGATAAGTATAAAATGAACATAGTGGATTTAAATTTAAGAGTGAAAAAAAAAATTGAACCTGAACAAAAGAAAGAGATATAATAATAAAAAAAATACTATTTGTTTTTATATGGTTTTGAAAATTTGAAACTCCAGGTAGGTGAAATGCGTAGGCTGAATCGGATCGGTTCGAATCCGATTTTTGTTAAACAATTTCCGAACCGGATCGGTTCGCAATTAGGCCGACCGGTCCGTTTGCAATTTGGCATTAACAATCCTCCGAATTCAGAACACGACACCCGGACGCACGCAACTCCATGATAATGGCTGTCTTTGTGGCGGCAAGACGACGGCGCAAGCAACGGGTTTGTATCACTTTCCTTACGGCAACGACCATTCAAAGGCGTCGCTGCTCCTCGTTTTCTTCCTTCTGAATTCAGATCGCAAGAAACCAAACAGGTGATGAATTGCTAATTCTTTGTTTTAATTTTGTTTTTCGCTTAGAAAAAGTTCGCCTTTTATTGTTAATCTTGTCTTTACTCTTCGATAGGGATCGATTTGGAGATGGAAGAGGCAAGAGAAACTTACACGGTGGATGATGCACTCTTGTCCGTGGGGTTCGGAAAATTCCAAACCCTCATCCTGGTGTACGCCGGGATGGGTTGGGTCGCCGAGGCAATGGAAATAATGCTGCTTTCTTTCGTCGGTTCGTCGGTTCAAGAGGAGTGGAACATCGCTCCGAATAAAGAGAGCCTCTTGACCAGTGTTGTCTTCGGTGGGATGCTGGTCGGAGCATATTCATGGGGAGTGGTTTCGGATAATTACGGCAGGAGGTGTGCCGTTCTTCTGTTTGATTTTATGCCTTTTCCAGTACAATAGTAAGCAGTTCATCGCAAGGTTTTAACTACATAAAACTACCTCTTTAGGAAATTTTTCTCTATTGGATGAGTAAATAATTTTCATGTGTGAAAAAAAAACTTTGATAAGTTGGAGATGTTTAATTGAAAAGAGTCGATATTTAATTAGACCGAGGGATATATATATATATATATAAAGGAGGCTTCATAAGAGCAAAATGATAAATTTTAAATAGTTTGAAAAATGTTTCATTCAGCAGCGACCTGTGTTAATAGATTTTTAGTTATTGATATTGTTGTGTTAGTAATTCCATGTGACCCTTGCTTGGTTGATGATGATGCCAATGTTGTCTTCTCCAAGTACAGTTGAAGCCTGTGGTTTATCACTATTTTTTTTATTTATAGAGAAGATGACCATTAAATTCATATCTGATTATTATTATCTGAATTCAGGAAGGGTTTCCTCTTCACTTCACTTGTTACCGCTGTTGCTGGCTTCCTTGGTTCATTTTCCCCCAATTACATATGCTTGATCACGTCTCGGTTTATTGTGGGAATTGGTTTGGGTGGTGGGCATGTGTTTGCTTCGTGGTTTCTAGAATTCATTCCAACTCCAAATAGAGGTACTTGGATGGCTGTATTTCAATTTTCTGGACTCTTGGCACAATTTTGGAGGCTTCACTTGCATGGGTATGAATCTTTTTCTTCTTCTTTGACTCACAGGCTTATTTGCAAGCAAATTTAAGCTTCTACCCCAAATTATGACAAATATAGAGTGCAAAAAGAGGGGGAAAAGAACAGTAAAATACTTGATTTAGTGGATGCAATCTAAACCCATGCATAATGCTGAATTGCCAGCCATGAATTGAGTATGATAATTTAGGGCACAAAAATTTGAAACCATATATTAGGTTAAAAAGCCTGGAAATGAACAATGTGAAACAATCATTACATATACATAAAAAAGTGTAGGATATCTAAAAGAACTCGAGTTCTCAACATGGTAATTTGAAGCTTAGAGTTCTTATCTCTAGAGTCTCTGATGGCAATCAAAATTTTATCATGGATATTTTATTTCTTTGATTTAAACTGTTTGGTCTTTGTATTTCGATCAAGGGAGAACATCTGTGCATTTTTTTAGCAACTTATAGTATGGTACCCCCTATCAATTCATAAATAAGTTGGGAACCAAGTGATTTATATGTGGGTTATGGTTCTATAGAACCATTTCATACCTGATTTATTTATCTAATTACAATGCTACATTTTTCAGCACTGATTCCTTTTGCACATATGTGCAGTTTATAATGCCAACCTTAGGCTGGAGATGGTTACTTGCAGTCAGTTCTTTACCAGCATTTGTGTTGCTTCTGTTCTATAATATTGTTCCCGAGTCGCCAAGGTACCTCTCTTTGAGAAGTAAAGCAGATGCAGTGTGTATGTTAGAGAAAATGGCAAGAATGAACAAGATGATGCTCCCTCATGGCACACTTACCTCTGATCCCAAAAGTGAATTTGACAGAAATCATGATTCTTCTGAAACCACACCTTTAATCACACACCAGATCTGTGAGACATCCATCATCAGCAAGGATTCTAAAAAGAAACTAGGATTGATCAATGTGTTTTATAAGCTTTTGTCTCCCAAAATGGCCAGAACTACTCTTCTTCTTTGGATTGTTTACTTTGGGAATGCATTTGCTTACTATGGAATTGTTCTCCTGACTTCTGAATTAACTATAAAATGTGGCTTGAATGCACCACTTTTGAGTGTTTCAAAGGCTAACAGCTACAGAGATATATTTGTAACTAGTTTTGCTGGTATGTATTCACAGATCTACCAGAATCATTTATTTGACAATGTTCGTTGCTAATGTTAACACTGAAAATCCTTTTTAGAGCTTCCTGGACTTCTTTTATCCGCTGCTATTGTGGATAGGATTGGCCGCAGGCCTTCTATGTCGATCTTACTCTTCACAAATTGTTTCCTGCTAATTCCTCTGTTTTGGCATCAGAATGAATTATTAACAACGATCATATTGTTTGGTGCCCGTGCTTGTATCACGGGAAGCTTCTGTATCCTCTATGTATATGCTCCAGAGGTCAGTATCATTTATTAGGAATCTCACTTATGAGTTCTCATTATTTCACCTCTCATCTGAAAAAATTGTATTTGGTTAACCCTCCTGAAACAAGATGCCACTATGACTAAATCAAATATTTATCTCAGTCCTTTTCGTGCTCCATCTCTTGCTATTTATTGAACTATCTATCTCTTCATTGAAAAGTTCAAGGTTTTATGAGAGGCACTAGTTTATATATTTATGTTTTTGACACCAACCATCAGTCCCCATGGGATGGGCTGATGATTACTGCGTGGGTGTTGTCACCTTGAGGTCTGAGGGTCAAAACCGGGCAAAGCCAGTGTACCCGCCCTCCCCACGCACTAGCCACATCATCTGGGCTAGTAGCCCCGTGATTTATCTCCTCCATATTGACCCTGAGACGGGTTGGCGGGGGCGTTGGAGGCAAGCAAATTGCCTTTTGCCACCTCGAAAGGAGCTAGACTGGCCCAGCTCCAACACACAAATTGGTTTTTGGATTAATAGTGAGCATATATATCATTAGATATTAACCTCAGTTGGATTCGAACATATAAGAAGTTAATTGGCCAATCATTTATCCCCAAAGCTTACACAGATTAACCATATTAGTGATAATGATTTATCCTAAAAGCTCAAGCCGTTAGGAAATGGATTCCTCTATGCATTTACATTCTTGACAGCTTCATATTTTCCTCCAATCAATAAAATCTTCACCATTGAATCGTGTGCTGCAGTTTCTTATTGCTTCTTTTTAGGGATCTTAATATCAACTACTTCAGCTAAAACCCGGTTATCGAGTTTGGTGATTAGGCTTGTAGTAGAGCTAGGGAATATGATTAGTTGGTCAGTCATTATGATCGAGTAACATCTGTCAGGATTCACTAACTCGCCATAGATGCACTGTTGCTATTGTTTGAGGACACTTTGCTAAACTTTGGTGGAAAGTCGTTCCACACAGCGCTCACCTATAATCACTCCAAAATCGTCAGCAGTGAACTTCGTTATTTCCGTTCTATTTCATGTTCCTTTTCCTTGTGCTAAATTAGCAGATGGAACAACATCTTGTGGATGAAAAGTGGGCATATTTCAACTATTCTTTTGATCTTTATCGATGCAGGTATACCCGACCTCACTACGCACAACGGGTGTTGGAGTCGCAAATGCAATTGGTAGAATAGGAGGTATGGTCTGCCCACTGGTAGCCGTTGGATTGGTGAAAGGCTGCTATCAGATTGCAGCAATTTCATTCTTTGAGATCGTCATATTCCTCACAGGTTTGGCCATTATGTTCTTCCCTTTGGAGACCAAGGGCCGTCGACTAAGTGACACTCTATAAGCACTAGTGCAAGTTCGATATCGAATGCCATGAACATAGCTGCACTTGGACGATTTCTGAAGCTGTTCTCTGTTTCAGTGGGTAGTCCTCGCTATTTATCATTTTGTGTTGCATGTACAGTCCTATTTATCATAATTGTCACGGTCTCTAATTGGTCAGTGATTTAATGTAGATGATTATGAATATGCAGTAAAATAGTTGAGATTTGTTGTTATGAGCCAGAAAGACTATACTTGGTTAGTATCGAAGTTGGATTTATTTAAAAAAAAAAAAAAAAAAAAAAAAAAAAAAAAAAAAAAAAAAAAAAAAAAAAAAAAAAAAAAAAAAAAATATTTTATAGTATTGATAGATTGGTATATAATTCAATTAACGATATCAAAATCATTCATTATGTTAATTAATCATTAAAAAAAAAAAAAAAAAAAAAAAAAAAAAAAAAAAAAAAAAAAAAAAAAATCATTCATCTGTTAGAACGTTGGAATCTTGATGGATGAGGTTCTTATTCCAATCAGAAGAACATTGAGATGTCAAAAATATTCTCTTCTTTGGCTCTAATAGTTGGTAGTCTATAATTCATAGCAATTATTAAGTAGTTATTATAATTGAAAATTTTGATTATTTTATTTTAATCAAAATTATTATACATAAAATATTATTATATCGAAATATTTTTTAATAACTTCGTCAAAATTACTTAAACTCTATCAAAAAAAAAATTTAAGTTAGTCAAAAAATTTTAAAAATAGTTTAGAAACTTCTAAGTAGTTGTTATATAATTATATAAATTTTAAATCATAAATTCAAAAATTTTAAATTTTATATCTTAAACTCTGAATATTATTATATCAAAATATTATTTACTAAATCACTCAAAATTATTTAAACTTTATCAAAATCATTTAAAATAGTTGTAGGAGTTATTTAGAGCTACGCAACTTTAAATCTTAAATTATAAAATTTTAAACTCTAATTTTTAATTTTGAACATTATTATATCAAAATATTCCTTATCAATTTAGTCAAAATTATTTAAACTTTATTAAAATATCTTAAATTAAACAAAATTATTTAAAAACAATCTTAAAAAGCTACTAAATAGATGTTATTTGTAAAAGCTACTTAAACAGCTTACTAAATATTATAATAATATTATATTAATTATTACAAGTGTATCAATTACTCTGCATCTATTATAAATTATAGTAGTTAGCAGCTGTTACCAGAGATTCGTGTTTTTTATGGCTGTTAAAATGAATACGAATGGATATTATAACATTAAAAAAAAAAACAAAGTGTCATCTCATTAACGCTTTCAAAAACGCGTTAATACTAAAACAAATATTAAACCAAACAAATCGCACACTTCCATGTTTTTTTTATTAAATAAATTATAAATAATATTTACATTATTTTATGAGTTATCTAATAAATATATTTAAAAAATATTATTATTATGTATTTTAAATAATAATCATTTAAATTTTATAAACAAAATTAAAATTATATTTATTTAATATGAAATAAAAAAATAAATGAGTGGATAATAAATTTATAAATAATGAATGTTAATGCTAAAATGAATGTAAGAGAATAAAAATATTAATATAATATGTATGTGACATATATACTTATATTTTTTATAAAATTATGGATGTTATAATACTCATCCATATAAATACTCTAGTCGAAAATATTTATTCGTTAATATAACATTTGAGTTAGTAGTATTTGTAATTTATTTTTTCTATTAATCCTTAAATAGATAGATGGGACGAGATAAATGAATCTCTTTTTGTCTCCTCTATTCCAAATTAAGAATGCAGTAGAAAAGTGAGGTCGGTTTTTGATTTATTTTTTAAAATAATATTGAGGATTAGATAAATTAAAACTCCCTTTTTCATATTTTTCCCCCAATTATTTGAATTGAGAGGTTGGTAAAATCAACCGACTTAAGGGAGTGTTTGGGAAAACTTTTGCTTCTTGAAAAATGATTCTTGTAGAGATTATCTTGAAGTCAATGAGAAGCTAAAACATGGAGTGTTTGAAAATAGAAGCTAAAAGCTGATACAATGTAAAGTTTGAGTGTTTGGTGAATAATTACTTTTAAGCTTAATTTTTAGTTAAATGACAACAATATCCTTAAACTATATAAATTATTATTTTTAATTATCTAAATATAATTTTGATACACCATCAATAATATTTTATATATTTATTATTATATTTTGAATATTATATCAAAATTAATTTTTTTAATAATATATATGTTTAAAAAATATATAATTAATAAAAATATAAATATAAAAAATGACAAAATTTATATAAATTTATATAAATTTATAAAAATTTATAAAAAAAATATGAATATATAAATTATATGAAAATATAAAATTTTATTTAAAACTAGGGTGGCAATTATATAAAATAATAAATTATTAAGGGTATAAATGTCTACTTTTAATTTTAGACCATAAGTAAAAAAGCAGAAGCAAAAAAAAAAGCATCAAATTCTTGCTTCCAACTTTTGACTAAAAGTTATAGAAGTTAAAACAGAATTTGATATTCACAAACACTCAAAAGTGTTTCTACGTAGCTAGAATTTAAAAAGCAACTAGCACCCCAAACACTCCCTGAGTCTTACGCGTCACGTTGTCGCCGCTTCTCGAAATCCCTAAATCTTTTTTACTACCCAACGGGGAGAAACCCTATCTCTTATGATATTTCGGCGACCGAGCACCTCCGGCGCAGTAATGGAGCAGCATCCGATCCCGACCGCATCATCTGCCGCCGGAGACAAGGGGAGCCCCAAGCCAAGGAAGCGCTCGCTCTCCCCGGAGGAGATTCTCGCGCACTACGAGTCTCAGGGCTTGGACTCCCGCGAGGCCGCCCTCCAGGCCGTCGGCGATCTCCAGGGGCTCCTCTACAGCTCCCTCCCCTCCACACGCGGCAGCAAGAGTGACCGCCTCAACGCTGACTCCCTCCGCAAGCTCGACAACGCCAACGCCCGCCTCGCCATCCTCGACGCCAAGCTCGACTCCAAGCCAGACATCGGCCAGTCCTTCGCGATAGGACTCGCCTCTAGCGCATTCCTCCTCGGCGCCGATGCCGTCCTTCCGCACGTCATTAGCAGCATCCGCAGCATCTGGAACTCCGTTGGTGCTGCTACCAAAAGCTCCTCCTCTGCGCCTTAGCTCACAGCGTACTGCCTCCCTACTTCTCCCGTTTCTGAACTTAAGCAATAAAAATTCCATCTTGATTTCTCGAATGCTTAGACAAGTAAGTAGGCTTGTGAAATTCCTCTCCTGAATTGTTCTTATTACAGTACCTGTTCGTTGTTGCCAGTAGGAACAAGATTTGCACAAGATTCACATCAGTTACTGTCATTACATGTTCAGATTCAAGCATTCTTAATATAGCGAGATTTTCTTCCTTTTCTTTTCAATGACCAAATCAAGCTTACATTCTCGATCATTTGTTTCTCTTCTAAATCTGTGGCTTCTTCCAGACAATGCTTATCAACACCTTAAAGCTGCTTGATGATTATATGCAGCATAACACTAGCAAGAACATCTCTTAGAAGGGATATTATTGATCGAACATAAATAATTTTTATACAATTTATATCCCCCTATCCAATACGGCTATGTTCCCCCTTTGGGCTGTGACAAGAAGAAAATGAGACCACTAACCTCCTTTTTGGGCATTAAAGAAGGATGATCGAGACTCCCGATAAGGAAGATGATCAGCTCGTGGTCTCTTGATGCGGTTGCACTCTAAGGGAACACCACCTAGTCATGTTCCAAGCCCAACCGTGTAGCAACACTATGCTTCATGCAAATCCAGTCACCAAAACACTAGACCTGATCTTTTATCTTTTTCTTTTATATATTTAAAATTTTTAGGATTAATTTTAGTTTAGATTTTACCTTTTTTGGATTAATTTATTTTTTACTTTTTTTATTATGATTTTTTCTTATTTCTTAATCTATTTAAACAAGGGTTAGGATTTTTATAAATAATATTGCATTTAATTTTGATTTGAATAAAAATTTATTTTTAAAACCTAGAGGCAACTCCTCTTCGTTGGAGAATCCCTTTGTTTATGCTTTCTTTATAACCTTTATTCAAACGTCCCATCCTGAGATATTTTTCTTGCGTCAGTTGGTATCAGAGCTTTAGATCTAATAGCTGGTTGTCGTGGTCATGAAAGATAAGTTCTGGCTGAGGAAGTCTTGCACCAGGATTGAAGTGTATCATATGAGTTTATTAATGATCTACTGAGATAAGTCAAAGAGTTATTCCAACATCTAGCGTCGCAAAATCTTGAAGATCGTGAGGTATGTGATCAAATTCGTGATAGATAGGTTCCGACTAAGGAAGTCCGATACTATGATCGTATTGTCCGAGATTTTAAAGATTGTAAATTTTTAATTTTAATTTGGATAAGACTTTTCTTGAGAAAGATATGAACGATAACATCAAAATAGTTGTTGATTCAATTTACGACGAAGATAAGACCGAGTTAACTAGCGACCTGTATATGACGAGATACTTTATGGTGATAATTATGAGATTTTAGTCATTCATGAGATTTCAGATGCCAGATTATCTGAGGATACGGTGCGTTCCATGAGAAGTACATCGGTCACCTAGAGATTTAATCGAATTAAGATTAGAGGATCTCCCTCCTGTTTGACCACTTACGAGATGACTTTTGATTTACTAACACTTAAGGACTTGATCTTGAAGACATTACTCTGAACTCGAGGACGAGTTCTTTTCAACTGGGAAGGTCTTGTAGGGTATCTTATACGACAAGATAATACAATTTACAGCGAAAAAAGATCCCTCGAGTGATCCATGCAAAATAAAACTTGTACGAAGTTCATCTATCCAATAGATCTATCTAAAGTGTATACTTTTGGAGCGTGCCCTTCGCTTATCCTACTCGTCCAAGATATGTCGAATCTCTTGCACGTTCAAGTGTCCGTGTCTCTATGCATATTCATATGAATATGATATCTCAACTTCGGAGAAGAACTACTTTAGTTGTGCTAGCAACTTGAGGTAGTTCACAAAATCATCAAGAACCCCAAAGATGGGTTTCGACCAAAGAGGGAGAAGAGGAGGAAGAGAGGAAGAAAAATGACTAAGACTCATTTAAAAAATACAAGAAGAACTCTTTTATATTCATCTCATGAATATGAAAAGGTTTTGTCTCTTTACTTTCCCCACATAAAAGTCAATAAAACTAATGAAACACATATTTCATATTTTTTTTACTATTCTTCTTCTCTTCATCCAATGAAAAGAAAATCATTCATCTTCCTCTATTATTAATTCATTAAACATTTTAATGAATTAATATCTCATTCAAATGTAATTGAGTCTAATTTAAATGAGTCTCACTCAAATTAGACTCAATCTCATAATCCAATTGGATTCACTTGAGTCTAACTTAATTAATCCAATTTTGATCAAATCTTAGTCAAACTAAATCAATAAATTTTCGAAGCAATGTCTCCTTAGTGTGTGACTCAATAGGTTCTCGTAACGTTGGTAATGTGTCTTAGACACATAAGCGATGAGCAGCATCTAGTAATGCATCATTGCTACCCAAGTGACGAGAAAGTCGAGATCCGACTTAACCTCTGTGACTATGACAATGTATGACATTGCCCTTCTATCCTCGATATTTAGATTGATCAATGAGACATAAACCGTGTCATCCTCGATATCAATTTTTGTGTTTCTTAATCCCCAAGTAGACTCACTCAAACAAATGAGCTCAATATCTTATATTGACTCATTTAATCATGGTCATGCGTTTTAATAGTCCTACTCGATCAAGAGGCTCACAGATATCACTCTCGTCATATGGGAGGGATAAATCTCATTTACATTACTCACATCCCTCCGGATAATTCATTGCGTACCCAGTGATCGCCTTTATAGTCCATCTTGTTACGGGAGACGTTTGACGATACCAAAGTATATAACTCCTTATGTAGGGAACCGTAGTGATTTTAGGTCTAAGGACTATTCATACTAATAGTCATATGAAAAAGTTTATGACACTCATATGACAATCTATGAAATTTTATCATAGCGGATCAATTCATTGCACATTCTCTAGTGTATACTCATGTGTTAACTTGATATCACATATCCATCACTTGTGAGCTCAAGTCATCAATTGACTATATGCTAGTCTTTATACATTAATAGTCCTTGAATATTAATGCTTGACTAGGAATGGTTTAGTATAGTGTTCTCTACATCATCTCACTATCGATTCAACCAATCGATATGATGTAGTTAAGAATCTACTACCCAAGGACATTATTATACTTAGTTATTTTGTCACGCTCCCATAGGCACATGCTTCCTCGAAAATCGAGCAGCATCTCCCCTGTACGGCGGACAATATGGAACAATAATACATATATCTCACCATAAAAGCTTAGCCACATGCGGCTAGCATCACATATATAGAAGTAAACACAACCACGTAGTTTATATTAGAATAAAAGATAATGAGTGACTCAACCACCTTAAATATGAAAGAAAACCATAACTCAAAAGAGAACTCAAATGTCTCCGAAACAATAATAACAAAACATGTCCTCTAAACCGATAAATAAATAAAATGTGAAAAACTGAACTCCATACCGAAATAAAACAACGAAACCCAATTTCGAAAAATAACTCAACTCCGGGGACTGGCGGCTGGATCATCTCCTGGCTCTAAGCAAACTACGTCTACCTGCTACCTGAAACAAAAATGGAAGGTAGCGGTGGTGAGTCCGGGCGGACTCTGCGGGTATATGAGTAGACAATAAGCATGACATAATAAAGGATAACGGAGTAGAGAAATCAACAGTGTACAGTCCATAAGAATTATAGGATTTACCTAATCATGCATAACCAATATAATACGACATGGTATAAAACCAATAACAACTAAACAGGTGTAAAACGACGCAATAACAATAAAGTCAAGATATACATGCATGTCAATCATGTGCAACAACCATAGCTCATATAAATGCAGCAATCACAGGAAAATGCATAAACGAAATACGTATGCACATGATGCAATGACATGTGTCGCCCCTGCCGCCAGTCAAGCCGCCAACACATCACATCTGTGTGACTGAGTGGGTAGGGCTGTGACAACTGTACGCACTCCAACAACAAATACCACAAAGGTGTGGTTGAGTGGACAGGATGCTGGGGAGTCTACACTCCAAACCCCGGTACATCGGGGGAGCTACTACAGCTACAATATCCCTCGAAAAACAACGGTGAGGGTGAGCCACCAACAGCTCTAATATCTCTCTAAAAACAACAGTGAGGGTGTCACTGTTTGGCATAACAGGACAGGTGCTTGCACTCTAATAACTACCACGACAACAAGTGCTTGAGTGAATCGAGCAACAATATGACTAACGACGGCTTAACCAAATGTAAGCCCAACAGTCGTTAGTATGCAACGTGCAAGTATGGTGCATGTTATACGATGCACAAACAACCGGAGAAACAACGATGCAATAAAATCCAATGAGTATACGATGCATCAATACAACCAATCAGAAATCGCAAACCAACGATTATACACCTACACTAATAGGTAGGATATTTCTAATGCCAAATAAACCTAATTGTGTTTAATGGACTTCTAAGTACTCGCGTACAAGCGGTACTTTACAGAACAGAAAACCAACAAAGGACTGTACAGAAACGAATTTGGAATACTCGAAGATCAACGAAGAGTAAGTATCATCGACGATGTTAAAATAACAAACGACAAAGAACAAGGTCAAGCAACCTACTAGACATAAGATAGTCATGCTTTAAGGTAAACGAAACTACTCGAGTACAAAAGAGAAATACCCGTCTTTTATTGAAGAACGTGACTGAAATAACCTCTTCACGATCAACCGAACGAATCCCAAAATCAGGGTCCTGTATCAAGGACATAACTTTAGCTATTTATACAATTATTAAAATGACCAAATTAACCACCACACTACATTAAGCTTAAACCCTAATCATAATCTAACTGAACGGAAACTAATTCCAACACATAACATTAACAGTTAACCTAATCCACTAACAGCCCAAAGGACTCATCCAAAACCAATTCCAACAAGTTGCCCACGGCAACCTTATCACAGCAAAACCAAACTCAACTCCTACGAGCACAATAAAATCAACCCAACAGCTCCAACGCATTTCTTCCAATCAAAACAAACTCATCATATGGCATCAGAATTCAAGATCACAAGAACAACCCACAAACTCATCTAATCTAATCCGACTTATCTAATCTAATCCGACTTGACCCTACACCGAATAACATCTAAGAAAATTCTTAAATTACCAATCCTTACCTGAAATCGATCGCTGGATCAGAGATCGCCGAGAAGCTCTCTGCCACAAGCACTCCTCTGTTCAGATCTGAGGCCAAATGGGATGGAATCCACAATCGTGAAAAGGAATCAAGGCAAGAGGTTAGCTGCACATACTCGATAAACGCAACTACAATAAAACAAGATAAGGTCTCTACCACGGTGGCTACAATGTTTGGTCGGCGTCCAGGTTTGAGAAGAAAAGTTCCAATCGGCCGGTGTGAGGACGTTCGACTGAGTCGTGCGCAACAGGGGAGAGTAGGAAGGAGAACGAAGATGTTGCGGCAAAGATGCTGCGTCGAAGATGCTGCGGCGGAACTGTCGGCGTCGGACAGAGGCGACGGCTAGGGCTTTGCGCGAGGGCGGGGTGCTCTGCTCGTGCGCGCCGGAGAAGAAGGAGAAAGGAAGTAAAAGGGTAGGCGCGGCGGCGGTGGCTGTCACGAGGGAGAGGAAACCACTCGCGCGGTGGTTCGGTTTGGGCAGCGGCGTCGAGGCATAGAAGGGAATCGGGGAGGGGAAGAAAACTGCCACAGAGAGACTTGATTTTTGGGTTTTATAATGATTTTTGCCCTTTTGCAAGTAATCCCTTAAATTTTCGTTATTCACCTTTTCAACCCTGTTAAAATTCAGTATTTAACATATTTGACACAAATATAGAATAAATATAATAACCAAATTTTATCTTTATTAATAATAAAATATAATACAAAAGTCTCTAGTCAATCATCATATAATTTGCTCTAGGACTTCTACTAATACGTCTGATGTAGGAGCATTCAGCAATACAATCAATTTATATCCTCCATATCCCTTTGAGCTGTGACGAGAAGAAAACGAAGCTACCAAACTCCCTTTTGGGCCTTGAAGAAGGACGATTGAGATTACCGACAAGGAAGATGAGTAGCCTGTGGACTCTTGATATGGTTGCACTGTATTCAGAGTTTGGACGAGGCAGAATTGACTTTCTAGTGACCGACACAACTATCCCGTGCCCCCTGTATGAGCATGTTACGGGTTGTCTTTTGATAGAGTGAAGAGGCCCTTTCAGAAGGGAACATAGCCTAGTCATGTTCCCAGACAAGACCGTGTGGTGGCACTATGTTTCACGCAAACTTAGTCATTAAAACTATAGGTTTGTTTTTTTAACTTTTTCTTTTATTTAGTTTAAATTTTTAGGATTAGTTTTTTTTCCTAAGAGTTTATATTTTTTTAAATTAGTTTTTTTTTCAAAAGTTAGTTTAAATTTTATCTTTTTTTATATTAATTTTTTTTGTGATAATTTCTTAGGCTATTATAAATAAGGATAGGGCTTTTGCAAAGGATGTTGGATTTGGTTTTGATTTGAACAAAAGTATTATTTTTGTTTAATATAGAGGTGGCTCCTCGTCATTGAGAATCCTCCTCCTACGCTTTCTCTACAACTGCTATTCAAACGTCGCATTTGAAGATTTCTTCCCTGCGTTAGTTAGTAACAGAGTCTTAGATCCAATGGATGGTTGTCGTAGTTGTGAAAGGCAAGTCCCGACTAAGAAGTCTAGCACCCGGATTGAAGTGTATCATACGAGCTCATTGAAGATCTACATAAACTAGTCAAGGAGTTATCTCTGCATCTAGCAGCATAAAATCTTGAAAATCATGAGATACGTGGTCGAGGCCATGATAGATAGATTTCGGTTGAGGAAGTTTCACAATGTGATTATAGTGCTCAAGATCTTAAAGATAGTAAGTTTTTAAATTTTAATTTGGATAAAAATTTCTTGAGAAAAATATGGACAACAAGATTGAAATAGTTGATGATCCAATTTATGATGAAGATGAGATCGAGTGAACTAGCGAGTCAGATGTCCATTTACCACATAGTTATCACATTTTCAGTTGCCATGAAACAGTTTGTTAACTGGCTAAGAAAACTCCTAACATCTTCTCCCTCGAATATTGAGCTTTTAATTAGTGGCAAAGACTAAATAATAGTCTCGCACATAGTCGATGAATCCAATTTTTAGTCTTGCCATTATACCACATAATTATCAACTTCGAAAGAAGTTTAGTAGTCTCGACATTTTCGTTTGCTATGAAACGGTTTGTTAACTGGCTAAGAAAACTCCTAACATCTTCTCCCTCGGGTATTGAGCTTTTAATTAGTGGTGTCGGAATTGAAAGCCTAGTGATTGTTAGATTCATGTTGTTTGATTGCTTCCTCTTTTCAAATTCAGCCCTCTGTTGTATAGTGTCAGCACTAGAGATGTCAATTTGAGTTGGGTCAGTCGGATGAACCGCCATGCCAAACAATTTAAGCAGGTTAGGTTGGAATTTTATCAACCCAAGCCCGCCTAAGCTTGCGACCCATGCGGGTCAGCCCGCGGATTGAGAAACATATAAACCAAGTTTTTTTTTCAATTTATTATCTTTCTTTATAAAATTTTGAAATAAAAATAGTACTGTCTTATAAAATATGAGTGATCGTTTGTATTCATTTACATTTAAAATACACATTTATAAATACATTTGATTGATGAAACCTTTCTGAAATAAAATATTGAAGATTGAATTTTTTTTAAAAAAAATTAATAGGCACGTGGGTTGATCCGCCTAACCTGCAACCCGCCTTAGATTTGATTGGGTTGGGGATTTCCTACCCGTCAAGATGATGGGTCGGCCCACCCAGCCTCGCCCTGCCAAATAGCTGGCCTGCTACGGGCCGACCTGCCCTGCCATGAGTTTGCTCGTCTGACTGCTCTAGCTAGCATTGGTAGGGGTGCGGGACGATCGTGTCTTAATGCATAGTCTAAGTCTATACAATCCAAGACAATGATAACGTACTCTTCCCATTTAACAAAATTTGAATAAGTTAGTATGAGATGTTATTAATACTAGCAATCACTGATTGCATTGAAATTAAAAAAGAAAATAATGAAAACTTGTGATTTAATTAAAGCCAAGAACATATATCAATATAGATAATAGAACATAAGATTATGCAAATAAAATAAAATTTTACATGCATGTAAATGAGCTCTTTATGATATACTAAATACAGTATTGCATTTTACTTTGTGCACTAAAATATAATTTATTAGCGGTACTCTCTAATATAATTCAAACTTTTAATTGCACATAATGTGTTTTCCTTTGAGTCGACCCATTATGTGGATAATTCAACACTTTATATAAGTTATATATTGGTCTATAACTCATAATAACTTTAATCAGTCACACAATGTCTTTTTTGGGTTGACATATTTTGTGCATAATTTAAACAAAATAAAATTTTGTTTCATAGTTATAAGCTATTTGAATATATATCTGATATAAAAGTAATTTATCTTTGGGCCAATTATTTTTAATATATATTTATGTACGTCTACTAACACAAAATATACTAAACCAATCTAAAATATCTTCCTTTGAACTGACACATTGTTCAATTTAATAGCATGCGTGCAAATAGACCCAAGAAAATCCTAGGAACTTTAACTGATTAGATAAACACTTGATTAATCTTAATCACTTAAGAATTTGATTTATCAATCGATTAATATCATATGGCAATCAATTGATATCATCCAATCGATTGTCTTAATCGATTTGAAAGTCTATTATATGTGACTTCAGGATCATTAATCGATTCAAGCTAGTCGACTACAAAACCTTCTGTATTCGACATCACTCAATCGATTGAAAATTCATAAAAATTGATTGGCTATCATCAATTGATTCACCAATCGATCCCAAAGCCTTCTATGCTCTATTTCAATATTGGCAAACGATTGGTATAGTAATTCCAATCAATCTGACTTATCGATTAAGTCAATTCTATCGTGATTTTAAAGTTGACAATCGATTGACAAAAATGGACAATTGATTGGTAGCTTCAATCAATTCACTTGATCAATCTGATTCAATTTTGGTCTCACAGCAAGGCTAATCAATCAAGCATCCTAATAATCGATTCAGATTGATTTATGCACAAATTCAATCGTTAAAAAATTACCTTATTCAGGCAATTGATTGGTGTCAACTGATCGATCAAATCAACCGATTTCAGATGATTTTATTTGTAAATTTAGGCTTGGTAATCGATTCCCGATCAAGACAATAGATTAAGTCATCACAGTTTAACTTAAAATTAGATCTAACGTGATTGTTCTTCTCAAAGGTTGTGGTTCACCACTGTTCTTCGTGTTTTTTTTTTTGTGAAAATCATGAAAACCCTAGAAGATCAAGCATTTTCTAGGTTTTTTTGTTACAAGATCTTTTGTCGATCAATTTGGTTTATACTAGACACAGAATCTAGGATAAAACAATAAAATCGATGAAAAAAAACACAAACTTCATTGTCTTAAGATCAACGAAACAGAACCTATGGCTCTGATACCAATTAAAAGAACTTGTAAATCCCTAAACCGCATGAATTCTAGAAACTGAATAAGAACTTGAAATAGGAAATACATGAACATGAGTATGAATCTAGTTTCATCATGAACATGGCAAAGCCAAATAAAAGCATAAACTAAAAACGACAATGACCTAATTGCAGCGGAGTTGTCATTGTCGCAAGCATCGTTCCTTCCATCCAAAATCTCTAAAGAAGAAGAAGAAGAAGAAGACAGGACGGTCTTCCAAGGGAATTATGGTGACGACGCTGAAACTTTTCATTAATAGGAAACGAAGAGATGTCAAGAAGATGCCCTAAACCCTTAGGGATCAATCATTTATATAGAACATCTGATTAGTTATTAGCTCATAAATAATAATAGATCAGGCTAAAAGATTTTACACAATTAACCCATATCCAATAATCGAAATCCAATAGACTTAAGTAAGATTACTTTAATAGGTTCGGATCATATTAACATATACAAATTACAATTAAACTCACCTTAAAAAGATAAAATCCAAACCTTCTCAAAATGTTTAATAAAAAAATAAGTTTTTAAAGAAGGAACTTCATAAATCTTAAAAGTAATTATATCAGTACTTTCTTGTATTTTAGATATCGAAAGTTGCTCGGTCTCTGATAAAGCTCGCGTGTCACACCGCGAGTATCAAATACAATCAAAGTATCGAACTCCTCTACACTAATGTAGCATAGAATAACTCGAGTCGTTTCCCAACGAATGTAGTTAATGCATGATAAATCTCAGGATCGTATGTTATTGCTTTTGAGTTTTGGATATGAAACTGGGTTTTGGATTTGAACGTTAATACTACGACAAGAAATAGCAAAGCAGATATGAAATCTAGTTCTAATTAAGGAAAGACAATGCAGGTAAGGAAATCTAATTTAACCTAACTACAATTGTAGAAAAGAAAAGGACAACATGAAAGAAACATTCAAGAAAACTAGACACAGAATAAAACCTATAGCATTAAAGAAATCTAATCTAACCTAACTTAATTGCATGTAATGAAGACATATAACTTTAAGCAATGGGAAAAGTACTACAAAATCAAGTTAAGCAACTAAGAAACATCGCAATTGAAAGTAATTGGTCTAAGAGGCATTTGACCAAATACCATATATGCATGATTGAAATTGCTTCAAGAACATGCAAATTGCAATGGGGAAGATTCATCCAATACAACATTCAACAATCTATCACAAACATTCATCAATTAAGAACAATCAACATTCGAATCCAATTGAAACATGCAATTTGACCCAAGAATTATGTGTTGTGAAGAGGAAAACTGCTGCCAATTGGGTTCTGCCGAAACTGATGAAGAAGAAGCTGCTGGTGCTATGAAGAACTGTTGGAAATGAAGCTGTGAAAGGAAATTTGCTTGATGCTAGATTTGCTGTGAAGTAGAAGAACGGTGAAGAACTCTGCTGGGAAATAAATCTGCTGGGAGGAGATTAAGCTGTTGAAAATGAAATCTGCTGGGAAGGAAAAGCTGGAAAGAAAATCTGCTGGAATTGAATTGCTATGAAGGAAGTAAACTATGAAGAAACTACTGCTGTAATGAAATTGCTGTGAAGATGAATGCTGCGAAGGAACCCCTTTCGAGCAGTGAAGAGAAAGTTGGCGGTGAAGTTGACTAGGGCTCGAGCCCGATGCCCTAGCTTTGGTGCGATGGCTGCGATGAAGTGGATAATCCCCTTTCGCCCCTCTCCGCTCCCGAGCAACCGCATCGAGAGTGAGATGGCTGCGAAGAAGATGAATGTGGAGTGAGGAAGTAGATGATCCCCTAACGCCCCTCTCTGCTCCCGAGCAACCTCATCGAGAGTAAGATGGCGAGGAGAGGAAATGGAGCTTGTGGCCGGCGGCGATGAAGAGGTGGAGACGCCGGCCCTTGGTGGAGAGTGGATGCGTTGAGTCGGGAACCCCTGTCTGCCCTAGATCGCGCGTCCTTGCTTCCTTTTGTTTGTCTCGGCTTCAGCGGTTCGGTCAGCCAAGCCAGCTTCAGCGGTTCGATTCAGCCAGCTTGGGTTCAGTCTAGCAGCTCACAGCTCAGCTTGAGTTCAGCCAGCCTTTGGTTCAGCCTTGGGTTCGGTCCAGTCAGCCAAGCCAGAGCTCACAGCTTAGAAGGAAATTAGCAACGGACGGCTGAGATCGATTTGGCTTCATCTAACGGTCGGATCTCTTCAGATCTGAACCAAACTCCATAGATCCCAATCAATGGTCCTGATCTACCTGTCCCCAGCTCGGATTAATCAGATCAGTGGTGGATGGTCCAGATCTTCCCTTTTCTTGAATGGATGGTCTAGAACATCTTGAGCTTGATCCAACGGTCAGATTACTTCTGATTTGGCTGAAATTTTCAGATCTTGATCTATGGTCATGATTGATTCTATCTTGAACTCGGATTGACCAGAAGTTGACAGATAGCTCAGATCTAGCCGTTCTCTGGAATGGACGGCTCCTATTAATCCGATGCTTGATCCCTTTGATCTGGATCCAATGCTGACTCAAGTCTGACCCGATTTGATCTAGGTTCATGATCAATTGAAGCCTACAAAATGATATTCAAATTTAGTGCCAAAAAATATCCCAAATATACAAAGATTTGAATTAAAAGCCAAAATAGAGGAAATACATGAAACCTAATAAAATTGCAAACTTAAGCATATAAAATGTGGATCAAACATGGATTTTAGAGCCTAAAATAATCAATAAAATGGTGGTTATCAACTCCCCCACACTTAATTCTTGCACGTCTCGGGCAAGTAAATAAAACTCAAAGAAAATAACATATCTCCCAAACATTATATCCCCTATCAATACTTAGGAATAATAAAAGAAAATTACTTAGGATCATCAAGTCTCAAGAATCCATGTATTTATGGTTCCAAATCTCACATAAGTCAACAACATGGTAATTTCATCAACTTGAATAAACTAAGCATGACAAAAACCTCCCAAGATGGATATATGCACTGATGCTCACAAAAATAATAAATATGAAAGTAGAGTTATCTCAAAACATTCATGACATTGCACTACCATATGCTTGCTTATCTTCTACATCTCCACTACTATAACATAAGTACACAAATCAAAAGGACTTTTCAATAAATAATGATGAAACCACTTTCTAACAAGAGAACAAGAATGATAGATAACAAAAAGATCATAGAGAGCATGAAAGCATTGGGGTAATTAACATGATGTATACAATCAAACAATAGGCCAAAATAAAAACTCAATCAAACCTCCAACACTCAAAATTCTCCTTGCACATTCTCAATACAAAACACAACAACCACTTACAACACTTCTAAAAATGCATGCATGTATCAACAACTTAACTCTTGAGTTTCTCTCAATAACAATATCAAATAAGTATATATCAAAAATTCTTTTATGAAAATATTCCTTCTTGTTTATCACTAACAAAAATCCCGAATGCTTGAGAATATTTTTTTTTCACTCTCTTTAATTTCTCATTCTTTTCTTTTCTATTTTTTTTACTTCTGTTTTTTTTCATTTCTCTCTTTTTTTTTCACAAAGAGATTTTTTTTTTCAACAAGCATTCGTCCATACATACTTGTCTCCCCCCCCACACACACTTAAAACTTGAGCATCTCGCGAAAACTACTAAATATGTAACAAAGCATGATAACATCTCAAACTTACAATAGTAGAGGCTAATAATAGACAAATAAAAATGTACTCATCATGCAATCACATCATGCTTTCATCGCATGCTCAAGGAAAGAATAAGCTAACAAAGATATGACAGTGAGAATATAGTGACAATGAGAGGATCTGAAAGACAATGAAATATGAAAGTAATAGGTGAAACGCTCACTAGTAACAGTAGCAAAGTAGAGGGAAAACTAAGAGTTCAACAAGAAAGGTTACCTCCATCATATTCATGTAAGCTTATGCTATTGTAATTTCAAAAAGAATCAAAGCAAGTTCTAGAGTGTCAAGTATCACAAATGCTATCACACATAAGAGGATTAAGGATAGGCATGACAATATCCTCACTAGGTGAACAATAAACTGTCATGCTTAATCTAACAAGATAGAGTCCATCACCACAACAAATGACTAAATGCAATTAATGTCCCCAAGCATACCAAGGAAACCAAAACTCAATAATCAGACTTAACCATCTTTATGATTCTCAAAGCATAATAAAGGAACATGTAAGGAGTTACAATTCGAAATCAAACAAGGTTTATTCAAGACCAAATAAAATGCAGAATGAGGAAGCAAAACATGAATGTAAAGTATAAAAGCAAACAAACATGCGAGTATAAACATAAAGAAAAATAAGAAAAGGAAAGAAAAGGAACAAACTCCCCTTTATTCCTGGCGGTTGGAGGCGGTTAAGGAGTAGCATCCATCCCGGTAGTAGTGGAGTTTGGGCAGTCGAGAGAGCATTCCTCACGTGATCTATGTCATAGTGCATTGCTCCCCCACACTTAAACTTCACAGAAAAATGTTCAGATGGCCGAAGGCGATTAAGGTGCAAGATCCACTTTAGAGGGTGAGTGCTACTAGTCAAAATAAAAGCAACTCCTCCCTCTTGATGCTTTTTGGAAGTCCTTCCAGGAGGTTGGAGTCTATTCAGATGGACCACCCACTCCAGAAGTCTTCGGGACCCTGCAAAACCATGTAATACCTCTCTCAAGCGTGCAGGGTAGGAAAGAAGTGTAATACCATCAATCTCTATATAAAAAGAATCCAAAAATGCAGCACATCCAATAAAATCAATTTTGGCACCTCAATGAAGTTTTCACAATTAATATCCACCAAAGGTATATTAAGAAACTTACCACCACCAATGAAATCTATTTTGGATACTTCAATGGAATTTTCACAATTATTTCCCACCAAGGATGTATCAAGTAATGCATTACAACTAATGAAATCAATTTTAGGTACCTCTATCAAATTTTCACAAGCAGTTTCTACATAAGGTATATCAAGAACCATTTCACAGCCAATAAAATCAATCTCGGGTACCTCAATAAGTTTTTCACATTCAACTTCAGCATAAGATATAGCAAGAGATTCATCACAATAAACAACATCAATTTCAGGCCCTTCTAAAAATTTTCCACAATCCATATCCACAAAAGATGTATCAAGTAATTCACCACATTCAACAGAATCAATTTTAGGTGCCTCTACAGGTTTTCACAAACAATTTCTACAAAAGATGTGTCGATAAATTCATCACAAACAATAAAATCAGTTTGAGGTACCTTTATTGATTTTTCCAAAGAAATAGGAAGCATACTTACCTGATCATGCTGAAGAATACCTGGAGGTTCTACAAGAATAGATGTATCCATAGCTTCCTCCCGGTCAAGTACAAGTTCCATCTCAGGCTCAAGTTCTAGTGGACATTCAACTGAAACAGGTGATTCTTGGGTTCTTGCTTCCACTATGCAAGTCCCTACACTTCCATGCTGATCTTCTGAATCTTCTAGTGTACCAGTCAATGGTGGTGGTCCCTGGGGCTCAGTGCAATCCCCTACAGATTTATATGTAATGCATTCTTTATCAACCATATCTGCAACAGCCATATTAGAAAAATTAGGATCATCAATAACAATATCATCACAAAATAAAAATTGAGAAGGGTCCTGTAGTGTCTCAGAATCAAATTCAAGGCTGTCACAAGCTTTACTGTCCATCTCCTCCAATGCCTCTGTCTCTACTGCATCTTCAACCTTATCTGAGCTAAAATCTCCTCCTACTATGTCAAGTGAAACATCATCAGCCATAAACTCTGCCTTAACAACTTCATCTGAAATGCTAGGAGGATCCTCTCCATGCCCCTCAGAATTAAGAGTAGCTTGAGAAGGTACTTGTCCTGATCTTTGGGCTTTTATTTGATTCATTTGATCAACCAATTGTCCAAGGCATCTTCCGATGTCTTGAAGCTTTTGTTGTTCTTGAAATGTGACATAAGGTTGCTGAAAATCAAGAGTAGGCTGTGCATTCTAAAATTGGAGCTGTTGGGGCTGCTCAAATGGTGGAATGGGATGATTAAACTGCTGAAAATTGGACTGATAACAAGGATGATGTTGCTGGAAATTATTGTTCTAAAAATTCTGAAATTGGTGTTGGCATTGTTGATTGAATTGTTCAAATGCTTGAGGGTGAAAATTCTGAGTGTCTTGTTGAAAATTCTGACCTTGAAACTGAAAATCTTGCTGAAATTGTTGAAATTGTGGCTGAAAGGATGGTTGAACTTGCTGAGAATTATAGCCCTGAAAATTCTAGTTTTGAAGTGGAAATGGTTGTGGTGAAGATTGAAACTGAGTGGGCTGAAAGTTCTGATTTTGAAATTGAAAATCCTGATTGTTTGGTGGAGAATATTGCTGTAAAGGTTGAAGACCACTCTGATTTTGATGTTGAAAAGTCTAAATTGGTTGAAACCCTTGCTGAAAATTCTGACTTGGTTGAAAATCTTGCTGAAATTGTTGAAATTGTGGCTGAAAAAACTGATTTGTTTGCTGAAAATTCGAATAGGGTTGTTGGAAATCTTGATTTGGCTGCTGAAATTGTTGGAATTGACATTGTGGCTGCCCTTGCTGAAATTGATAGTTTGGTTGCTGAAAATTTGAATGGGATTGCTGAAAATATTGGTTTTGCTGCTGAGACTGTAGACATGGCTGCTGGTAAGTAGATGAATAACTGTTGGGTCTTTGTTGGAACACATGCTTCTCCCAAAACTTTAACTCCAACAGTGCACTTTTGATCTCTGATTGTTCAGTTGAAAACATTTTGAACCTGCAGTCCTGTCACAAAACAAATAAAATGGCAGCAACCGTATACAAAAGATAAAGCAATCAAAAATAGAATCAAAGAATATAATTATCAAGCACCACTACATTCCCTGGCAACGACGCCAAATTTGATAAAGCTCGCGTGTCGCACCGCGAGTATCAAATACAATCAAAGTATCGAACTCCTCTACACTAATGTAGCATAGAGTAACTCGAGTTGTCTCCCAACGAATGTAGTTAATGCATGATAAATCTTAGGATCGTATGTTATTGCTTTTGGGTTTTGGATATGAAACTGGGTTTTGGATTTGAACGTTAATACTACGACAAGAAATAGCAAAGCAGGTATGAAATCTAGTTCTAATTAAGGAAAGACAATGCAGGTAAGGAAATCTAATTTAACCTAACTACAATTGTAGAAAAGAAAAGGACAACATGAAAGAAACATTCAAGAAAACTAAACACAGAACAAAACCTATAGCATAAAAGAAATCTAATCTAACCTAACTTAATTGCATGTAATGAAGACATATAACTTTAAGCAATGGGAAAAGTACTACAAAATCAAGTTAAGCAACTAAGAAACATCGCAATTGAAAGTAATTGGTCTAAGAGGCATTTGACCAAACACCATATATGCATGATTGAAATTGCTTCAAGAACATGCAAATTGCAATGGGGAAGATTCATCCAATACAACATTCAACAATCTATCACAAACATTCATTAATTAAGAACAATCAACATTCGAATCCAATTGAAACATGCAATTTGACCCAAGAATTCTGTGCTGTGAAGAGGAAAACTGCTGCCAATTGGGTTCTGCTAAAACTGATGAAGAAGAAGCTACTGGTGCTATGAAGAACTGCTGGAAATGAAGCTGTGAAAGGAAATCTGCTTGATGCTAGATCTGCTGTGAAGTAGAAGAACGGTGAAGGAGAACTCTGCTAGGAGGAGATTAAGTTGCTGGAAATGAAATCTGCTGGGAAGAAAATCTGCTGGAATCGAATTGCTATGAAGGAAGTAAACTATGAAGAAACTACTGCTGTAATGAAATTGCTGTGAAGATGAATGCTGCGAAGGAACCCCTTTCGAGCAATGAAGAGAAAGCTGGCGGTGAAGTTGACTAGGGCTCGGACCCGATGCCCTAGCTTTGGTGCGATGGCTGCGATGAAGTGGATAATCCCCTTTCGCCCCTCTCCGCTCCCGAGTAACCGCATCGAGAGTGAGATGGCTGCGAAGAAGATGAATGTGGAGTGAGGAAGTGGATGATCCCCTAACGCCCCTCTCCGCTCCCGAGCAACCGCATCGAGAGTGAGATGGCGAGGAGAGGGAATGGAGCTTGTGGCCGGCGGCGATGAAGAGGTGGAGACGACGGCCCATGGTGGAGAGTGGATGCGTTGAGTCGGGAACCCCTGTCTGCCCTAGATCGCGCGTCCCTGCTTCCTTTTGTTTGTCTCGGCTTCAGCGGCTCGGTCAGCCAAGCCAGCTTCAGCGGTTTGATTTAGCCAGCTTGGGTTCAGTCCAGCAGCTCACAGCTCAGCTTGAGTTCAGCCAGCCTTTGGTTCAGCCTTGGGTTCGGTCCAGTCAGCCAAGCCAGAGCTCACAGCTCAGAAGGAAATTAGCAACGGACGGCTGAGATCGATTTGGCTTCATCCAACGGTCGGATCTCTTCAGATCTGAACCAAACTCCACAAATCCCAATCAATGGTCCTGATCTACCTGTCCCCAGCTTGGATTAACCAGATCAGTGGTGGATGGTCCAGATCTTCCCTTTTCTTGAATGGATGGTCTAGAACATCTTGAGCTTGATCCAACGGTCAGATTACTTTTGATTTGGCTGAAATTTTCAGATCTTGATCTATAGTCATGATTGATTCTATCTTGAACTCGGATTGACCAGAAGTTGACCGATGGCTTAGATCTAGCCGTTCTCTGGAATGGACGGCTCCTATTAATCCGATGCTTGATCCCTTTGATCTGGATCCAATGCTGACTCAAGTCTGACCCGATTTGATTAATGTCCATGATCAATTGAAGCCTACAAAATGGTATTCAAATTTAGTGCCAAAAAATATCCCAAATATATAACGATTTGAATTAAAAGCCAAAATAGAGAAAATACATGAAACCTAATACAATTGCAAACTTAAGCATATAAAATGTGGATCAAACATGTATTTTAGAGCCTAAAATAATCAATAAAATGGTGGTTATCAGTCTCGTCATCAGTAGATTGAACGTTGAGCTCCTCATTTGGATTCACTTTTTCCTTGCTCCTCCATGATCAAGATAAAGAACCTTCTCGGCCTCCTTCCATTATAGTCGAAAGTGTGTTGAAATTGTGATATTAAAATGAGAGTAGAGAAGATAGATATGAAAATGATGAAATAAGCTCTGTATTTATAAAGTTTGGAGAGTAACAGTCTAACAGATATTAAATTGTAGTCATTGATCAAACAACGATCAAATGAACTCAACTATTGAAAAAAAAAAATACAAATGGCTAAAACTGTTGGTTAACGTTCAAAAATAAAATAAGAAGGGAAAAAGTCGAATGGGTGGGTCATCGAAGGATAGATGATTTTTATTAGGCTGGAACGTAACGACCCTGAGGGGGTCAAACCAATTACGATTATATCCTGGCAACCAGGTCAATGGGTATCTAACATGTTGACCTTGTTACAGGTCAGGCTCGGGGTCCGGTTCAGAGCCAGTTTGGGTCGGGTCTACCTTGAGGTGATCTTTTTATTTGTTTCTCCTCAAACTATTCTCAATGCATTCTCTACTTTACATTCCTCTATTTTTTTGGCTAAGGTTTCTATCATCTTCATGTTAGGGGTTTCCTTTCCGTGAAGCTACATCTGTTTTTTTCATTCTCTCCACTATATTTGGCAAAGGTATACATATTTAAAGTTAATCTTTATTTGTTGCTATTGTGAAACAAAAACTATTTCTTTTTTATTTTTGCTAAATGTGTTCTTATAGCAACTAAAGTTGTTCTTTGTATTGGATCCTCCAATGGATTTTTACCCTTGAGAGACAGATTTTAGTGATCACCTTTTGATGGCAAAGTAGGCCTGTCTTTAGTGTTATTATTTTTAATTAAACTAAATGCTGTCTTAAATAGCCAGTGGATAAAAAAAAATTAAGGTATTTTAATGAACTATCTAAATTTTAGTTTTATTTAAATCATGTACTCAACTTTCATAATTTTTTTCTATAAGTCATCAATTAATTTTGTTTAAAATTAACTGATGGACATATAAAATTTTAATTATTTTAAGATTAATATAATCTTAAAATCTTCATGTATTTATGCCTTTGATATAGTATAAATTAAAAATAATAAATTAAATTGAGAACATATCTTTAAATTTTATTTTTTTAATTTAATAATTCATTATTCTCAATTTATACTATCGCAAGTCAAATATTAAGATATAGATATATTAAAAGGATTTTTTTAGTATATTAATTTTGATTTGAAATGGCATATATTATAATAAATTTATGATAAATTTTATAAATCTTAATAAATTTAAAAATGTATTTTTTTAATTTCTTATCAAATTTTGAGGACTTAAATACACTGAAGAAATTTTCAGGATTAGAAAGATGTTATATGATTTGGATAATATTGAAATGGCTGATTCAGTAAAATGCAGAAAAATTTAAAATAATTGTTTTTTAATATAAAAATATTTAAATAATTAATTGATTCTGACGTGGTCCCTTTTGCCAAATTATTGCTCTCTCGGAAAAAGTATTTCAATCGCACAAATCCCACCACTGTGCAAACCTCCAGATATATACCACTGGTAGACGAAAAATCTAATGTGGACACTAAATCTCCTGTCCAATAAAAAAGAAGGTCCCGGAAGCAGGTAAGAAATGGCCAGTCCCGCGTATTGGGGAAAAAAAAAAATCATGTTTTGCATTTTAAGTAAATAAATTAAGATATTTCATTTAAAGGATTTTGATAATTTCCTCCTTGAAAGCATGTAACTAAGACCGTGCCTTTTTGGGCAGCCGTCGATGTCAATTTTATTTCAAAAAAGTTTAAGAGGAAATTTCATTTTAACCATTATATTTAAGATTATTGTTAAAAAGAGTTTCAAACTTTATGAATTATTTTTTTATCACTTTGTTTTTCAATTAGTATTAGTGCTCAGTATTATTTGTAATTTAACAGTGTTAGTGATTATTAATAGAACAATAAAAGTTTGTAAATTTTGAGGAACAATTTAACGTGGTGTTTTTTACAAAGCAGATAAATCATGGGGTAAAAAGAAAATTCCCTGGCTTTAAAAGAGGAAATAAGAAGAGAGAGGTGGGCGAGCCGTCGGATGCGATGAATTTGGAGGCGGAGTCACGGAAGAAGCGGGAGGTGGTCGTTCTGGGTTTAGCCGATGCATGCGGCGATGTGATGCCGATTCCGAAGGAGGTAGGGGTTGACAAGGTCGCCCCCGCGGCCGTCGAGCTCGGTTTCCAGGGCCCCGATATTGGGGTCGCGTTCAAGGTTTGTCTTTTTTCTCCGATTATTTTTGTTTTTGTATTCTTCCTTTTTGATCCGATGGTTTTTGGCTCTTGCCGTTTGATTTCTCTTGTTCTTCTGGTCAAAGTCGCCTTGCTTTCGATGTAAAGATCCTTTTTTGATTCTCAATCGGCCGGTGTAATGAAGGATCTAGTTCTGTTTTCAGATCCTAAGCGCAAGGTTTCGTCTTTTTGAGATTTCTCTTTGCTTTGTCACTGCAGGTTGCACTTTTTTCGAGTTCAAATTCTTTGAGTTCCAATTAGTCATGAAGATCTCACTTTTTGTTGCCATTTGGCCCTGCGTTGAGAACGTACCGTCCTTGTTCTTTTTCATTTATTACGACTGTTCTTCATGGTAAAGTGATCAAATTCCCTTTTGCTTGAATTGTAGTAGTACCTTTTTATGCATCTCCCAGTTTTAAGTTATAATATACTTTGTCCTTATTTTCTGACATTTATTTTGACACGATCTCTAACAAGAGATAGATGCTGTCTCTTCATATACTTATTTTGGCACTCCTTATTTTTGGTTGTACTCTCGAAAAATTATTTTATTTTTTGACACACTCTGTTGTGGAAAAAATTGCATATACACGTAATCGTTTTCCACTTTAGGCTGTGGTTTAACGGATGTAATTTTGGTCGTTTGTTTTGTCCCAGAACTTCTTTAGGCGTAGAGAAGTTGGCGAATTTGTTAGCGGAGCATTAGCTGGTGCTATGACTAAAGCTGTTCTTGCTCCTTTAGAGACTATCAGGTCTGGTTCTTCCTGTTTGGCTTTATTTTACCACTTTAAAATCAACAAATAGTCTCATTTACTTTGCTGTGATAGATCGCATTACATATTTACGTGTTATTTTGGGGAAGTTGGTTCTTGCTTGGGATTTAGATTGCACATTTTGATGAAACTTATTGTACTTTCTATCTAGTGTGGTAATTACATCATACTAAGTAAAATTTTGTAATTAACTGATAAATATAGTTCCATAAAGATTTAACTGTGGCCACTGATAAGGTTGACTAGTTTCAATATGTTACTGCCGCTGTTAGTAGAATCAGTTACTATTATGTTATACATTTTAGTCAGCCTGGTAGTATAAGATGGTGGACTAGAGATGTCTAAAACTACTCTCTGTGGCATTTTGTTCATCGTTTGTATATTTTGCCTTTGAATCTTGATGCTTCTCAAATTGTGTCTATATAACTGTTAGATACATCCCAGGGGTTAATTGTTCAACTCGTTTCACCGTAGCACTTTTTTTTCGCAAAACTATTCAAAGTTGGTCTAGATGCTCATGTGTTGATGAGCTAAATTGTTTTCGTCGTGTTATTGTAACTTCTCAAGAAGTTGCTGTCTTGTATCTTTTTTTTGTTGCTATCTGATTTATTGAATAGCAAGCATATGCAGTTTCAAAATGGGAAGCTATACCGGTGAAAGTTGATTTTGTTTTTCATGATTTTGTTATGGATTTCATCTGAAGTAGATTGGACACCAATGACACTGTTGCAGGACGAGGATGGTAGTCGGAGTTGGATCCAAGCATATTGCTGGTAGCTTTCTAGAAATTATTGAAGAGAATGGTTGGAGAGGGCTTTGGGCAGGAAACACTGTTAACATGCTCCGCATAATACCTACGCAAGCAATTGAGCTTGGTACATTTGAATGTGTAAAACGTTCTGTGACATCTGTACAAGAGAAATGGAAGGAGGATGGAAGCCCAAAGTTAGAGATTGGTCCAATGAATCTAGATCTGTCCTTTCTGTGTATGTCTCCAATTGCTGTTGGTGGAGCTGCTGCTGGTATTGTGAGCACAATCATCTGTCATCCTCTTGAGGTTCTAAAGGTATATTAGATCATGATGCAAAAACCAATGCTGATCCATCATTTGCTGTTTTAAAAATATTAGAAAAAATTTTGTGTGAGAAGCCCAGTTAAACCATTGATGACAAATACTTTTCCTACTTTGTTATGTTGTCCTCTTAGATTTGCAGTTCTTTAAGAACTCCATGTTGGATTATTAACATGCCCAGATGCCTTTGTGTTTTTATACACACTAAAGGGTGAATATTTTCACTTAATTATACACAATTTTGCGGGTATAACTTTTTATAGCTCTGAAAATTTGTATGGATTGATGGCTTTTGACGTTGAGAAGGAGATTCCAATCCTGCTATTAAACCTACTTATATATTGATTATCTTCCTTGTGAATTGTGATGATGATAAATGCTGTGCCTGATAGCTGAGTTTCAGATAGACGAGAAATGTTTAGCTCTTACATTAATTGCAGAATCATAGTTTTTGAATCAATGACTAGGTTACAAACAATATTGTTCAATTAGTTTGTTTCTTCAACAAGATATGGCTCTATACTTACCTTGGGAAAAAAAGGACAAGATATGGGTCTAAGGAAAGTTGTCGGCTGCTGTGTTCTATTCTCGATCCCTAATACTTGTGCACGATTCCTTTCTGTTCAAAATAAAACAGACTTCTTTTGATGGATTTGCAGCGTTCTGTTTAAGTAAATGCTTTTAATCTGTTGCTTCGATCTACTATTTTAACATAGATACATTTGCTTATCTTACTTTTATGTCCAACAATTACAGGATCGTTTGACTGTGAATCGAGAAGCCTATCCCAGCATCACTCTCGCTCTTACTAAGATATATAAGAATGATGGGATTGGCGGTCTATATGCTGGCTTATCGCCAACATTAATCGGCATGCTTCCATACAGTACATGCTACTACTTCATGTATGATACCATGAAAACTCATTACTGCAAAGCCAAGCAGAAGAAGTCATTGAACCGTGCAGAGCTACTGATGGTAGGCGCTCTTTCTGGTACGTATTCAAGTGCAGCCATATAAGTAACTTAATGAGATTATCATGGCGTCTATTAGTTTGCATTGCTCAAATCATTTACCTGACAGCAACCAATTTTTATCGTCAGGTTTTGTGGCAAGCACAATCAGCTTTCCACTGGAAGTTGCAAGAAAGCGGCTAATGGTTGGAACCCTGAGAGGAAAATGCCCACCTCACATGGCTGCCGCATTGTCTGAGGTTGTTCGCGAGGAGGGCTTGCTGGGCTTGTACCGAGGTTGGGGCGCCAGCTGCTTGAAGGTGATGCCTGCATCAGGAATCACTTGGATGTTCTATGAAGCATGGAAGGAAATTCTGCTGGCGGACCGACCTCACATTTAAATTCGCGAAAAAGATAGATTCTTGCCATGGATCGCTGCTCATTGTGATTCCATCACGGCTACTCTGCGGAGGGTGATGCTTGTTTTTTTTCCCTCAGAATATCACCTGCTGCAGATTGAGAAACAAAAGAGTACTGATAGCATCATATTGTAGGAGGCTGATGAAAATTTTTGACTCTGGAATTCGATCTGTAGACTTTGTTTCTTATGTATCGATTGCTTCTTGAATGAAAAAATGAAGTTATTTTCTTCTCATTCATGTTCAAGTATTTGCACTTCCATTGTGATGTGTGTTGGATGGACACTGAGCCAAAGATTCATTAAAAGTGATAATTTGATAAAAATTAACGCTTTTATAATCAGATCAAATGCAGTTTATTCCTAACTGGTGAATTTTTCTTCATAAAATTCAACAGGATAAACAAAAAAAAACACACATCAAAAATTATATTACAGCTACAATTATTTTGGAAATGCACCATTAATTAGATTTGAATGATTTAAGCTTGTTCTTCAAAATAGTTTAAAAAAAGCTTCCAAAATAATCTGATAGAACTAGTCTTTTGTGGTATCCCAACGATTTCGTTCTCCAATGCACCACAATCTCTCATTGCTCTCCGAAAATAATCAGAAACTCAATCTCCCACCGATAAAAGAACACTTGTTGAATTGTTCTCTTCTCTCTTTCTCTCTAATCTCACTAATCTCAAGAACAAGAAGAAGGTTGCCACGAACAAGGATAAACCATGGCCTGCCTCACCAACCATGTCCTGCTCCTCGTCCTCGCCGCCGTGGCGTCCCTCGCCGTGGCGGCCGCAACAGAAGATCCTCCGTCAGCGAGCACACTTCAGGAGATCTGCGCGCTCACGCTCTTCCCCAAGTTGTGCGTGGATCACCTTTCCTTGATGCCCGAGAGCCACAGCGCCGACTCGCACCACATCGCCGAGCTCGCGATCCGCGCCGCCGCCTCGACGGCCTCCAGCACCTCGACCTACATCGACAAAATCCTGGAGGCCGCCGTCAACGACTCGACGTGGCAGCAGTGCCTCAACGACTGCGCGGAGAGCTACATCGACGCGGTGGAGCAGCTGGACGACTCGACGGCCGCCATGGAGACGAACAAGTACACGGACGTGAAGCGCTTCGTGGCCGCGGCCGTGGTCGACGTGGAGACCTGCGAGGAAGGCTGCAAGAAGGCGGTGTTCCCGGAGAAAACCAAGGTGGCGGAGATGAACGAAGAGGTCAAGAATCTGTGCGCCGTCGTTCAGGCCCTCGTCGAACCCCTGCACAATTAGTTCGATATTTTTTAATAATTGATGATATTTATTATAATTATATTTAGTAAGTTCTTTGATCGATTATTCGAATATGCTGCGAGTCATCATTATATTCGATAAATTAAGCTCGATCGCTCGATAATAACAACCAAATCAAATTAGATATTCGGCTCGATTTAATTACAGCCCTAAGTGCTCGTCGATTACGTAGACGCCATTCGATATCTATCTATCTACATCCATGCATGCGATCGTAATTGGTATCTTATTGCGATCTATTAGTGATCATTGAATTCTTTTGATCGATCTTTCAATTCCCTAATGCTAAAGCGATTGATCTCGAAGTATCAGTGAATCGCACTTTCGAGTATAGATCTTGAATTATTGGCACGCGATTCAAATTGCTTCGTAATCCCACCAATTTTTGTAACAATTTTATTATGATCTCGGGCCGCTCGATAATGGGCCCCATAATGGGCTTTTCGATCCAAATAGAATTTAACGAAGAGAGGACTCGCTCGCGGGGATTGACTTTCGGCCGCCCCGCAGACTACGATTCTTCGGCGGAGGTGGAGAGGGAGGGAGCGAGAGGGAGGGATGCCGACGTTTACTTGCAACGCTTGCAACAAAGAGTTCGACGACGAGGCGCAGCAGAAGGATCACTACCGGTCCGAATGGCACCGCTACAATCTGAAGAGAAAGGTGATGGATTTTACGTGCCTCCTAGGGTTCGGCTTCAGACGATCCGGATCCTCGAGTTGATCGATTTTTTTTCTTTCTTACTTACATATATCGGAAGTTTTCCTTTCTTGTTTATGTTTGTTTGTTTGAATGATTGGGGTTGTGGATTAGTAGTCTTCCGGAATGGGGCTGCGTTAAGATTCCGCTCCTCGATCTTTGGCGTTCTCAGTTTTGTCGAATTCTATCACATGAATAGGACGTGTGGTCCAGAACAAAACGGTTTTGTGGTACCTTCCGGAATTGCCAGACTGCGGAATCCTTAGTTTGTGTTCTGCGATGCCTCAAATTTGATATTCTTTTGTCTTCCCCTCATCGTGGAAACAAAGCTCTGAGGTTTGTTGTCGTTTTGACAGATAAGTCTTCTAATAAGTCACTCGCACGTTAACGGATGCTTGGATTATGTTAGCTGTTATCCCATAAATTGGCTATTTGCTAGTCTTCACTTTGAATTAATATCTTGATCTTTTGCTTTTCTTTACATGTCCCATGGTCGAAGTGTAGAACATGTAAAAAAAAATACAAATCTGCTTGTTTTTCACAGGACCTTCCAGGTTTTTGTTAAAGTCGTCAGAGAATATGGGAGCTTGGAAGTATTATTATAATAATATTTGATATCTTTAGTTTTGGGTATGCAAATTTAATCATATGGTCTGTGTACAAAGATGCGAGTGATATAACTAAAGGATAAACTCTGAATCAGCAGAAAGTGTCCTTGCTAATAGAGTTTCAGCTCAAATCTTTGACAGTCGTATTAACCATAGTAAATAGTATTTTTTTAATAGAGTTTTATAAAATATCCTTACACTCAAAAAATGTGAAAATAAATTTGGTGTCATATGTCTCAGGTTGCAGGAGTCCCAGGAGTAACAGAAGAGTTATTCCAAGCTAGACAGTCAGCTCTTGCTGAAGAGAATAGCAAGTTGAGTGCAACACCAATGCTCTATGGATGTGCTCTTTGTGGTAAGGAGTATAGAAGTTCTAAGGCACGAGCTCAGCATCTTAAATCACGAGCTCATGCTATGAAAACATCAGAGGAGGCAGGCCCTTCAGTTGCAGGCATCACTACAATAAAACCGTATACCCTCCGAACATCAAATAAGATAATTAGTAAGGCTCAAGTTATTGGAGAAAATGAGGATGATGTCGAAACAGATGAGAGTGAGGATGAATGGGAGGAAGCCAATCCTAATGACATGGACATTGCTTCTGAATCTTTGTCATATTTGCATGTTGGGGAAGGCAATGGTGCTTCTGATGATGAGCAAGTTGATGTCATTGATGAAGAATTGGATACTTGTTGTTGCTTTATTTGTGATCAAAAGTATGACAGCATAGAAAGCTGTATGGTTCATATGCACAAGCAGCATGGTTTTTTCATACCTGATATTGAATACTTGAAGGATCCCGAGGGCCTTCTTACATATGTTGGTCTCAAGGTGGAAATTTCATTTGCTTTTTGTATGTTCAATATCCTACTTCCAAAATTTCTTCCACTGGAAAATCATTCTATCTTCTGGCAGGTAAAGAGGGATTTTACATGCTTGTACTGCAGTGACAGATGTCTTCCCTTCCAAAGCTTGGAAGCTGTAAGGAAGCATATAATTTCTAAAGGTCATTGCAAATTGCGTTATGGAGATGGTGGTGATGATGAGGATGTGGATTTGGAAGATTTCTATGATTATAGCAGCAGGTTTATCTCCTGGGCATGATGATCATCAACAACGTCATCAAAATGATTTGTCCCAACTATTTGTGGTCAACTATATTTAAAAATGATTGCAAATCTATATGCTCTAAGATTATTTTCTATGGTTCTAATTTAATTTTTGACCCATTTACAAATCAATCTAGAGCTCGAGAGTCCTGATTTCAAATTATATTTACATAGGACCATGTAATCTTTTTTACATTTTAGTTTGTTTCTTTTGACATTCATCTGTGCCTTCTATAAGTGACTCCCTGAATCTGCTAAATGAATAAAATGATGCATCAACTGGACTATTAGGGAGTTGTAACCTGACTCTTTTTATGTATTCTGAAATCAAATTTATCAGAAGCTAAAGAAATGACTGATATAGAAATTATGTTAAGCTCATTGTTGAGCTTGCCACAAGAAAAAGCAAAATTTGAAGGGTGATTACCTAGAAAAAATATTTTGAAGATAGTGTGTTATGAGATAAGTGACTATTTGAGTATTTGTTTTATCACTTGAACATTTTGATTATTGTGACAAAAAAAATCTTCTCTATGTTTGTTCACTTTGGTCTTAAATTAAGCCGGCAACAATGAGCCGTGTTAGCTCTAATTTGGTCAGTTGCGTGAATTTTATCATTCAATTGAACTCTGTATAGGTTAATGTTTGACAGCAATATGCATGTCTAATAATAATTTTTACATCAACTAAAGTTTTCATGGGTCTCCCTCTATCTCTTGTGAATTCATTGTTCCATTCAAATCATATAATAATCTGTTGATACTCTTTGAACATGCTTGTACTATATTTAATCTATTTTCTCTGACTTTATCATCTTGCTACATTTAATTTCTTCTGCATAACAACATTTTTGCTTTGCTTTGCTTTTCTATTAAACATGCACATCCATCTTAGTATTCTCATCTCTATTACACTGTTTTTTTTAAAGACAAATTGTAATCCTTTTGCATATTAATGTTGTAAACAATCTGAATTTGCTCTGACTGAGATTTATTTTCGACATTTGATTGTTGTATCCTTTTTCCTAGTTATGCGGATGCGGATGGTAAACAATTGATGTCAGTCGAAGACATGGATAATAGTGTTGAACTTGGGAGCGGAGGTGTTGAGCTCATCATAAAACAAAAAACAGAGACTGGCGTGCTTGTTCGAACTTTGGGATCTCGAGAATTTCTTCGTTACTATCGCCAAAAACCACGGCCATCTCCTACACGTGAAATTGCATTGGCTCTTTCTTTAGCATCAAGGTACTGATACCTTTAATTTTGGTTGCATTTGGAAAATTTTTGGTTGCTTGGATTGACATTCCTCTACAAAAAAGTTTTTTTCTGCCAAGTTTATTGATCTCTCCTTCTTGATGACATTGTTTCTCTTGATGTTTTGAAGTTATTTGATGGATATTATTGTCTTAGGATTTCATGCTATGTACTTGCTTGGATTTTTTTGTGGTCCCTTGGATATTTGATATGTTAACAGCATGATATCTAACAATGTATCATGGCACTCATCTTTGACTCTGACATGTATTAAGATGATTGGATACCTTTGCTATGTGCAGCATACTTGGATTCTTTGGTTGTTCATTGTGTTGTATGCCAACAATCTATGAGATCTAATATAAAAAGCATCATGGTGCTATCTCTGCGTCTGACAATGCTTTAAAAAAGAATGAAAGATCCGTTAGTTAAGGCTTTGTCAAGTGACGAAACTTTGGAAACTGTTGAATGGTTATTGAATAATTAAACCTGATCTTTATTCAAGTTGCCATTGGACTGTTCTGAGTTTTTTTTATAATTGTAATCAAAAGAAAAGCAGAAGCTTTAACCAATTGATGCCTTTTTAACCTTGTTAGTTTGATTTAAAATGTTTTTTTTCCTTTTTTTCCTGGCTGTTAATCATTCGATGGCTTAGACTTTATGGCCTATCGGGTCATTTGTTGTTGAATTAATTCTAGTACATTTTTTTTTAAGAAAGGCAAGGAGCTATACAAGGAGAAACATATTGAACATAGACTAGATGGTGACTAATGTATAGTGGATCTCCCCCTTTCGTCTCTGAATATGAATACATATAATGCTAGAATCAATTGTTTGTTGGAACTATAAAGATCAATCAGATATGACTGATTGGAGACTGAGCAGACATTTGGACATTTTGAATGCACAACAGTAAAAACAATTGGTAAGTACCAACTAATTGGTGTTGCCTTTTCAATCTTATCTTGCCAGTATACTTTATGAAGTTTATCACTATATCCAACATTTTTAATCCACTAATAAAAATAAAATTTGAATTATTATATTAATTTTTTTCTCATTTGGGAAATATCGTCCCATATTGCAATTCTTAATCTCCTGAGCAATTGGTTTGGTATATGCTTAGCTTTTGCATTTGTGCTGATTTTAGTTCTTCAAGGCATTGACTGTTATATAACTATCATTCATATTTCTACTCTCATTCTTATTATTTCTTCTGAGTTGGACACTTGGCCACTACTCTGTATCTAGATTCATACTTTTTAATTGTGGATCAGATAATTATTTTCTATTTTCAAATTTCAATTATATTCGAGTATATTGCTGTCTTTTCTGTTTATTTTAAAGGATTCCTGACTTGTTAATTTCCTCTTTGTTTTTTTTTTACTTTGTTTTTTTAGTATATCTATCTGACAATTGATTGTTCCTATCCAGAATTGAATTCTTGAAATGAAAAATCGTTCAATTCACCATATCGACTGAGGCAATTTGTTATCTAGGCATTTTTTATTTTCAAAGCTTTATTCTGTTTCCATATTGATGGAAAGACGTGTTTCTATGAGAAACAACCTAACAAGAGGCATCGTTGCAGGTATCGAAGCATGGGCTTGGCAACTGTACAATCAAAGGAGCCAATTGTTAGGATGAAAGTTATGAGGGAGATAAACCGGCGGGGAATAGAATCTATGCGCTCAAAGATTGGAATGAAGAGTAACGTCATTAGAAATCTCCCCAAGAATGTGCCATATTAAGGTAGAGAGAGCCTTTCTATTTGCTTATTTTTCACTTGGGAATGAAGAAGACTTGAATGGAGAAAATTTTGCATTACATGTTAAGAACGTAATTCATATTTGTGTGGTTCTGTTTGATAGATTTTATTCTTTATGTTATATGCTGTAGTATTTATGATGGTTCAAACTATAACATAATAATTAACATCAGCACGGCCCTGTACTGAGTCTTGCATCAACGGACCTCTATTATTTTCTTTCTAATTCTTATTTCCTCTACATGCATTGATTAACTGCATGGAAGGCTGGACTTATTTTTGTTTTCTCGATCCCACTGACGGTCCGGTTTGAGTTTTATATCTATGTTAGCATCAGTCATATTATAGATTGCCAGATTGGGTTGGCCTGCCGGACCAGAAAAAATCAGGCTAAGTTTTGATCCTGATCGGCTATAGAATTGACCAATATGGCAATGCATCAGCACCCACTTAGCTAATAATCTGAAGTTGTATGCTTAAAAAACATACACAATTCATTCAATAATCACCAATTTGTCATTCAGTTTGAGGAAATGAACAAGGAAATCATGAATGTGAAATCTTAATTTTTGTTCAGTGTAGATATGAATATATGAATAACTGTGAGATCAATCCACTGAATTGCCAGAGCCATTTCCCCGTCTACAATCTCAGGGCTATAGAGAGTACAAATGATATGAATCTAGATGTTATTAGCTGGGCAACTGTGCAAAAAACCAAAGTTATAAGTAAAATTATCAACCATAACATTATTTATCACTGTAGCATTAATTCTTGTAGCAGGTACGAAGAAACAAAATTGCTTTAAAAACAGAACACAAAAGCAAAGGACAAGTCTGAAACTGAAACGCGGGTATACGGGAATCAAAATCAAAATATGGATATGATATCTCTAATTTTATAATTTAATCCCCACTAGGTTATCACTAAACTCATAAACCCCTCAATCAAAATCCATTACCATTTCCATTGCCAAATGTATACGAAGCGCCCCCCGGAATGTATTTGAAATTCCACATATGCTCAACTCGGTGACCTCTGAGGAATGCTCTTGCGCCAGTGCCGCTTTTCCTTAGCATGGTTGCTTAATTATCATCTTAGGTCTTCCTCTTCTCCTCTGCAGGTGCACAAAATCCAAACCAACCTCACTTTCCCCCGCCGCTATCTTCATCTCATCTTTCTCTTCAGCTCGTTACCCTCGTCCATGGTATGACAGTTGCTAACATAGGCTTGTTTTTCAGTAAGATGGTTTTAGATTTGAAGAGGAGTTTCAGTAGATGGTTTAAGATTTGAAGAGGAGTTTCAATGACACCTCTGTTGTGAAACCCATTTATGGATCCTAGTGGGTAGGCCAATTAATATGAAACCAACTCCAAGTGCATGAAAGTGTTCTGGTTTGGATTGCCTTGCTTCTAATTATAAATGAGTAGAATTATCTCTAAAAATTAATAAGGTAATTACGAGAAATATGCTGAAATTCTTAACCTACAGAGAGTTCCATCTGTCCCAAATAAAGTTTCCTCATTGATGTCTCAACTTGTAGCACTTCAGTTCAAACATGCTGATATGTCAAGTTCTTTTTGGGTAAGATTAACTTTCATTGAATTTATGGTTGGTGCCATGTTTAGCCTACTCACTCATATATATACATAGAAGCAATGAATGTGCACCGTAAGGACTAAAATCAGTTAGCTATCACCTACATGATCATCCCACATTCATTAGAGGGGCCTTTTACTTCTAGATGTCAATCTACTGATGGATCTAGAAAAGGAGTTCATTGATGAATACAAACAAATTACGTATGGAATTATATGAATCATTACATGCACAAGCACAATATTCATTTCCTGTCTTGAATATCTAAGCACTTTCGATTCAGACATCTATTTGCTGTACCTCCTTTTTTGGGTTTTGCTCACTTTTGTATGGATTAGCTCTGAAAAACCCACAGATCAACATCCAGTGTAAAATTCATAAATCAGGTTTGAAAGTGAAAAGGATTTACATAGCAACGTTTGAAAGCTTAACTGTGTTGATATCTTGCTCATTGAACATGCTCAGCGCCTCACCCGCTTTGTCTATTAACTTCAACTTGGAATAGGTTATATTTAAGTACTGAAATCAGACATGCTGTTCATGTCTGAAATTCGTATGTGAGAACCTGTCCACGTTTTTGGTTGTGTACAATGGAGTCGAAACAAACATCGACCATGCATCTCATCAAAAATGGCTTTTGTTTACCTACGTGCATGTTCCAGTCAACCAAGAACACTCAAACTGCAGGGTACCAGCTCAGAAGCCCACCTAGTGCACGAGGCACTACAACCATTATAGCCCTGCACTTTGGCTCAAGTACCACAGCCACATAGCCAATATTAAGTCTTGTATAGCATGGCAGTTCTATTGTGGGAATAAACCCAGTTGGGCTTCAACTGTTTCAGATAATTACAAGGAGAGAAAGAGTCGGTGGTCAAGTGGCATGAACGCTTTTGAGAAGGTAGAGATGTATGGCTACTCTGGGTTCATTATTGCTAATGCCTCGCGCACACATGCACAAATGAACTTCACTCTTCAAAGCTTCTGATTTTCATGAAGCTCAGACTCTGTCAAATCTTGCTTGTGGGCCACCAACGTAACATCTCTAAATTGCATATGAACTACATGTGATTATGACCTCGCATTGGTCCCAAATAGCCAATAAATATTCCTTCTGCCATGTTATACCTAGTGAAAGATTGCATCAAATGATCTCTCTCACCATCCTCCTAATCATCGATTTCATCAATCTTCTACTATCCATCAAACCTTCCCCGGAACATGACATGATTAAATGGTATTCCAAGAGTATTTTTTAAAAAAGATGGTGCTTTTTTTTTTCAATCTTAGTTGGATTTTAGAATCTAAGGTTTCCATCACGGAACATGGGTGCCACCAAATCACCACCCAATCTATACCTGCTTCCACTATATAGTGAGGCATTTTAACATACAGGTACGGGGCAGTGGCTCACTCACCTCGGTCATGGTGAGCTCCAAGGCACCCTTTTCCCTGCTGCTCCTCGTCGTGGGGTTCCTGCTCTGTTGTGGCCAGGTCAGTGCCAGGCGGCATCCGCGACCGGCGGCGGCGGCGACGCAGTTCCTGCGTTCGCAGAACGCGGCGCGGGCGGTGGTGGGGCTGCCGCCGCTGTCGTGGGACGCGCGGCTGGCGCGGTACGCTGCGGCGTACGCGGGGGCACGGAGGCGGGACTGCGCGCTGGTGCACTCGGGCGGTCCGTACGGGGAGAACATCTTCTGGGGAAGTGGCGCGCGGTGGCGCCCGGCGCAGGCGGCGGCCGCCTGGGTCCGCGAGAGGCGCTGGTACCACTACGGCTCCAACTCCTGCTCCGGCAGCGAGTGCGGCCACTACACGCAGATCGTGTGGCGGAACACCCGCCGCCTGGGCTGCGCCATGGTCGACTGCGCCGCCCGGCGAGGGGTCTTCGCGGTCTGCGAGTACGACCCGCCGGGCAACTACATCGGCGAGAAGCCTTATTAACCACCAATTTCCCCCCACAGTAAATCCCTCAAAGATCGCCTAATCCATCTCGATACTCGTTCAATTTGAGCCCTCGATTCTCGCATCGTCCATAAATTCGATCACAGGGGAATAAAATTGGAATCCAATGACGACGGGCGGTCGGTGATCTTCATTCAGTGGCAGTGCGGTGGCAGCAGCAGTTGTAGTTGGCGTTGTAATGAAGTTACAGAGTAGCATATGAATGTTGGGAGTTGGGACCAATAAACTTAAATTTTGAGCTTTAATGCCTCGTAATCTCACACATATTTAGCACGTCTAAATCACTCATCTCCTGAACAAATTCCATCTTTTTACCGGAATTATTCAACTCTATTCATGATCAACACTTACAATTTGTATGCGTAGACTGAACCAATATGATCATCATATCAAGAAAATGCCAATTGTCCTTTCTCTAAGGACGCCTTTGCTTTCCTCAATAATTCTTCAGGCTTGTCTGCCACTTTTCCTTCCCAGAAACAACAAACAAGAGGTCCATCCTCTCAACCATGAACAGGATCCAAATTCTCCCAGAGCAGGATCAGTATTAACTACTCGAACTTACTAATTACGGTATCTAAAGAAGCTGAGATTGGTTTATAGAGTCTTCAGTTACGTCTGTCAGCTTTAAAGTGGAAGTTAATGTGTATGTTGGGAGGGCTGACGACACCGGCAGGCTCTGCATAGATCCTCATGAATACTGCTGTCTTTGGTCGCAGTTAGCTGTCAAAGTTTAATGCTTCGTGCTCTTAGATTCCAGTAAAACTAGGGGAAAACAGCAACTACAATAGACATCGACTATTCACAGTAACAACACTAAACAACAATTCTTCGAGTACCATGGCAACAAAACAAATAAACACTAATAAAATATGCTACAAATAATAAAACAGAGGGGCAAAAACAAAAGGACATCTATTTTTAACAAATCATTAAACGAACTCCCCTTTTATAAAAATCATCAAATGGGTGGGTGAGCATCCTATGTTTTATTACAAAAATATTTTACTTTAATATTGGTGTAGCAACTACAAGTGTTCTTTATTTCCAATATTATTGTTGTAATTATGATTAGCTGCCATAATGTGTTGTTTGTAATTATAATGTGTATAGTAGTAGCTATTATAATCATTTTCGAATGATTTTGACTAATTCAAAATGATTTTGATTAAGTTGATAAAAAGTATTTTGATATACTAGTATAGAATATAAAATTCCAATTGTCTTAGAATTTAGGGTTATGGTTTAACTACAATCATAGTTTGCAAATCCCGATTCGAATCATAGGATCGCACGATCCTACAATCCAAAAGCAACAAATTGCTTATGGATCGTGTAGCATCATTTTTTGTAGTGGAATCAAAGCAATATCGATGGGATTAGTAGAATCATAGCAGGATCGATATGATTGATACACATTTTTTTGTTGGGGTTACTTTGTTGGCCTTCAAACTGGATCATTTTGTGAACCAAGAGAATATTTTTTAGGTTGAATGCGATTATTGTTATTTTATTAGTAGAAATTTTATAGTATTTTATTTTGTAATATGAAAATATAAATATTATTAGTACTAATATTGTGTTAGAATGATAGTTAAATTATTAGTTAATTTAAATTTATATATGTAATAATGTCATATGTGGAGCGTCAACGATTGCATGTATATTTAAAATTATTAATTTATTTATATCAAATATTCTTTTTAGATATTTTTATAATTATGGATCATGTACAATTAAATTTGAAGGATTTTTGATAAAATCATACAATTCTCCGATTCAATCCTGATTGATCTGATGTTGGTTCTAAATCGATATTACATAGGATCGTCATCTTAATTTATCTTTTATAAATAGATGTAAAGTCGGTCGTGTGGAATGCATGGTCAATATATGACCTTTATGATCATGCGAAATATGGCTACAATAGTATTTTATGCATAGTAATTTTAATTAAAATAAAATAATAATTTTTATGTTGCAGTAGATAATGAGTAACTATCACATGTAACATACGCTGAGTAGTTGTTATATATATAGAGAGAGAGGGCGTCGTTTTGATTTTTTTTTTAAGGAATGTTTTTGGAAGACAATTTTCATAATTTAAGACGTTTTTTTTTATTTTCTAAAAGAGACCCGTTTAATTTGGAACCATAGGGTGATAAACAATGGATAATCCTACTCTAACTACCGTATGACAAATGGTGACGTGAAATTTTCTGGGATCGGTCGTCATTCTATTCATCTATTACTGCATTCCAGTTTTTTTTTTTTTTTTTTAGTATGAAAATGATGCATCCCCCCCCCCCCCCCTAACTCACTCAAAGAGCAGTAGTTTTATATCAGTTTCTTGTTCACCAGATGATTCAACGCATTAATGGTAACAATGCTAACAATAGTCTTTGTTTTTACATTTAATTTTAATATATTGTAAGAGAGAAAAATGAGTACAAACCATTACGATGATGCCTATAAAACTCAAGAAATAAACTTTTAAAATTGACTTTTCTACAAATTATTTTTAGTTTTAAACATTGCTTTTCCCTGATATATATCAACCCAAAAACTTACATTAAATCGAGGAGTTAACTATATTTACATACTTTTCTCCAGTTCTTCAGTGTGCATCGATATCTGCATTTTTAATTCATTAAATTTTCCTCAAACATACTAAAAATTTCTGCAAACAGACAAAAAAAATTGAATCTTTCATGGAGAAAAGAGGAAGAAAGAAATCAATGCATCGAAGTTGAGAACAGTTCGTGGCCCCAGTTCTTTAAGAGCATTTTATTTTCTTATCTGTCTTTTTTTTAATCATTTTTATGTCTCAAGTTTAATTATATCAGTGAGTGGATTGTATGGTTTACAGAGGCTTTATGCTTAATCCATGAAGTGTATCTTGAATTCTCTTAAACTGATCCTGATAATAAATTCTGAAAGCTGAACATTAAATCAATAGAACAGTAATTAGTTTGATGAACATGCCTTTACAGTGTACAACACAGAGAGTCACAAACACAGTAGAGTTGAGAAACCAACATCATCTTTACAAAGTTCAAACTTATGATCAACTATACCCACAATTCTCCTCTGCAAACCCTAACCTCGATCCCACAGTATCATACACCACCCTCAGATTCTTCTGCTGGTAGTTCCCAATGATCCCAACCTCATCCTCATAAGCGAGGCTCGCGAAGGCTAAGCATGCCTGAGATGCATCTTGCTTCACCAAGTAGAGCACACCACTGACGTCCACTTCAACCTCTGCATCCCCTTGGAACGCAAACCTAATGTTGGGGATGCTCACTTCCTTGTATCCAGCCAAGTCGAAGCAAGTGTCTAGTATCGAAAAGTCGGGCGCCGGCGGGAACCCGGAGAATTGCCTGGAGAACTCATCCTTCACCCGTTTGTAGACTGAAGGGGCAAGCCGAGTGATCACTGTCCCGGAGTCGATCAACACCTTGGTGCTGAATTGGTCTTGAAGTTCCACTCCGCCGACGCTCATGCCGGTGAGGTTGAGGAAGTAGGAGGATGAGTCAGGAAGCATGTTGGTGAACACGACTGGTGTCAAATTCTTGTAGGCATCGTAGGCATTGCCCAAGATCAAGGAGCCCGATGAATCGAATTCCTGAGTGGGGAGACAGTAGGAGAAGACACCCCCAAATTGAGGTGTTGTTTGAGAGATCAGAGAGAGCTGAGCCCTGCCGAGCCCCAAGAGGCCGGAAGTCCCGCCGAACAGGCCTCCATTGCTTCGCCCACACCCGAACACAAACCCTTCCACTGAGACGCTAGCCAAGCTGATGCTGTCCCTGGCCAACACGCCGCTTGTGTAGGATCCATCCCCGTAGCTGAGCTCGTAGTTGCAGCTCGGCCGGTCGGAGCCGCACACGCCGGAGATTCCGGTGGCCGCCCGTAGGGAATCGCAGGTGGAAGTGTTGCACGGGATGGGCTGGTAGGAAGGTGAGGCGGCAGGGTCGAAGAGAGGGTCTTCCTGGCTGTAGCAGGACTTGCACGGCACGCATTGAACCCAGGTCAAGTCGCTCCCGGTGTCCACTATCACCGTCATCTGCTTGCCGGCGAGCTCGATTGTGACGATGTAGTTCAGAGTTTGAACCTTGGCTCCGGAGTTGAGAGGGAGTCGAGCTTCGGATCGAGCTGCTTCTGCTCTGTTAACCACTGTATTGCCCAACCGGAACTGCAAAGATCGAACTCTGGCATTGTCGCCGGCTAAAACCTTCCAAGTCGCGTCCTTTCTGCTTTGTTGCTTCACTTCTAAGATTGTTGCACCAGCTACTCTTCCTGTCACCGAGACGTTAAATCTTAAATTCGATCGAGGCCGAGCAGGTATGAACTAATTAAACTCACTCGATCTCTGCGGAAGCCATTTCTCGGAAGTTTTAGTGACCTCCTCGAGCGGAAATCGCTGCTGCAAAACCAGAACTTTCTTCTCTCCGAGAAAAGAAACACCGCCGCCTGCAGCAACCACAAGAACAAGAGGAAGGAAGGCGAACCAGGAGGAGGTAGCTCTGATCCCCACCATCAGAAGACTCAGCGAAGAGTTGGGAGGGAGAGGAGGAGAAGGAATTAAGAAGGAAAAGGAAAGGGACTAGCTAGGGATGATGGACGGAGAGATTCTTAATTGTAGTGGAATTTGGCATGGAAACAAAGGAGAAGGGGCTGGCAAATCGGACCTACTCCACAGTGGATGGCAAAAATTATTGGGGCTTCACGTGCATGACCTCCCACAGACACAGACCTCCCGCAGTACTCTGTCCCATTAGGTTGGTTATCTGCTGCCATGGCCATGAAGAATTCCTGCAAACTATTAGGGCGGGCGCATTGCCTCGTGATGTCGTCCAGGAGCTGAGTTCTTCTTCCTGCAACAGTAAATCCCGTGAATAGGGAATGTCGAAGCTCCAAAGCACCATTGAAGCTCGTTCAAATGGATCAGGGATTGAACTACTACAACCTTCATGTTTAACTCATGAGTTGATTGATTTGCCTCGAGCTTTCATTGTCGTGGCGCTGTTTCCTATGTTTCTTCGTGATCGAGGAGACGAGGGACTGAGCTGAGCAGTGTGGGGCCTGAGGGCGGCATCGAACAGAAGGCTCCTATGGCCTCGATACTTAGCTGGGAGATATAAATGAGACGGATAATTTACAAAATCATCCACTAAGTTTAAGAAATACTTATAAGACATCTAAAAATTATCGAATAATTATTATAATAATATTTTTTATTTTCAACGAAACGGTAGCAATTAAGATTGATTGCATAATATATAGAAATTATTTTATAATATTTTATAATTGCTTAATATAATATTGATGTAGGATTGCAGTAGCTATTTAGTGATTTTTATAATTATTTAAAGTAATTTTGATTCATTTAAATTATTTTTATGAAATTTAAATAATATTGTCTACATTAATAATGAATATTATGATATAAAATTTAACTATAAATGTTTAACGACTATTGACCATTATTATAATATAAAAAATCATTATCTCACCTGATTAAACTAAATACTAAATCATAAGTCATAAATTATAAATTCTCATAGAAATTAGAAAGTATCCATCTCCTCGAAAATTAGTCACAAGATTCGAATTAGTAATTTATGTGATTTATCTCATCTGTATTGATTTTAAAAAGAATTGATGAGGACATTAAAGACTAATAAATAATTTTTTATTATCTTATAGAATTACAAAGTAATTTTTATATATTATAGTATTGATAGCTACAATAATACTGAAATAAAAAATATTCTAAAGAATAAAATATCTGAAGCATATCTTTTTCTATTAGTTTTGGGGTAAAAAAGGACGTATTTATATAAGTTGGGGCATTATTTTAATTTTTATCAGAGTATTTTAGTGAAAAAGTTAAAAGGGGCGTTTATTTATTGTTTTTTAAAAAAAATTGAGACGCTTTTGTGATTTTTGTCCAAAATACTCTTCCAACAATGAACCGGTTCGGCTATATGATTTGGTTGGACCGAGTCGGGATCCATGGGTGGACTTTCGGGAACTTTCCAGCTAAATCGACAGCGGATAAATCGTATTCCTCTACTCCGCTCTCTTTCTCTCTTGTCCATGGCTGCCGTGCTGAGAACGCCGTCGCTATTCGTCTCCTCGCCGGCGCCGGCGACCCGCGCGGCTCATGCTCAGGCGCGGAGGAGTCTTCCGTGCCCTTTGTCGAGGCAGAAGCCGTCGTGTGCTTTGAAGCTAAATCGGTCCTCTGTCGTCAAATCCCCTCTCCGCTTCCCTAGGTTTCGTCTCTTTACCGCCTACGGGGACATCACGGAGGCGGAACAAAAGGATGAAACCCCGGAAAAGGTACCATTCTTTTTCTACCTTTTTTTTCTAATTATTTAGGTGTAAATGGGAGATCTTGTTGCTGCAATTGCTGTTTATGGATTGATTGGTACTTCTTCGTTTTTGAATATTTATCATTCATTGAGGGGTTCTTATTTCAGCCGATTTGGGCATTCGGTTAGGTATATATTACTTAGTTTTGATGTTGTTTGTTTCATTGTATAGTACCTCTTATTTTCATTGCCAATTTTAGAGGATTTTAGATAGGATCCCAATTGATGATGATTTAGGGTTTTTGAAAGAGGTTCTGGGAACATTTTCCCATTAGCTTGGAAGATCATAAGAAGCTAGTTTACTGACCTGCCCAAGGGTGGATTTTCCCTTTGATTTGTTGTGATGAACAAGCTGAATTTGGTATTGTTTGATAGGATTTGAAAAACAAATTTGAGTACATGAAACAGGACCACAATGTCTCACTGATTTGTTAAACTGGCCATAGCAATAACATGCTGATCCTAAATGAGAGTGATACTCATTTTCAGCCCTGTCTTGTGCATTAAGAACCATTCCTGTTCCCTCTATTGTGTTTTTACTCTTCTTGAATACCTAAATTCACAAATTCAATCATCGTTTGGGTGTTTGTTATTCTAAAATGCTTGTCAAAGCTTAGATTTGGAGACCATGTTACTCTGAGCAAGATTTATACTGCATGTTTGGTTAGCAAGAATTGCTATTCCATTCTTCAAGGGTTTAAGTGGGGTAGTCATTCCCGTGTTTGCTTACAATGAACCTAGAATACCAAGTTAGCTAGAATCGTTATTCCTTTGCTCTTATTGAGTGCAAATCAAAGTGTGGAAAAAATGGTTTGATTATATTTTTTTTAACATTGTGTAGATTGGGTTCCTTCCTAATAGCTTAAACCTTTGGAATAAGTGTTTCTGAGTTTGGCGGTACAAAGCCTATATATGTCTTGCGCTATTGCAATTTGGTCCTCAATCAAGCTTGTTGGGGCTTGATTTCGAGGGGATGCTAAACCAAATTTATGAAAACATACCTTATACTTGGGGATATTCATGGTTAGAATCATCATCATGATCAAGCTTTTTTGTCCCAAGTCCCAACTTAAGCTTGGGATACTAAATAGCATGGTTTATAAATTGTTTCCAGCAGTCGGCATATGCACAACTTATAGTATCTTCCACTGTTCGGCATTTGAAATGGTCTGAAACCACAATCCTAATCTTCCTTGCAGCTTATTTTAATTCCTCAATGAGACCAAGAGCAGCACTATTTTTCCCTTCGGGGCAACGCCAACAAATGACCAGCCCTTTAACATTGATATGTGTGACTTATCTTCCCTCTTATCCAGGTCTTCCTCCTCAAATGAATCTCCAGTGCTCCTCCTCCTATTAGGGTGAGACTAGATCCCTTTCTATTGCAATTAGGGCTTTCTCCTTCTTCACCTGTTATGGCTTTACACACGAACCAACACCGCATGCATCATGACCAGCACAACATGGGTACATCTCATTTTAGTTGGGAACTGATACCATGGCATGGAACTAGATTTAAACCTTGCTCAATAGTAGGATAAGATCCATTTGGCCAACACCAAATATTTGGGATATACAATAGTGAGCTAAGGGGTTATCCAATCAAAGCTCAATGTCTTTGGCTCTCATGCTTTCTCAAGTTAGCCAGGATTCAAGATTATCTGATATAATTGAATGCAAATATGTAGGGAAAAATCCTTTTAAGGAAATTTAGGAACCATTTCTGAAGATTCTGGCTAGTATTTAAGGATGAGATACACGGAAATTAAGAAATGAAGTGTCTCTTGAGAATCTTTATATTTGAGTCATTATGCATGAATCAGATGGGAGGTAGTACAAGGGGAAAAGGATGAAATTACGAAATGAGGAAAAGGGTAAGGGTAAACTAAGGGCTATAGCAAAGAAATTGAGTTAACATGTTTTTTTGAAGATTAATTTTATGTTCTATTGTGACTACTGTTTATTTTTGAGTTCATATATGACATCAGAGAAGCTGAGTACATCCATGCTAAAAGTCCTACTCTCACAGGAGCATTCCAGTGAAGAAGTTTCTTCAGATGATGAAACAACTGATGCCGAAATAAATGACGCAGAAGAGACAGTTGCTTCAACTGTAATGTTGGCTCTGCAGGCATACAAAGATGCTTTGGCTGATAGAGATCAATCTAAAGTTGCTGAAATAGAGTCCATTCTTCTGTCAATCGAAGCTGAGAGGAACACTCTTTCCTCTAAAGTTGCTTCTCTATTGGAAGAATTGTCAACAGAAAAGGACCGAGTTATTCGGATCAGTGCTGATTTTGACAATTTCAGGAAAAGAACAGAGAGGGAGAGACTTTCTCTGATGACCAATGTGCAAAGTGAAGTAATAGAGAGTTTATTGCCTGTGTTAGACAACTTTGAAAGAGCTAAATCACAGATAAAGGTGGAAAGTGAGGAAGAAGAGAAAATTAACAACAGCTATCAGAGCATTTATAAGCAGTTTATGGAGATCTTGGCATCTCTTGGTGTGGAGGCCGTTGAAACTGTTGGGTGTCCATTTGATCCATTGGTAAGGATTTTTGGCTTTCTTTCCGTTGAAATAATATGTTAGACTTGATGGTCATTTGGCATAAGTTTCTTTTTCTTGCCAAATTTGAGAAAAAAAATGGTGTGGTTAGATCATTTTAGTCCCTGTGTGCATTTGTCATGGGAATTATGTGGTTCCAAACTAGTTAAAATTTAGGCTAACACGGCCAACTTCTCACGGGCAATTTTACCTTAATTTACATTTCTCATACTCACTTATCATATCAAGTTTAACAGAATATCATGAACTTTATCCTCAATTAATTATTTATGAATGAATGCTATTGATAGCAAATAGAATAATTATTTGGGGGAATGAATTGATAGAATAAAACAAGAATACCAATTCCTTAGTTTGGTTCATGGAATGGAATAGATGGATTATTTTCATTTCTATATTTTATCTTTGAAGAGTGATTCACTTATGCTCTTAGTCCATGGAATCAGTTTGCTAAGGAATAGAGTTATTCAGAGAGAATTAAATTGACAAAGACGACGACGATGACGATAACAACCAAGCTTATCCCATTAGGTAGGGAATAAATTGACAAAGAATAGAATTAAAATATATATTCCTTGGATTGGTGCATGGAATTGAATAGATTGATCATTTTTGTATTTGGTTGTAGAAATGTACAAATAATAGATGAAAAGTAAATCACCACAATGATAAAATATTCTTTCAAGTATAATAGTTCACCTGACTCATTTGGTTTGTGTGTTCAGTTCTCACCTACGCATTTGTTCTGCTCAGCACATCAATAATCCAATAGACCTCGCAACTCATCCAAATCCTGCTGACCCACTTGACTTGTCTAGTCCTCTCAATCTACTCTTCTGACTTGGTCATATTGCTTTCTCTGCCAATTTGTCCATATTGATTGTATCCACTTTCTTTTTAATAACTATTAACTAAACATAGGAGTCTAATGGAATTTATACAGAACAGAATAACTATCCTTTGAACCAAATGCCCATTCTGAGAACACACTTCAAACTGAAGCCAGCAAACATCCAAGTTTGTTTTGGTTAGAAGGGGTCCTTTAGGACCATTTATTCATATCAGCGGTAATTGCATTAATTTTTCCAATCATCCTGCTTCTTCATCTAAGCCAGAGGGAGGGTGTTGTTATAAGAAACCATTAATATTGTTCTCTTCCCACTTCTTTCATTAGCGAGTCTGGCTCTTGGTTCTTATTGTGCCCTCGGTGAGAGAAGTCCACTTCACTTCCTTTTTTTCTTAGTTTGTCACAGTCATATTGAAGTTTTCACCCCGGTCAACAGGTTGCATGCTTCTTTTTTATCTCTCATCACCAACCTTTCTTGCACACCAATCCCATGCACTATGCATCCAACAAAGGTCCATTCAATTGTCTCCATGAAATGCTTCCTATTGCATTTAGTTTCTGTGTATATACTTGTGCATTTAATTTCTTTGTTTTATACCTGTGGACATATATATTTTTCCTTTGCTTACAAATTTGTAATTTGCTTTTGAAGCTTCACGAGGCGATAATGCAGGAGGAATCATCTGAGTTTGAGGAGGGCATCATAATCCAAGAATTCCGTAAAGGGTTCAGACTCGGGGAAAGGCTCTTGCGCCCGTCGATGGTGAAGGTCTCTGCAGGTCCAGGTGGAGGCCCAGAAAAGGGGGGAGATGGCGGTGTCGCGGCATCGGACGATAGTGAAGCAAGTGAAGACATTGAAGATGATGAAGATTCCGAGTAAATTGCAAAATTCGACAAACAGATGTTGTAAATTGCGGTTCTAGAATCTTGCAAGTTTTTCATTTGTTGAGAAAAAATCTGATAACTTTATGCTGCCTTTGTAAGTTTTGAAGTAAGCATTCAGCTTATTATCATTTATACTCTTTAAGCAACCTCTCTCTTCGGATGCTTCTAAAAGGTTGTTGTACCCAGAGTTTCTCTGGGTTGCTTGAGTTATATACTGCCGACCTACTTAATCTTGGGATGAGCAGTAGTCTATGTATACATCGGATAAATCCAAAAGCGCAAATAGTTACTCGTCCAATAGTTAATGTTTCAAATTTTTCATCGCGCATCAGGAAAATACGTCCAGCAGTGCAGCGAAGTTGAAATACGAACTATAGGTGTTTAGTTAGGCCGCTGAACGCCTTGTTGTTGCATATATATATATATATATATATATATATATATATATATCCAAAAGCACAAATAGTTACTCGTCCAATAGTTAATGTTTCAAATTTTTCATCGCGCGTCAGAAAAATACGTCCAGCAGTGCAGCGAAGTTGAAATACGAACTATAGGTGTTTAGTTAGACCGTGAACGCCTTGTTTTATATATATATATATATATATATATATCTATATATATATATATATATATATATATATAAAATGAGATGTTGTATACTTTACTCTGCGTCCTCGTGCATGTCTACCTCTCAATCAATTGAGAGGCGCCTTGATTGAGCACAAACCTCAAACGATTGAGATTTGGCCAATTCCTCAATCATTGAGGCAACAAGCCTTAATTGATTGAGGCCACTGGCCCAATGAATGAGGTAGCAATCTCAATCGATTGAGGCCGATTGAGACTTAGTGTCTCAATCAAGTCTCAATTGATTGAGGCATATCGTGACATCTTGAATTGAATCGATTCATGAAGTAATTCGAGGTGTATCATCGTGATCAATTGTAGTCAGATTTAGATTATAATTCGGCCGATTGATCCTACATTTTGCCCATTAAATAAAATTTAAGAAGCACCGTGACTCCTGATATAACACCCCAGCTTCATCAGTAATTCAATCATTATATATACGTGTTGGAGGAAATGGACTCCTTTCGGAGAATTTTACAATAAATTGAAATTACAAACAATAATTCTAACTTAGTTGTTGAGTGGCCCGAGTTGCTTTTTACGCAAACTGCAATCTCCCGAGCGAACTCCCGAGCTGAATTCCCGAGCTCCCGAGCGGAATTCCCGAGCTAGAATTTTTGAGCGGCGACTCCCGAGCGGTGAGTTTCCCGAGCTCCCGACCAAGTCTCCCGAGCTCCCGAGCAATGTGTTGAGGTAATCTGTGGTCCGGAGTAACCAAGTATTTTAAGTTTCCCTTGTGTTCTAATATGTGTATGTTGAGTGCGCAGGTTGTGCAGGTTTACACATATTGATTTGGTTTGACAGCTTCGGTATGGTGAAGGGTTGCATGGAGATAAGCTGGAGGCTTGTGTGCACCCGAGGGACCTTGGTTAGCAGGGATGATAAGCCGAGGGGCGCGAACTTCGAGGCATACGTGAAGGATGGCATGGAGACAAGCTGGAGGCTTGTGTGCATCCGAGGGACGAGGGCCGAAGATGAAGAGGGTGCGAAGGCAATAGCCAAGGCTGCTGGTAAAGAGTCAGCAAGTCATGAAGGGACAAGACCCAAGGGAGGAGGACTCCAAGGGCAAGCCGGGAAGTGGACTTCAAAGGGCACACGCGAAGGGTGACATGGAGGCAAGGCGAAGACTTGCGTGCGCATCCGAGGGACGATAGCCGGTGGAAGAGAACTTCAAGGGGCAAGCCAAGGAAGTGTACCTGAAGGCGTGCGTGGAGGAGGGTCATGAAAGTGAGGAAGAGTGAAATTTTAAGCTGGGCAGTCAACAGGTGATATAACAGTCGACTGCCAGCAAGTTCTGAAACTCACATAACACTTTTGGCCCTGGACCAGTCGACTGCTCTGGGAGTAGTCGACTGGTGTATAACAGAATTCGAACGTTGGGGGTTGCCAACAGTCGAATCTGAGTGGGGGCAGTCGACTGCTCTGGGAGCAGTCGACTGCCAGCGAGGGTTTTCATCCCGAGTTCAATTTAAAGAGAACTCAGTTTGGGCTGAGACTCTTGGCGAAATCTGCTTGGGTAGAGTAGATTAGTAGCCTTTGGTGTTCAGGTGTTGTCGAGGTGTTGTGACGAGATTTCTCCACCCACAAGGAGCGACAAGGGCTAGCCGGAGGTTATCCGGGGAGTGATCCATCGAAGGATTATTGGATTAGTCACCCTTCAAGGTGGATACCAAGTAAAACCGGTATTGTTAGCATTGTTTCTGTTGTTAGTTTTTGTTTTATTGTATTTCCGCTTGCGCAACTAACAACGTAGGAAGAAGAGATTCAAAATTTGTTATTCACTCCCCCCTCTAGCAACCGTACAAGATCCAACACAATGCCTCTCGAGCACCCGACCAGGTCTCCCGAGCAGTGTCGGGCGTCTCCCAACTAGGAAATTGCTGAGGCATGCGCAGCGCAGTTTTCTTGAAACAGATTTGTCCTCTTCCGGCGGTGCTTCGAGGCTCAGATGGGCGTTTGTCTCTCAGGATACAACAGCCGAACCACGGGCACAACGGAGCACTAGTTGCTCATGGCGAACCAAGGAAGTACCCGAACGCTATCAAAGGTGGTTGGGAACGAGGTGGAAGAGAATCTCTTTTTCTATCTATGTCCTTTGCTCTTGGTCACAGTCTCTTTATATAGGCTTAGACCTTCGCAGTATTCAATGACCGAATTAACGCCATTTAACCTACCAGATCCAAACGTCTGGGGGTTACTAATCTTGCATTAATCAAAATTAATGCATCAGTTACGTTTGAGCAAAAATTTGGCAAAACGTTGGTTCATCTGTTTGGACAAATTTTGCCCCGACCGGTCGGACATTCGACGCGGGTAGGTCGTGCACACACATGAGTTCACTTGGTTCAGTACAAATCCGGGCTCTGGATTTGCGCCCCCCCTACGCACCTACGCGTGAGAGAGTCTCTCCCCTAGCATTTGTTCACAACTATCATGCTTGTGAAACAATATAAACCAACATTTATGCCTAGAGACTCCCAATGTGGGACTAAAGTCTCATTCACAATGAAGCCTCTTTATTCTCCTCCTCACTTTCCTTTCACTAGAAAGTTCTAATGTGGGACTAAAGTCCCACCACCTCTCTTTCCATTCACATTATATATCCAACAATCCTCCACATGAATGGAAACATGATATGTGATAGCATTCAACAGTTGAGTCGTGTATAGGACAGGTAGGTTTCACCCTTTGAACCTTCCCTTGTGTAAATCTGTTTGCTTCCTAGCTGACAGTAGACATGATGTCCTTGAACTGTGTTGTCGTTTATGTAAGCATTGACACATCTCACCCAGGACTCTCCCTGATACACCTCAGTTCTCATGAGTATGTTCGTTCTTGGCCATGAACACGCCTGATTCTGCGAGAAGTTCTAAGAATTGTGCCTCCAATTCTCTTCGAAGCGGACCCACTTCTTTCTCACATAGGTGATCTCTTAAGAGTTTTCCAGATAACTCTATTGAATCATTAAAAGTCGTATGCTTAACCTCCATCCTTCACTGTTTTAAAGGGTCGTTCCCTTACAGTGAACAACTTTGTCAGTGTAGTTAGGTTGTCCCTTTGAACCTAGTTCTTGGGATCTCCAGTCTGCATAGGCTGAGTTTCCTTTGCACCAACATTTTTTATCGGCATCAAACTCATCCTTCGTGATGAGCTTGCAACTAACTCTCGATTTAATCCTTTGGTTAGTTGATCCGCTAAGTTATCCTTTGACTTCACATAGTCAACAGTGATACCACCAGTTGAGAGTAGTTGTCTAATGGTATTGTGTCTTCGACGTATATGTCTAGACTTACCATTATACAGATGACTTTGTGCCCGGCCAATTGTAGATTGACTATCACAATGTATGCAAATTGCCGGCACGGGTTTCGGCTATCTCGGTACATCTTCTAAGAATTGTCGTAGTCATTCAGTCTCTTCACCATATTTGTCAATAGTTACAAACTCAGACTCCATCGTGGATCTGGTTATTACGGTTTGCTTAGAAGATTTTCATGAAATGGTTGCACTTCCTAGAGTGAACACATAACCACTCGTAGACTTCGAGTATTTTATGTCAGATATCCAACTCGCATCGTTGTATCCTTCGATAACAGCAGGATATCTCATATAGTGAAGTTCATTTCCACAAGTATATCTCAAGTACCTTAGTACTCTTGTTATCCCTTTCCAGTGCTTAACACCGGGATTACTCGTGTATCTACTCAGTTTGCTTACTGCGTAGGCTAAGTTTGTGTAAGTATCCCTGGTTGATTTTGATGTGATCAACCAGTTTAAGTTAGGTCCTGGTATGTTTAATCCCTCTGCTAAGTGTACAGGAGCTTAGGTACGGAGAAAGTCGAGCGTAAGACGTAGCGGACAAGAAGGATTGTGCGGGGAAGTGAGCCGATGGGCTCGGTACAATCCGAGGGACGCGAAAGCTGCGGAAGAGTACGCCGGTGGAGCGAGAAGGACGTGCGCGATGTCCGAGGGACGAGAAGCCGGGAGGAAGGACGCTCGAGGGGCGAAAGGCCGGAGTCGGGTTCGGGTGAGCCTAACTCCGGTTGGCCGGAAATCACCCAGAAGATGAACCAAAAGATGGTCAGTTTGACCGAGTCAAACCAGGCACCTGAAACAAAAAGAATTTTATTTGTTGCTATGAAAATTCAAACCAACAACCTCACCTACGTATATCACCAACCTTACCGACTGAGATAAGGAAGAGATGTGATTGAAGTTGTTGCGAGCAGATGATAAAGTTATTTATCTGTTGCGAGCAGAAGACAAAGTTATCTCTTAAAGGATAACTTTATTCTTTAATCAGATCCAATAGATGCAGTTTAATCCCATCCAAGATCAACCATCTAGATTACATCCATGGATTAACGGCCAAGAGAAAATTCCTCAACAATCAACAATCCAGATTTATTCTCTTAGGCTATAAATACGCTTAGAGTTTTAACTTTTTTAATCATTTTTTTCAATTCATTCTTGTAATTCTGTAAGTTTAGTGATCTTCAGTTGTAAGGCTTCTCCGCCACAAGGAGAGTTTTTTTTTAGCTTTAACCGTCTTGGAAGCAACGACCAAGTTGCAACCAAGTTTTTTTTAATAGACGAGTTTCCACAACTTTTCATTTATTAGCCGTCTATTCACCCCATCTAGCCGGACCAACCCGATCCAACAGTCTGGTCTTGTACAATTCATCAAGTACATCAGACTTCCAATCACCCGAGCGTACTCTACTTGAGAGATACTTTCTCCTCGATTTTTCGATAGATGTTGGCTCGTATCTATCGATGTTCGTGCCAACGCAGTATCACCATTGATGAATTTCTCAAGAATCTTGTCCACATAATGGGACTGACTAAGAACAAGTCCTTCAGCTGTTCTAAGAATTTTGATTCCTAGAATCACATCAGCTAGGCTCATGTCTTTCATGTCAAATCTTGAGTTCAACATGTCTTTCGTGGATTTGATTATCTTATCATTACTCCCAATGATAAGTATGTATATACATATAAGCACAAGATGACAAAGTCATCTTCTGTAGCTTTCGAGTAGACACATTTATCACATTCATTAAGTTTGAATCCACCTTCTCGCATAACATTATCAAATTTCTCATGTCACTGCTTTGGAGCTTGTTTCAAGCCGTATAAAGACTTCACCAATTTGCAAACCTGGTTAGTCTGTCATGGCACAGAAAACCCCTCAGGTTGCTCCATGTAAATCTCCTCTTCTAAATCTCCGTTTAGAAATGTCATCTTTACATCCATCTGATGTATTTCAGGTTCCATAGAGCAGCAATAGCCAACAACACTCTAATGGAAGTTATTCTCGACACAGGAGAATATATATCAAAGTAATCAAGGTCTTCTCGTTGTCGGTAACCTTTAATTACCAACCTGACCTTATACTTGTCAATTGTGTCATCTGATTTTTTCTTCTTCTTGAAGATCCACTTGCAACCTAATGGTTTACTCCCCGGAGGAAGATCCATAAGTTCCCAAGTGTGATTTTGTAAGATAGATTCTATCTCAGACGCAATTGCCGTTTTCCAGTGAGACCCCTCAGAAGAGTTCACAACTTCTGAGTAGCTTTGGGGCTTACCTCCCAGTATGAAAGTGACAAAATCTGATCCATAAGATTTTTCCACCCGAGCTCTCTTACTCCGCCGAGGCGCAGCCTCAACTGGTTCATCATCCTCTAGTATTTCCTCCACCCGTTTTGAGGAGCTAACATCCTCTCGGATCTTATATAGAAACACATGCTCGAAGAATGAGACATTTCTCGATTCGATTATCGAGTTCTTGTGTATATTCGGTAATTGTAACTGATAAACACAAAACTAATATGCACTGCTGTTATGTGCATATCCAATAAATATGCAATCAACAGTATTTGGTCCTATCTTAACCCTTTTCGGATCAAGCACCAAAACTTTGGCAAGACACCCTCACACTCGCAATAAATGTGCATATTTTTTCTGTCTATGTCCTTTACATAACGTTGGGTCATTTGCTTAGACAAATTTTGCCCCTATCGATCGGACATTCGACGCGCACAAGTCATGCACACACACGAATTCACTTAGTTCAATACAAATCTGGGCCCTGGATTTGCACCCCCCTGCACACCCACGCATGAGAGAGAGTCTCTCCCCTAGCATTTGTTCACAACTATCATGCTTGTGAAATAATATAAACTAACATTTATGCCTAGAGATTCCCAATGTGGGACTAAAGTCTCATTCACAATGGAGTCTCTTTATTCTCCTCTTCACTTTCCTTTCACTAGAAAATTTCAATGTGGGACTAAAGTCCCACATCTCTTTCCATTCCCACTATATATCCAACAATACACCCTACATGAAAATTAAACTTTGATTGTTAAAAAATATACTCTACTTCTTATCATCACATCAAACCCACAATTTTGTATTGATGGGAAGACCGTGAAAAAAAAAAATGATGATATCCATTATTATCTAATAATCTTGGAGCCTTTTGTGGCTTCAGAAGGGTTCTAATGATCATATTGTCAACAAATTAGAAAATATTATCATAAATTTAAAAAAGGTCGACCCACCTATTTAATCAGCCGGCCGAATCTAAATTTAAGAATGATAACTTCAATATAACTATATTTTATTTTTCATTTTTGCTGATTCAACACAGGCATCTGATCCAATTTTAGAACACTAATCGAGGCACAACAAGAACAATTCAAGGAAGAACAATCAACAATCTGAAGACTTGCTCTGTATGTCGATCTGTTCATCGTCCCCACGCATTCCAGGCTGCCAGTAAAGACCATGTCAATAATCAATATCCATTCAATTTGTTCATTTCTCTAATTTCTTCAGCGGAAATTAATCGATAATTCAAGTGATTACCTGATCTGGCGACGCTCTGGCGGCTGTCGTCGTATCCGATCGCCCAAAAGAAGTATCCTCCGAGGCGGCGGCGTCGCGCGAATCTAACCTTCCTGGCCACCGACCACGTGTCATCGTAGCCAATCCAGCTCGTGCCGGCGTAGGAGTAGGCCGCGGTCAGTACCCGGTCGTGCACCACCGTCGCGTTGTTGTTCCGATTGAAATCCACCACCTCTGAGTACAACAGCACGCCGTTATCTCCCGGCCCCACCGCCACAGCCGGCGCCCCCACCCCGTGCTCCGCCGCGTCCCTCAGCTCCCACGTCCGCCCGTAGAGCGGCAACCCCAGCGCCACTTGTTTCGCCGGCATCCCCGCCGCGACCCACGAATCCACCCCGTAGCTGCCGCTGATGTTGCTCCTCGGGTCGTACCACGCCGCGTGCTCCCCTGTCGCCGACGTGTCCCACGAGCCGTGGAAGTCGTAGCACATCACGTTGATCCAGTCGAGCGCCGCCGCCATCTGCGGCACCGGGTAACTCCGGCCGTCGCCGAGCAAGAACCGCGAGGCGAAGTAGACGGCCGCCGTGAGCAGAAGCCGCGGGCGCCCGGTGGCCGCGGCCTCCTGCTCGGCCGCGGCACGCCACTCGAGGAGGAGCGTCGCCAAATTAGCCATCTCCCCGTCGTCCCGCGGGAACTCCCAGTCGAGGTCGAGCCCGTCGAGGTCGTATCGCCGGGCCACGGCGATGGTGGAGTGGATGAAGGCGGCACGGGCGGAGGCGCGGGAGGAGAGGGTGGAGAAGGCGGAGTCGCTGTCGCCGCCGCCGATGGAGAGCAGGGCTTTCACGGGCGGGTGGGGGAGGCCGCGGTTTCTAGGGTCATGGGCGGCGGCGGAGAAGTTCCGGAGCATGAGGTCGTCTTCGGCGGTGACGTTTAGGCGGAAGGTGGATGACTCGACTTGGACGAAAGCGTAAAAAAGGTGGGTGAAGAGGGAGCGGTCGACGGAGGAGGGCGGCGAGTAGGAGAACGTCCACGTCGGCCAGTAGCCGCCCTTGATCGCCGAATCAGGAGCACGGTTGGCGGTAACGGAAGGCGAGAAGAAGAGAAAGAGAAGGAAGAAGACAATGCATTCTTTCCAAGCCGCCATGGTCGATCGGAGTACCAACACCATCGACAACTATCAATTTATCATTACAAGGACGATGGAAGTCAAAGGCACTGACTAATTCTATGTTGACCAACGCAAATATGGTGATAAAAAGATAATTCATTTATCTTCACATCCTCGCCAATCAAATTTTGATCCCAAATCTCATGATATTAATATCTACGTACTAACACCATTAATTCATCCATAGGGACAAACATTATTATATATAGAGAGAGAGTGTGTGTGAGTTGTCCATGATTCAGTACTTCATAAACGCAGTTGAGTTTATATTTGAATAATAAATTTGTATAATAGAAGTACCGTTTGAATTTCTTGAGATGTATATATTTTCTTAGGAAATAAGTTTTTCTCACTTAAAAGGCTTTTAAATTTACCTCAATTTCACAATATCTATTTTTTCAACAAAGTCAACGTCGATGACTAAATCTGGTCAAAAAAAACGCATTCAATTCACAAAGGGCCGCCCATGGTGTCATGGACCAGTTTGAGTTTCTAGATGCCTTAATATCTAGATGAGCATCCATAGTGACGATGAGAGAGTTGCGAAAAGAATTTTCTCCATTGACATTTTCCTAAAAACAAAAGTAAAATCTCAAAAGATTAGCTCAGTTGACAAATCATCGTTGACTCCCATTAACCATGCCGTCCATTAACTCTCCTCGGTCAACAAAAAGACTTTGTAATAGCAAAATGGACACGGACGCTAAAGATCCTTATTTGCCTTAGACAAAATTAGAATAAAGTATTTGTCCCTCAAAATAGAGTGAAACTTTTAGAGATGGATAAATGCAAAGATCGAGAAGAAGATGTTGCTCGTCAAAGTCAACAAGGAGTTGAGTGCATGAACTGTTTCGATATGTTGACAAAAAGCAAGAGCAGAATGGCGCATTGAGATCTAGCACGTGCCACCTCTAAATTTAGAGGACTTGATAAACGAATTTAGTAATCGAAAATTAAAATGAAATTTATTTCATTTTTATTTATGATATTTAATATACGAAATCAGAATTAAAATATAGATATGATACTCATAATTTTATAACTTAGCCCCCACTAGATTCTTACCAAATCCATAAACTCCTCAATTAAAATTCATTATCATTTTCATTCTCGTGTTTACCAAACGCCCCCGAGTCAAAGGGGACGCCAGTGGATGAATAATGGATGCCAGTTGATCAGTTCGGATCTTCTGTCCCCAAACCCCTCTGTCCCTCTGTCCCGAGCGCAAAACGACAAAGGAAAACGCGTGCCGCTCACGTGACTTTGCCCGCTCGCGTGAAGAAGCCGAACCGCGCGTCTCGCTCGCGATCAAAAACTCTGCTCTGCCCTAAATCCCGACTGCGACTTCGCCCACTCGCGTCGCCCTTCTCCTTCTCGATCCCGTCGAGCTCCGACCTTCGCCGTCGTCTCCTGAGGCCCAGCCCTAGCCTCGGCCCCGGCCCCGGCCCCGGCCCCGGCCCCGGCGTCGCGTCTTCTCCTGAGGCCCAGCCCTAGCCCCGGCCCCGGCGTCGCGTCTTCTCCTGAGGCCCAGCCATCGCGTGCCAGTGCCCTGCCCTACCACTGTCGACGTCGTCTCCTGCTGCTGGGATCCGAACTGAGGTATTGTGATTTAGAGAAAGAGACAAACTAAAATTCGAACTGAGGTATTGATTCACTGCTAAAATTCGAATTGTGATATTGTTGATGTCTTGTTCTGATTTGAATGACATTATTGTTGATGCCTTGTACACATCTTTATCACTGTGTATACATCTTTATCACTAGTGTACATCTTTATCACCGTGTATTCGCTACTAAAATTCGACCCGAGCTGGAGTATGAATCTTTTGAATAACTAACATTATGTTCCATTAGTTTTTAATTAGTAATTATGTAGACAGTAATGTTGGTGCAGTTTGCACTAACGGTCAAACTCAGATTTTGATGTATGACAAAGTAGTTAAAGTTAGGGTTGTTGGTATTTGACCTCTTTACTAAGTGTGCAGGGTTGAAAGACTTAGGACCAGACACCAGGCTGAAGTCCAGGATGGTTGAGTCCTGGCGGGAAGTCCAGTTGGGTCCGCGGGACCTGACAACTGGCTGAAGACCAAGTTGGTTGAGACTTGGCAGGAAGACTAGGGTGGTTGAGCCTTGGCAGGAAGTCCTGGTGGGTCAAGAAGTCAAGTAGAGCTGCGCGAGGTAAGTGAGGTAAGTCACTGGAGGAGCGAACCAGTGAGGACGCGTTCCTCGTCAAGGGAACAGTAGGCGTCGGTTCGACCTAGGGCTCCATTTTGGAGATCAAAGTCAGAACCAAGACAGCTAAGGCTGTATAAAATAATAATTGTTTTATTGTGTTTCGGACTAACCTTGGATGCAGGACCAAAGGAACGTGTGTCTGCAGCTCAGTGAGCCTCAAAGGAGTGAGGCAGCAGCTGAGTAGGGCGCCCTGAGTGTATAGGGCGCCTCCAAGGTGAACAAGAAACAAGTAAGGCAAAAAGGTGTACGGCTAACAGCTGGCCGAGGCGCCCTCTGCAGCCAGGGCGCCCTCAGCAGCCAGGGCGCCCTGAGCGCCCAGGGCGCCCTCAGGTCCAAGGCGCTTCGCGCCTACGCCAGCGAGGCCGATCAAATCTATCCAGCCGAGAAGACCGGGTCAACGAGGGCGCCCTCAGCGACCAGGGCGCCCCAGAGGTCAAACTTCATCCCTATTTAGGCGGGATAAAGCTTGACCGAGCAAACTGCGGATCGGATGACACTTGGCAGGGCGCCCCCGACGTCCAAGGCACCCTAGGGGCTATAAATAGCACCCCTCGACCCCAAGCTTAACAAAAACGTTGTACCAAAGCTTCCACGCTCCTCTGCTGCAGTTTGTGCTCTGACTCGACGCTGTCCGACCGCTGCTGAAAGATCGCTCCCAACAACCGAGCTGCTTCAGATAAATCTAAGTTGTTGGGTAACGCAATTTTTTACTTATTGCATTTAATTACTTGAAAGTGTGGGGTTGTCACACTTTCAATTCTTTTGTACTCGCCTACTCTATCGGGGTTTACCGGTAGAGAGTTTTAGTGGATTGCCCAACGGAAAGGTCCGAGGGACTTGGGCCTTCGAGTAGGAGTCGCCGAAGGCTCCGAACGAAGTAAAACTATTTGTGTCGTTTGTATTGGTATTTCGTTCGTGCTTTATTGTTTTTCCGCTGTGCACGCTTTTTAAAGCGCTCTAATTTTTTAAAGTCACGTGATTCACCCCCCCCTCTCACGTGCATCGATCCTACAAGTGGTATCAGAGCCTGGTACGCTCTGTATCGGTGCAACCACCATAAGAGCCGGGGGAAATCCAATTTTTTTTATTTTTGGTTTTTCGCTACACACGATCTAAATTAGGTATTGTTGCCTAGATTTCGATTATTTTTTTTCGTTCGTTTGATTTTACTCGAATTTGGTGCAACACCATTTCGAGTCGCTCTTTCTCTTTCTTCTCCTGTTCCTACCGCACTACTAATCCAAGACCTAGTCTTGGGACAAGTTTTTGTGTGGTCTATTTCAGATGGCTCAAGGTGAAGGGTTTAGCACTGCCCGTCCTCCACTCTTCAATGGAGAAGACTTCCCTTACTGGAAACGAAGAATGGAGGTGTACCTAAAAACAGACATGGATCAATGGTTCGCGGTGTAATCTGGCTACGAACCACCAATGGACGAGGGAAACAATGCACCACTGAAGCCTGACAGATGGAGCCTTGATATGAAGAGAAAGGCCCAGACTGAGTACAAGGCGCAGAACACCCTCCAGTGCGGACTAACAAAAGAGGAATTGAACCGTATCGGCCCAACTGAATCTGCCAAAGAGCTCTGGGACAAACTGATTGAACCACATGAAGGCACCTCTGATGCAAAGGTAACAAAAAGGGACTTACTTTTAAATAAATTATTTAACATAAAAATGCAGGAAGGAGAATCTGCAAGCCAACTTCACGCCCGGATCAAGGACATACTAAATGGACTCCACCTAATCGGGCACAAACAAGAAAACAGAGACATCATAAGGTATGCGTTAAATGCATTCCCTAGAAATTCACTATGGGCATCTATTATAGATGCCTATAAAATTTCTAGGAACCTTTCAAAAATTAATCTGGATGAACTATTTTGTGAATTAGAGCTGCATGAGCAAACTAACGCCAAAGCCGAGAAAGGGCTAGCTTTATTTGCAGGTTCACCAAAAGAAGCCAAATCAAAAAGGAAAATTCAAGAAGAACTTGAAGATGAATCAGACTCTGACTCAGATGAAGAAGAACAACTGGTGAACTTGGTAAGAAAAATGTTCACCAGAAGGAAGAACAAATTTTCAAAGAAAGATATTCAAAAGGTAATGAAGCCCTACAGCACTGAAGGTAAAAGCAAAATGATCTGCTTCGGCTGTAACAGAAAAGGGCACTTCAAACATGAATGCCCTTACAAGAAGGAGGACCAACCCACTAAGAACAAAAAGAAGAAGGCTCTTCAAGCCACGTGGGATGAAAGCTCGGACGATTCCAACGATGAACAACCAAAGAACGCAAGCTACCTCGCACTGATGGCAACCGGACCAGAATCGGACTCAGAGCACGACGAAAATTCCGAACACGAGTCGAGTCAAGAGATCGAACTCTTTTCGGACGACTCGACTAAGGTATATTTAGATTCAGTTAATCAAAATTTTTTTAAGATTATCTCTGCTTTAAATAAAAAATTGCTTGCATCTGAATCCAGAAATGACCAGCTCCATAAAGAAAATCAAGACCTTAAGGAGCAATTAATTAATATCAGAACATTAACTGAGCAAACTCAAAATCAAAAATTAATTGAGCTTGAAACTGAAAACTCAAACCTAAAGGGCGAAGTCCTAAAACTTAAGGATCTACTAGCAACTTTCACAACCCGATCCAAGAACCTTGACCTTATTCTTGGATCACAAAAGGGCATGTACAACAAATCTGGGATAGGATATAAATCAAAATCGAACCAAAGATCCTTTATCTCCTTTATCCACCCCCGCAAAAATCAACGAAAAGCGTGGGTTCCGAAAGCTTATCTAACAATGCAAGTAGGTCAGAATCAATTTTATGTCCCAAAAAGGGACATTCATTATATTGACCCCAGACACCTAGTCTACAATTTAGGGGGAGGCTCCAAATTAGTTGGCACCTCAAAATCAGCCTTTGCCCAGGTGGGTACTTAGGACTAGCTTCAAAGTTAATTTGACTCTTGTACTATTTAGTACCAGGGTTTTCAATGAGTAAGTTAAAAGTCCAACTTCTTTAAGCAGCTTTGTCTAGAAAATGGTTGTTGCTCCAATAAGGCTTCGGCCAAAGAAGGCCACTGTGCCTCGCCATGGCCTGGAAGCTAATTATTGAAGTGTACTTTTTAATTACTACTTGTTAAACTTGGATCTAACACAAGGTCAAGTTAATTTTTCTAAACAAACTTAAAATCATCTCACAAAATCATAGGACTCCCTTGATTGATGACTTAGACCGAGTGAGATGAATAAGGATAACCAAATTCAAATTATTGATTGATAACTCAAACTTAAATTAAAATTCAAATTCAAAAATTAAAATTCAAATTAAAATTCAAAAATTAAAATTAAAATTCAAAAATTAAAATTCAAATTCAAATTCAAAAATTAAAATTAAAATTCAAAAATTAAAATTCAAATTCAAATTCAAAAATTAAAATTCAAAATTAAAATTAAAATTAAAATTCAAAAATTAAAATTAAAATTCAAATTCAAAAATTAAAATTCAAATTCAAATTCAAAAATTAAAATTAAAATTAAAATTCAAAAATTAAAATTAAAATTAAAATTCAAAAATTAAAATTCAAATTCAAATTCAAAAATTAAAATTAAAATTAAAATTCAAAAATTAAAATTCAAATTCAAATTCAAAAATTAAAATTCAAATTCAAATTCAAAAAGTAAAATTCAAATTGAAAATCAAAATTAACATAACTCAAATTTAAAATTCAAAACTTAAGTTTTAAATTTTTTCAAAACTTAACCTAAGGTCTAAACCTTTTACTTAACTGTAGGAAAACAAATGGATCATTGACAGTGGATGCTCCAGACACATGACTGGGGATCCCACCAAATTTACAGAACTCAAGTACAAAAGACTAGGGACCGTTGCTTTTGGAAACAACGGTAAACTTAAGGTAATTGGCCTAGGCAATATTGAACTTGAGTCTGATTTCATAATAACAAATGTATTACTTGTTGAAAATTTCAACTTCAATTTACTAAGCATTAGTCAATTGTGTGACACTGGTTATAAGGTTAGGTTCCTATCCAATGAATGTCTGATCAAACACAATGACAACCCAAACATCACACTTAGAGGACTTAGGCACAATAACATTTATGAAATTAAGCTAACCTGTCCCTTAGAAAACTGCCTCTTAACCCATAAGGATGAGACTTGGCTCTGGCATAGGAGACTTTCACACACACACTTCAGAAAACTACCTAAACTAAATGGTTTAGTTAGAGGCCTACCAAAGTTATCTAACCTTGAGTCAACCTTATGTAATGCTTGTCAACAAGGAAAACAAACTAGGTCAACCCACAAACCAACTAATCAAACTCAAACCAAGTCAATTTTGGAATTAATTCACCTAGACCTATTTGACTCACATGGGGTTAAATCAATTAATGGGAACCTATACTGCCTAGTAATTATAGATGACTATTCAAGATTTACCTGGGTAAAATTCTTAAAAAATAAAGATGAAACTTTTGATACACTCACTCAATTTTGTAAATTAACAGAAAATGAAAAAGGGATTAAAATCAAAAGACTTAGGAGCGATAATGGCGGAGAATTCAAAAATCACAAATTTAATCAATTTTGTCTAGAAAAGGCTACCATCACGAATTCTCTTGCCCTAAAACACCTCAACAAAATGGAGTTGTAGAAAGAAAAAATAGAACACTACAAGAAGCAGCTAGAACAATGCTTAATGAATACAACTTACCTAAATACCTTTGGGCTGAGGCTGTTAGTACAGCTTGTTATGTACAAAATAGAATAACTCTAATTAAAAACCTAGGAAAGACCTCCTTTGAAATCTATTATAACAAACAACCTAACATTAAATACCTTAAAGTATTTGGATGCAAAGTCTATATCTTAAATACTAGAGAACACTTAGGAAAATTTACTTCTAAGGTTGAGGAAGGTATCTTTGTAGGTTATTCCCTTACCAGTAGAGCCTATAGAGTTTATAACAAAATTACCCTAAAAATTGAAGAAACTACAAATGTAAAATTTGATGAAAAATCTGACCCAAATAACTCTGATCAAACCATCTACCAACCAATTGACTTTGTTAGATCCAGTACTAACCCTGATGAAAGGCCAATTGAGGACCAAAACGATGATCTAACTGAACCCACACCTGAAACTGAACCTAACCAACCCAGAACTGTTCGAGTTAGCTCAACCCACCCAACTGATCAAATTATAGGTGATCCAGAACTAAGGGTTCAGACTAGATCAGCTTTTAGGAACCTTAGTCAAATTGCCTTGATTTCAAAAATTGAACCCAAGTCTATAGAAGAGTCCTTACTTGACCCTGATTGGATCATAGTCATGCAGGAAGAGTTAGCCCAATTTGAACGTAGTCAAGTCTGGGACTTGTACCCTTACCTAAAGGCAAGAAATTTATTGAAACGAAATGGGTCTTTAGGAATAAACTTAACGAACAAGGAGAAACAGTCAGAAATAAGGCTAGGTTAGTAGCTAAGGGGTTTAGCCAAGTAGAAGGTCTTGATTATGATGAAACCTATGCCCCTGTAGCTAGACTTGAATCCATTAGAATGCTCTTAAGTTATGCAGCCCATAAGGGATTTAAGCTTTATCAAATGGATGTTAAGTCAGCCTTCCTAAATGACCTAATTAAAGAAGAGATTTATGTAGGTCAACCCCCTGGTTTTGAAAGCTTAGAACACCCTGACTATGTCTTTAGACTTAAGAAAGCCCTATATGGACTTAAGCAAGCACCTAGGGCCTGGTATGAAAAACTGTCTAACTACTTAGTTTCAAAAGGTTTTAACCAAGGCAAAATTGACCCAACACTATTTGTTAAAACCCTAAAAAATGATATTTTTGTAGCCCAAGTATATGTAGATGATATAGTATTTGGCTCAACTAACTCAGACTTTTTACAAGATTTCACAACGATAATGGAAACTGAATTTGAAATGAGTTTAGTAGGTCAATTAACTTTCTTTTTAGGACTACAAATAAAACAGACCAGTGAGGGTACCTTTGTCTATCAACAAAAATACACAAAAGAACTACTTAGAAAATTTGGAATGGATAATACAAAAGAGATTAAGACACCAATGGCTACCAATCAAACTATAGATAGTGACCCAAAAGGCAAACCTGTTGACCTTAAGTACTATAGAAGTGCTATAGGAAGCCTACTTTACTTAACTGCAAGTCGACCTGATATTCTTTTTGCAGTTAGTATGTGTGCTAGGTATCAAACATGTGCTAAAGAGTCACACCTAACCCTAGTTAAAAGAATATTTAGGTACCTTAAAGGAACAGAAAGATTAGGAATTTGGTACCCTAGAACAGCCCAGTTTGAGCTTATTGGATATTTTGACTCAGACTATGCTGGCTGTAAATTAGACAAAAAAAGTACCAGTGGTGGATGCCAACTTCTAGGACCCTCACTAGTTAGTTGGTTTAGTAGAAAACAACACTGTGTTGCCCTATCCACCACTGAAGCTGAGTACATAGCTATGGGTGAGTGTGTAGCCCAACTACTCTGGATGATGCATACCCTAAAGGACCTTCACTTAGATTTTAAACAAGTCAAAATTTTTATAGATAACTTAAGTTCAATCAATTTAACCAAAAACCCAATCCACCACTCTAGGACTAAACATATAGAAATCAAACACCATTTTGTCAGAGATCATGTAAATAAAGGAGAAATTGAACTTAACCATGTTGAATCTAAGTCTAACCTAGCTGATATATTTACCAAACCACTTCCTGAATCTGAATTTAGCAACTTAAGAAGACTAATAGGAATGTGTGTTATAGACTAGGACTGACCGGATAAGCTTAAGTTGACGTTTGGTTTAACTAATTAAGCTTGTGAGTTTAAAAACATGGATTTTTCAAACTTGTTTTTCAAAAGTTTATTGTTCTTAAACACGGACTTTTCAAAATTATTTTGATTTTCAAAACTGGCAGACTTAGCCTAAGCTTGACCCCTAGAATTGCATGAACCTATAGATTTAGGTAGCCGCATCTCACAAAACACATTAAGATTAACTTGTTTGTGTTTGCAAAAACATAGAACGGTTGTGAGATGCATAGGACTGCCTGGACTTCCGAATGCTTAAGTCAGTGCATCACAGTAAGTCTGGGCGTAAAATACCAACATTACAGTGATCAAGTCAAGTAGTCTTGCACTAATATCTGAGCTAGACATTATTACTTGACTTGACTAACTCAGTGAACACTACTATCATCTAGATAGTTAGTCAGTAACTAGGGTTAGACACATGAAAAGGGACCACAATCATTACTTGGTCCAGGGGGAGCAGAGGTCAAAATACTTTTTCAAAATGTCATTTTTGACAAAACATTTTACTTGATCCCTAAAAATATTTTTTATTTAAGATTGATATTATATTTTGATAAAAGTTGATCCCTAAAATTTTTTTTTAAAGAAATTTTTTTTAGCTAAGTTAATAGATTTAAGACTATTTTTTCTAACACTTGGCCTATATTACTACTCCCTTAAACTTGTTATGCTTATATCTTTTTTGATGAATGATAAAGGGGGAGAGTACGGTAAAAGGGTTAGAAAATTGCAAACAGCATGCTTATTTCACATTTATTTAACTCTGCTTTCTTGTGTGTTGCAACTTTCATACCTATGCTTGTGTTATATTGTTTGTATGTTTATGCAAGTTCATATCTGCTGTTTTTTTCTAACTTTAACCTGAGTTGTCAATACATCAAAAAGGGGGAGATTGTTGGTGCAGTTTGCACTAACGGTCAAACTCAGGTTTTGATGTATGACAAAGTGGTTAAAGTTAGGGTTGTTGGTATTTGACCTCTTTACTAAGTGTGCAGGGTTGAAAGACTTAGGACCAGACACCAGGCTGAAGTCCAGGATGGTTGAGTCCTGGCGGGAAGTCCAGTTGGGTCCGCGGGACCTGACAACTGGCTGAAGACCAAGTTGGTTGAGACTTGGCAGGAAGACTAGGGTGGTTGAGCCTTGGCAGGAAGTCCTGGTGGGTCAAGAAGTCAAGTAGAGCTGCGCGAGGTAAGTGAGGTAAGTCACTGGAGGAGCGAACCAGTGAGGACGCGTTCCCCGTCAAGGGAACAGTAGGCGTCGGTTCGACCTAGGGCTCCATTTTGGAGATCAAAGTCAGAACCAAGACAGCTAAGGCTGTATAAAATAATAATTGTTTTATTGTGTTTCGGACTAACCCTGGATGCAGGACCAAAGGAACGTGTGTCTGCAGCTCAGTGAGCCTCAAAGGAGTGAGGCAGCAGCTGAGTAGGGCGCCCTGAGTGTATAGGGCGCCTCCAAGGTGAACAAGAAACAAGTAAGGCAAAAAGGTGTACGGCTAACAGCTGGCCGAGGCGCCCTCTGCAGCCAGGGCGCCCTCAGCAGCCAGGGCGCCCTGAGCGCCCAGGGCGCCCTCAGGTCCAAGGCGCTTCGCGCCTACGCCAGCGAGGCCGATCAAATCTATCCAGCCGAGAAGACCGGGTCAACGAGGGCGCCCTCAGCGACCAGGGCGCCCTCAGCGACCAGGGCGCCCCAGAGGTCAAACTTCATCCCTATTTAGGCGGGATAAAGCTTGACCGAGCAAACTGCGGATCGGATGACACTTGGCAGGGCGCCCCCGACGTCCAGGGCGCCCTAGGGGCTATAAATAGCACCCCTCGACCCCAAGCTTAACAAAAACGTTGTACCAAAGCTTCCACGCTCCTCTGCTGCAGTCTGTGCTCTGACTCAACGCTGTCCGACCGCTGCTGAAAGATCGCTCCCAACAACCGAGCTGCTTCAGATAAATCTAAGTTGTTGGGTAACGCAATTTTTTACTTATTGCATTTAATTACTTGAAAGTGTGGGGTTGTCACACTTTCAATTCTTTTGTACTCGCCTACTCTATCGGGGTTTACCGGTAGAGAGTTTTAGTGGATTGCCCAACGGAAAGGTCCGAGGGACCTGGGCCTTCGAGTAGGAGTTGCCGAAGGCTCCGAACGAAGTAAAACTATCTGTGTCGTTTGTATTGGTATTTCGTTCGTGCTTTATTATTTTTCCGCTGTGCACGCTTTTTAAAGCGCTCTAATTTTTTAAAGTCACGTGATTCACCCCCCCTCTCACGTGCATCGATCCTACAAGTAACACCCCTACTTAAAAGTGACACTATAATTTGAAGTTCGATAATTATCACTGTGTTTTTGTCTACTATTTCAGATAATCACATGAATCCATTAAGCTTTATCTTTGTTGAATATGATTTTTTTTTGGGTTAGTTGCTATTTCTGAAAACTTGTCAGATAAGATAAGTATCAAGTTATTGAATCCATATTTAATGATTGTAATTTTTTCAGGATTAAAGTAATTATCATGGAGAGTGAATCTACGAGTTGTCGTCGGTTGAATTTTCAACCAAATGAAGAGTATGTTGAAGCAAATGAAGGCGAAGACCGTAGGGATGATGAAGGTAATAAGAATTATATTGGGACTTCATTAAACTTTATATACCTTGAATTTTGCATAGTTTGATTAGTTTTTTTTATTGTTTGATTGATTTTAAAGGGTTGAATAATGAAAGTAATACAGAGATTTCTCAGCCATTTATCATAGAAGAATTGATGCCAAAAATGGATATGGAATTTCTAACAGAAGAAGAAGCATATGACTTTTATTTGAAATATGCTAAACAAGTTGGATTTGGCATAAGGAGAAGTAAAAGTCATAATGATAAAGATGGAAAATTAGTTGATAGAATATTTTGTTGTAGTGCACAAGGTAAAAGAGGAAAGGACAAACGAGATATTTATGTGAAACATAGTCATCCTGAAACAAGGTTTGATTGTAAGGCTAACCTGAAGATTAAATGTATAGATGGCAAGTTTAGTATGGTGCAATTTGTTAAAGAGCATAATCATTATCTTTCAAGTCCAAACAAAACACATCTCTACAGATGCCATAGGAATATATCTTCTTCTGCAGCGATACAAATTGAGATGGCAAGTGATGTGGGAATCCCCCCAAAAGCATCTCATGATCTTATGGTTAGACAAGTAGGTGGCAGGGAGAATTTAGGTTTCATTCCTGAAGATTATAAAAATTATTTGAGATCCAAAAGAACAAGAAATATGAGAGTTAAGGATACAGGAGGTGTATTGGAATATTTACAGAAAATGCAGTTCGATGATCCAAATTTTTTTAATGTTATTCAAGTTGATGAAGATGATTTGATCACTAATATTTTTTGGTCTGATGCAAGAATGAGAGCTGATTATGGCAATTTTGGAGATGTTGTTTGCTTTGACACAACCTACAGGAAGAACAATGAAGGTCGTCCAATTGCGTTGTTTGTAGGTGTTAATCATCATAAACAATCCATAATTTTTGGTACAGCTTTATTATATGATGAAACTACTTTGACATTTGAGTGGTTGTTTGATACATTTACCAGAGCTATGTCTGAGAAAAACCCAACAACTATTCTTACAGATCAAGATGCATCAATGACAAGGGCTTTAGCTTCCAGATGGCCCGACACACATCATCGTTTGTGTATTTGGCACATTTATCAAAATGCTGCAATACATTTGAGTGGAGTTTTTTCTCAATTCAAAGACTTTGCTAAAGATTTTGCCTCGTGTATATATGATTTTAATTTGATGAAGAGGAAGAATTTATTTCAGCTTGGAACATGATGTTGTCTAAGTATTCACTTGAAGATAATGATTGGTTGAGACGTTTGTTTCGCATAAAATAAAAATGGGCTTTAGTATATGGACGACAAATGTTTTGTGCAGATATGACTACGACTCAAAGAAGTGAGAGCATGAATAGTATTGTCAAAAGGTACGTCACTTATCAGCATAAGTTTTTAGACTTTTTCCATCACTTTCAAAGATTGCTTGATGATCGTCGATATGAAGAATTAAAAGCTGATTTTAGATCAAATTCAAGTGTTCCATGCTTATTGTATCCAATTGAAATATTAAAGCATGCGAGTTATACATATACTCCCGAGGCATACAAGTGTTTTGAACAAGAGTGGTACAAATCTCATGATTATGTTGTAGAAATTTTTGAGGATGTTGGAACACATACTACATATAAGGTTACTTCGCACAAAAAGCGTTACCATCATCTAGTTACACTTGATTCATCCTGTGGAAAAATAGTGTGTTGTTGTAGCTGTAGAAAATATGAATTTGCTGGGATTTTGTGTTCTCATATTTTGAAAATATTTACAATGAAAAATATCATGAAGATCCCAAGTGAGTATATTTTGAAAAGGTGGACACGAAAAGCAAAAGGTGGATATTTTGGAGTTAATGAAACAGTTGTGAACAATGATAGCTTGGATCCAAAAATACTTCACAATATGCGCTATAAAGATTTGTGTGGGTTATCTGTTCAATTGGTTACTAAGGCAGTAGAGAGGGAAGACACTTACAAGTATGTTAAAGATGGTTTGTTGAGTATGTTTAAGATGGTGGATGAGAGATTACAAGTTAATGATCCGAACTGCCAGGAAGCTGATAAGTTGGTTCAATGTCTAGATGACACAACAAGATATTTGAATGAAACAGAGTATCTTGGAGTCAAAGGAATTAAATCGAAGAAGAAAACAGTTTCAGGCAAGAGGCTCAAACGTGGCTTAGAACATACTTCAAGAAAAAAGAAAGTGGCGACAAAAAAAAAAATCAAACTTCAACAATTGTTCAGGTTCATCCTTACTAATATTTGATTTTATTGTTTGTTGTTACATGTAAAAAGCAAATAGAATTAAATCATTCTATTTTTTTTTACAGGATATAGAAGAGCCCAATGTAGAATGTCAACAGATGATCAATCAAGTTAATGACTGTTTTCCACCACTTTTGTCAACACAATTANGGCATCTATTTTAGCTTCGGGCAGTAGATTAAGCAAAGAACAAGTAAGATGAATTTAATGATCATTAGTATTAGATTTTAATAAGGTCATGACTTTGTATGAAAGTTCCTCATTGCATGATTATAACAGTTTGCTTCTCACACTTAGTTTGTTTTTCTAACTTTTGAAGCAAGTATATCCACCTGTTGGATACCATCTGCTGGATACAACAAGATGGTTATCACCTGCTGGATATCCACCGTCAGGATATCCACATGTTGGGTACCCACCGTCAGGATATCCCCCCGTTGGATATCTCCCTTCTGAATATCCACCGGTTGGGAATCTTGGTCCATCAGCTCCACACCACGGTGAGTCTCATTCTTTATAATCAACATTCACATATCAAGTGTATAGGTGATATGATATTTACATGTGGGCATATTCTGGATACAGGAGGACTTGGTTCCAACCACATGGGACCAACAACTACTGGCTATCGCATGCACCAGTTCTCGCATGGATTGTATACTCACGGATTCGGCCATGGAAAGTTCAAGCACCACAAACACTACGGCAAGTTCAAACATGGGAAATTTATGGGCAAGTTCAAGAAGTGGAAGTGATACGAGTTTGATTAATTCCATTTGTGAGTCAATCCTATCAACACAAGTTTGATTAATTCCATTGGTTTTATAAATAGCGTATACCATACACATTTAGCAGGGGTCTTAAAGGCTCCCAGTGTTATGATGATTAGATGAATGAGCAACATCTGAAAAACAAAGGATGTTTTTTTTATGCCCCCATCCTAAACTTTTTGCTAATGAAGTTTTGTTTACCTGTTTCAATATTAATTCTTAAACTATCAGATAAAAGGGAAGTATATTCCACTCACTTTCTTATTATCAATCATGAAAACATGAGTGTGCTACTCACAACCAACCACTTCTTTTAATTTCACAATTTAGAGGGGACTCTATTCTAGATGCTTTATATTGCAAACAACACTCATAGTGGTTGGGATTGAAGTCGGGGCTTCTCTAGCCCGCGTACTCATTTTGGTTCAACCAATCATCTCTCAGAGCATTGTTGCCATTGCTCTTGTCATTGAGTCACTTGAGTGTGCTCCCACCAGTGACACTATTTCTGCAATTAAATATGAAGTAAAATCAGTTGTGAGCCATGCTAGTTCCTCATGCTCATTCTAGTTCCCCATGCTTATCCATTATTTCACTAACAATCTAGTGTTGCCTCTTTCAATCGTTTGGGTCTCTGCTTGGCTATTTGAGTCAATGGCCTTTTGAGCATATGTACATGTATGTAATTGTGAGACTTGTAAGGCAAGCATCATCATGTTTTACCTCTAAAGCAAATAAACAGAGTTCTTCTCCCATTTCTCTTATACAAGGATGTTTGGACTAGTACAATCTCTATCAATGCCTAATTTTAGATGCTTTCTACTCACCAATCTCTATTATATCTGAATGACTCTATCAACATAAAGTTGATGCAGCATCTTGCTTGTTCTCAAGGTTTGCTATCATGAAATAATAACACACTTCATATCGTGATTAAAATTTTGGACTCTCATAAAAACCTCATTACTTTATTATACATGCAACGCACCTTCGTCCTTCAATGCCTTTTTTCTCAGTCTCATCAGCGTATTCTTCATCAGAAAACTTGAGAACACAGCCATGTGTATTGGCAAAACATGATTGCTGAACATAATTGTCATTAATGATAGTTTCTCATATACACATTTCCATACACTTAATGGAGATGTTTTTATGGTGTACTTAGATCGCCTCATGTTTTCATGATAGACATACTCTCTTAACTGCTGATGCATTTGTTTACCTGTTTCAATATTATCTATTTGTAGGAAGTATGAGATATACTAGTGTTTTTTTTCTCTTTTCTTTTCCATGGTACAGAGTACAATTTTATTTGTGAACATGAATTCTAAGTAGGCTTGATAAGGAGACATCCAATCATTAAATTCATTATGCAGGAAATCTTGAGTGTCAATGGATACTTGATAAGTATACAAATTGATTTGTTTACTTGGTATTCCTGTCTGCAAGTGGTGCTGAATCGTGAGCATGTTCCAGAACTTAGCGGTGTCAATGGATATTGAATTTTTTAGCCATCTTGATACCTGACTCTTGATGATTTTAGATAATACTGCTTGTTTGGATCTCTTTGCAATCGTTGCTTTAGATAATACTGTTATTATTTCTGTATCCTACTTACCTGACTCTTGTTCTGCATTGTCTTCTTGTTTTGCATTGTTGAATTATAGTTCTATATTGTTTGTGTTCCCACTAAGTTCATATATTGTTTCATCGCAGGGTGAGTCCTTCGAAGACACCGGTAAGGCCGCATGCAATGCAAGCCACTTCAAATTGAGTCATCATCCACAACTGCTGAGAAACACATCACATCTGAGAAGCTATCACTTATTTTTATTTTTGTTTTTACATGAGCAAACTTTGTGAAGCTCAAATGGTTGGATTAGAACTTAGCTATCGCTGTTTTTCCCTGCAAATTATGATTCATGTTGTCATTTTTCACTGAATGGCTCCTCCTTTGTCGAACTCTAGTTTAGAAGTGGATTTTGCATTTGTATAATTCAACTCATTGTTGCGACTAAACTGCTTCAAACTGTTGTGGTTGACTAAGCTACTTTATCTTGGATATCATTGATAACATACTTTCTTCGTTTGTGATTTTACCAGTTTGAATTTGTAAAGAAAGAACTGCACAAGAAGGGATAGCCATTAGCCTAGATAACATTAATTATGAACTGTAAAGAAAGAACTCCCATTGATTGCTATGAACAAAGTATGTGTTTATGTTAGTTATCTGCCATGGTCATCTCCCAGGTGTAAAGATGAAATAACAACTTCTACAGATTCATCATCAAAGTAAACATCCTGCAAAAATCACAAACCGCTAGGGAGCTAGAGATTCTACGCTTTCTTTCAAATTTGATGATTGACACCGTGATATTACCGCTAGGGAGCTTGAGATCCTTCTAGCACAAACTATATAACAAACCAAGGGATTGCAGTGTATTTCGATTCATATGGGCAACACCCATGAATTTGCAGCTGTTCCAGTCATTGCTTGGCTTATGCACACTAGGAAAACATTATGGGCGCAGCACCCATGAATCTGTTGCTGTGCATCAATATTTCAACTAAAACAATGGACAGGATTTCTAACGCTATGCAAACGATATTAACGCTATGCAACTAAAACAATATTAACACATCAATATTTCTAACGCTATGCAACTAAAACAATATTAACGTTGTGCATCAATATTTCTAACGCTATGCAACTAAAACAATATTAACGCTGTGCATCAATATTTCAACTAAAACATTATTGATCAATATTTCAACTAAAACATTATTGGCAGCACCCATAAATATATACATTCTAAAACAATGTAAAGCTCGTGTGACAAAAAATATTAAATTCATTCATAAACAACAGATCAAATGTCGCATCATCCATAATTAAATATTTTTATCATATTACAACACTTGCATTACTTAACCATACCAACTGATAAACAAAACAAGTATACAGCTAACAGAATTAAGTTTACAATCACTAATATCCAGACCATAAACGGTACATTCCAATTTTCCATATTATGTCGAGGATAAGAAATGTGTTCACGTCCTACTCTTGACTCTACTGTTGACGACATTCTAACATGTGTGCGACTAGTGTCTTCATTTAATCCAGTATTAGACGTCACCCACTTTAACCATCCATGCTGCTTACATCCATAATACAGTCTTCCTGGGTTCTTGATTGATCTAGAGACTAGGACTAATGCTCTTAGTCCGCATTTCCTGCATCGTACAGTTTCAAATTTGGTATGGTCGATGCTATTGTTACTTGAAGATGTCATTCAATAGCAACTTAATACTGACCATATTAAAATTAGACAAAATTAGGTTAAACAATACTAGTAATGAACAAATCACAAAATTATATGAAAAATTTGACAAATTTCACGTGAAATAGATAAACTATTAATAAAACCATATGCACCGCAGGATAACATTGTAAATTGTGAATTAGGAAGAAAACAGTTTCAAGAATGGCTGGTTTGATGACTTAAGAGCTATAACAATCATATGGATTAAGTCGAAACCTCCATCGTCATTCTACACCGTTAACAATCATACGAACTGTAAAAAATGTACAAATGCATGATTCTTACAGATGCAATGATAAAATCTAAAAATCACAATCACAATCTAAGATACATGTAAACCACAATCTACACGAATTGTAACAATTTACAAATACATGATTCTTTATCACAATATTAATCAAATCACAATATGGGCAGTAATTATCACAATGGCTGTAACAATGACCAGCAGAACATCAAATATGATTTACACATGAATGATTTACTACAATATGATTATCGCAATATGATTTACACAATATGGTTTATCGATGCATGTTTTTACACAATTTCATATTCTTGGAAGAGATTTACTACACAAGTCTCTGAAGAATGTATACTCAATTATATATTCTAAGAACAATCTAAATACCTGCAATCATATCCTAAATACTAAATAATAAAGTATATCCAAGATGGATTCCCCAATATATTCTGATAAAAGCCATAACATTAAAAAGTTTAAAAAGTATGTAGATTTTTTTTTCAAGCACCATGGAACAGATAAGTTTACTAGTGATAAAGATGTATACACAATGATAAAGATGTGTACAAGGCATCAACAATAATGTCATTCAAATCAGAACAAGGCATCAACAATATCATAGTTCGAATTTTAGCAGTGAATCAATACCTCAGTTCGAATTTTAGTTTGTCTCTTTCTCTAAATCACAATACCTCAGTTCGGATCCCAGCAGCAGGAGACGACGTCGACAGTGGTAGGGCAGGGCACTGGCACGCGATGGCTGGGCCTCAGGAGAAGACGCGACGCCGGGGCCGGGGCCGGGGCTAGGGCTGGGCCTCAGGAGAAGACAGCGACGCCGGGGCAGGAAGAGGGGAGAAGGGCGGAGCTCGCCGGGGCTGGGCAGTCTAAGATCTTGGCACGCGCTCGCCGGGGCTGGGCAGCAGGACACTTCGCCATCGTTTTTTGATCGCGAGGGCACACGCGAGGCTTCGCTGGGGTTGGGGAACGGCCTTAAGAGACGACGCCGACGCCGGGGCTGGGAGAGAGTAGAAGGCCGGAGCTCGATGGGATCGAGAAGGAGAAGGGCGACGCGAGTGGGCGAAGTCGCAGTCGGGATTTAGGGCAGAGCAGAGTTTTTGATCGCGAGCGGGACGCGTGGTTCGGCTTCTTCACGCGAGCGGGCGAAGTCACGTGAGCGGCACGCGTTTTCCTTTGTCGTTTTGCGCTCGGGACAGAGGGACAGAGGGGTTTGGGGACAGAAGATCCGAACTGCCAGTTGATGAATAATGGGTTATGTTATTATTATCCAAATCCAATCAATCATATTGGATTGAAGGGATTGAATTTTATATATATATATATATATAGATATATATATATATATATACGGGTTTGATTTCCCGCGTGATAAAAAATGCGCGATCGCGAGAGCCTGATCGGTCCAGGGATCGATCAAGCTCTTGCCTGATCGGTCCCTGGACCGATTAGGCACTCTTCGAGGACGACGAGCCGATGACTAGCAATGACGGGCGGAGGGTGTGACGAGCCCGACGGGTTCACCAATCCCTCTTGATTATTGTATGGTGTTCGGGGGGTCGGCTGGAGGCCGCCATTGGTTAGCAAGCCTCGACAGGTTCACAAATCCCTCTTGGTTATAGTATGATGTTCGAGGCGACAGCTGGAGGCCGCCGTTGGTCAGCAAGCCCCGACGGGTTCACCAATCCCTCTTGGTTATAGTATGGTGTTCGGGGCGCCGGCCGGAGGCTGCCGTTGGTCAGCAAGTCCTGACGGGTTCACCAATCCCTCTTGGTTATAGTATAGTGCTCGGAGCGCTGGCTGGAGGTCGCCGTTGGTTAGCACGCCCCGACGGGTTCACCAATCCCTCTTGGTTATAGTATAGTGTTCGGGGCACTGGCCGGAGGCCGCCGTTCGTCAGCAAGCCCCTCGGAGAGTGCCTGATCGGTCACGAGACCGATCAGGCTCTCGCGGTCGCGCACGGGCGCGCGTCTTTTGTCGCGCGGGAGATCACTCTTATATATATGTATATATATATATACAAAAATGCTAAGGATCTTATCGTGTAAACTTTAATAATTTTTTTGTTTTGAATTTTTTTTTTGTGTTTAATACTATAACTCAAATGGGAAGACTAAACCTTAGAGGTAATTGCAATCAAAAAATAAAGAAAAAAAATTAAAAAAAAATCAAATACATTAAGTTTGCACGAGTTTACGTGATAAGATCTTTAGCATAAAATTTTATTTTGTTACTGTGGCAGTATCCGTCATAATTAATCCCTTTATAATTTAAAAGATGATTTGTTTTTCTTTTTTTTTAAATCGATATATTTTGAATGCTTCAAACCCTCCTCTTTCAAGTTTCTTCACGTCGCCCTTTTATATCTTTGCGGATTAACTCCCTCAGTACCATCTCGCCTAGTCTATCTACGATCATTTATCTACGTATATATTCTAATATCTAACTCTCTTCTTCTATCTCATTTTAAAGTTTAGGGTTTATCACGTTACAGTAACTACGAAATGTTACTACTACAACGTTCTTGTTCTGAGAACCGTAACTGCTATAACAATATTCTAGTGTAGCCATGTTATAACATGTATGATTCATATCAAGCTCAATATCTCAGGAAAAACCGAAATAAATAATGGATGATATATTTAACTCTTTACAACTACAAAAATTAACAAGAACTTAAATGAGTACAATCTAAGGTTTTTAGATCGATTAGTGGGTTTCAATCATATGAATTTATGAGGTTATAAATAATTCAAATATGATCTCTATTTTTTATTTTGACTTTTCCAAAAATATTAAAATTAATATTATCAAATTAAAAGAATCAATTAAATCTTAAATGTCGTGGATCTAATAAGATTTGGACCTATATTATGCATGCATGTAGAAAAAAGAAAAGAAAAAAGAGAATTGAGGTCACATGTACATAGAAAAGAAGAAAGAGAAGTGATAAGAAAGAAATGATAAAGAAAATAAAAAATAAAAAATTTGTCAAAAAGATAAAATGAAAAGAACACATGATTAAATGCGTCCTTTGATAAATAATAAAGTAGCACATCTAACGGCAATAATAATTTCATCTCAATTAAAAGTGTCTATTTTTAATAATATTATTATAGGAGGCACAAAATCATAACCATCAAAATTTAGACATTTCAATTTTAATTGGTATTAATAATATTATATTATAACAGTACGATCATCAATATTATATTATAATATCTATAATATTAACTCTACAATATTATAAATATCTCGGTTACAAAATTATAATTATATAATTATAATTACGAGATCATATCGAAGATAAACACTAAAAAAAATAGTTATTTAGGGACGAAATTTCGGGACAAATATTTTTCGTCCCAAAATTACAATAAATTTGGCAATAAAAAAATATTTATCACAAATTAGGAACGAATTTAGCAACGAAATACATTCGCCGCAATTTAGCAACAAATTATTTTTCGTCCCAAAATTCAGCAACGAATTTAAATATTCGTTGCGAATTCTGCGTCCCCAATTTATCATGATTTCTCAATTTTTGGGATAAATTCATTGATTTCGTCCCAAAATTAGGGACGAATTAGTGAATTCGTCTCTGATTTTGGGACGAATTCAATAATTCGTCCCTGATTCTGGGACGAATTATGGGTTCGCCCTTGAATCAGGGACGAATTTTCGAATTCGTCCCAAAATCAGGGACGAATTCAACGATTCGTCTCAGAATCAAGGACGAATCAATGAATTCGTCCCAGATTCAGGGACGAATCAGTAAATTTGTCCCAAAATCAAGGACGAATCAGTAAATTTGTCCCAAAATCAGGGACGAATCTCTGATTCGTCCCAGATTCAAGGACGAATCAGTAAATTTGTCCCAAAATCAAGGACGAATCAGTAAATTTGTCCCAAAATCAGGGACGAATCAGAGATTCGTCCCAGAATCGTAGATAAGAAAAATGATATTTTACAAAATTAACTAAATTATACTTTTGGGACGAATCTATATTCGTCCCAAATTCTAGGACGAATCATCAAATTCGTTGAATATATTTTTCGTCTCAGATTCTACAACGAAATAGGTTCGTCGTAATGTTTATATTTGTGGGTTTCGAATTTTGGGATGAATTTGTTTTCATTGCAATTTGGCAATGAATTTTGGGACGAATTTTGGAACGAATTTTATTTTCGTTGCAATTTTGGCAACAAATTTGGGACGAAAAATTAATTTCGTCGTCAAATTCAGGGACGAATCTAGATTTTTGTCTCAGAATTTGGCGACGGCAAATCTGCAACGAAAAAGTTTTTTGTTGCCAAATTCGTCCCTAAATTTTTTGAGACGATTTTTTTAAAAAAATTCGTCCCAGAATCATTATTTTTTTTATGAAAAATCATAATTGCTACAGCAAAAAATAAAAATAGAACGAGATGCTTTTTATATTTATTATTATTATTTTTTATATTATTTTATTTTATTTTAAACCTTAATTCGGCAGGAAGAAGGGTTACTGACGGGTAGGTTTGATTTGAAATGTAGTTATGTCCATCATTTATCATTACACTAATTAATTATTTCCAGCCACCAGCCGCCTTCTTCAGTCACAAGTACGGTAAGATGCATGCGCGTCCTCCCAATGCTGGCCAGCACGGTCACGGCGGTCGTCCGCCGGCGCCACCGCCGCATGAGCGACCTCCAGGCCCAGAAGGGCCGGCTCCGCCCCACAAGCCCCATCCCGGTCCGAGCCCACCTCCTCCCAAAACGAGAGCACCCCCACCGCTAGGCGGTGGTGCCTTTCCTACTCCTCCCGACGGTCTGAGGCGTCCTTGATATTTAGGCATTTCGTGTATAAATTGCATGTCTCATGCATGGAGTAATGATACGTACAATAAAAATAAATATCTTAGTGAAAATTTTGACCGTCAATCGACGGCACATCCGACGTTCGATCGTCGATCGGACACTACCGGCGGCCGAAGGCCGCCGCCCCGAACCAAACTATACCCTGGGGCACGGTGAACCCATCGGGGATCGCCACAATTGTGATCTCGCATCATTGACCGTCGATTTCGATGGATTCATCGTTGCCGGCAATCCTGACAAGTTCACCGTCCTCCCAAGATATAGTTTGATTCAGGACGGCAATCAGAGACCGCCGGTGATGTCCGATCGACGATCAAACATGTACACATTAACTGCACGTCATTCATTATAATTTTTACTCTTTCAAATTCACTCTTCAAATTATTTTTCCTCATGCATGCATTAAGGTCATGAATATATAAATAAATAAAATGAGCTGGGTTTGTTGTACAGGATTGTACATGCGTTTGATTTTCTCGTAGAAAATTAATAGTTGGAAGTTTCGAAATATCTCAACTAAGCACCTAAGTTTTAAAAATATAAAATCATATATATATATATATATATATATATATATATATATATATATATATATAAAATAAAATTCTACAAATCGATTGAGAATGATTTAGAATACAAGATTTAATAATTTTAAAGTTCCAGTACGTTATGTAAATATTTCAGAACTTCACCATGTTTGAAAATGAAAGAATTAAAATTCAATTTTATTTTTTTAGTAATTTTCAGGAAGGAATTGATAAGAAATTAAATTTCAATTCCTTTTAAACCCCTCAAAACAAATTACACCTAAACACCTCTGATTTACGAAAGAAATTCACTTGAACAAATTAAATTACTAAATCGCCCCCTCACAAAATAAATCAAAGTTGCTTTGGCTCCATCCTTGCAGGATAAAATCGTAAAAGTATAACAATTGAATTCAATTCAATTCTGTTTTTACAATTCATTTCAAACATGAAAATTGAAATTCAATTCCGGATAGTAAATTTCAATTCCTTACTTAAAAAGTTTCTAAACATGATGTTAACTACTTAATTTGATGATTTACTGAAAATTAATTATAGAAGAAGTGACATCACATATTTATACAAATACTTAACACTATAACGTAATTATTAAACTCTAAAGATAAAATCTAATTAGCATAACCAAAAATAAAAAAATAAAAAATAAAAAAAACATAAGGTAGGCGCAGACGAGTCCACATCTGCTGCTTAAATATAATTATTTTGATATGTTGCGGACCTTCTAATACATGCTCATACGCATCTGTCTCTCAATCAATTGAGTCATTGATTCGAGACACGAATAATCTACGATCAATGATTCAAGCTGCGTCAACTCAATCAATTGTGCCTCAATTGATTGAGGAGCACCACTCAATAGAGTAAGGCACCCCTTAATTGATTGAGGTGCTCAATTGATTGTGCCTCAATCGATTAAGGCATCCCTTAATCAGTTAAGGTGCCGCCTCAATCAATTGAAAAATTGTTAGACGTCTCAAATTAATTTTCGAATCGATTCGAGATATTAGTGTCGCGGCTATCGCGACCAATTTCGATCGAATTCCTATCACAACTCTCTTGGCACTCAGTCAGGATCCGACAGTGACCGGATTCCCACCGCGACTGCCGAATCGTGATCGAAATTTAATCGTGATTCCCCTAGAGTTCACCTTTTCCACAAACTATAATTGAGTTTGGGATCTACGACCAAAGACCCCCGTGCATTGCAGGCTTCAAGTCAACTACTCACAAGCAATGTAGAACGCTCGTCAATCAATTGGGATATATATATATATATATATATATATATATATATATAGAGGTGATCTGCTGCGGACGTTCGTTTGCGCGACGCTGCGGACCGTCCTGCGTGGCGAGTCCGCGTCAAATTTTTTTGCCACGCTGCGTCAAAGCCTAAAACCCTCCCCTCTTCTTCCCTCGCCGTGCCCTAATCCTCGTCCTCTCTCGCTTCGCCTCCAGCGACGACGGTTCCCTCGCCCTCTCTTCTCTCGCTTCGCCCGCCCTCGCTGCCAGATCTCCTCTCGCCTCCTTCTCCCCGTGCCCTAAACTCCCTTCTCGCCGTGCCCTAAACTCCCTTCTCGCTGCCAGATCTCCTCTTGCGATGGTTCTCTCGCTTCGCCTCCAGCAGGAAATTTCTCTTCTTGAGTCCTTCTCGCCGAACCATCGAAGCCGCACCAGCCTCCCTCGACGTCTTCTCCCTCGCCGAACTCCCTTCCTCTCTGCCTCCCTGTGGCGTCCTCGCTCCCTCCTCCCCGCGGCGCGAAGTTCCTTCTCATAAAGCCTCTCAGCCGAAGCCCTAACTCCCTCCCTGCCCCCTCCCCGTGGCGCCCTCGCTCCCTCCTTAATACACTGCTTCGGCTTCCCCGTGGCGCCCTCGCTCCCGCTTACCAAACTTGCCTAAGAGTTTAAAGATTATAAGAGGTAGATTCCCTGGAAAGATCCATTATTTTGAAAGGTTACACAATATGTATGAATTAGTGTTTTTCTGAATTCTTTCCGTGGCAAATTCTTTAATTTGCTCTTGGCATCCGTAGGCAAATGCTTGGATTTGAAAAGCATCAAAGTATCGGAGTTCAGTTTGGAAGGTTAGCGATAAACGGCCAGGTGATAATCTAATTGGGATGGGATTATCACCTATGATATATATTTAGGGTGTTGCTCAGCTGTTTGGTAAATTTTTAGACTCGATTCTAAATGATTGATGCCTCTATCAAGTTACAAGGCAAAAGAAATAAGTAGCCATGGATTACTATTATTTTATTTTTGCATCTCAAATAATTTATTGGAAGAAGGGTGCATCCCTGAGAACCTCAAGAAGGGTCTTCAACCTCAGCGAGTACCTGTGAAGGTTCATGATGCTGAAAACAGTTGGCAGGGTCACAGAGAGTGGTCGGTAAATATTCATCTTGATTTCATGATATAGTGATAGTTTGAGTGGTTTCGATCGATGTGAGTAGTCTTTAAGACTGGTTTTTGATGTGTTTAGGCTGAGGTTATATTCCTTGGGCAACTTTCGCATCCGAATTTGGTGAAATTGATTGGATACTGCTGCGAAGACGAGCACCGAGTTCTGGTGTATGAGTTCATGGGCAAGGGGAATGCTGAACATCTTCTCTTCTCGAGTAATCTTTTCCCTCGGTGCAAGGGCAATCGACTTGTGTTGCCACTCCTTCATAATTATGTAGAAGATTACTCGAGAAGAGAAGATGTTCAGCATTCCCCTTGCCCATGAACTCATACACCAGAACTCGGTGCTCGTCTTCGCAGCAGTATCCAATCAATTTCACCAAATTCGGATGCGAAAGTTGCCCAAGGAATATAACCTCAGCCTAAACACATAAAAAACCAATCTTAAAGACTACTCACATCGATCGAAACCACTCAAACTATCACTATCTCAGGAAATCAAGATGAATATTTACCGACCACTCTCTGTGACCCTGCCAACTGTTTTCAGCATCATGAACCTTCACAGGTACTCGCTGAGGTTGAAGACCCTTCTTGAGGTTCTCAGGGATGCACCCTTCTTCCAATAAATTATTTGAGATGCAAAAATAAAATAATAGTAATCCATGGCTACTTATTTCTTTTGCCTTGTAACTTGATAGAGGCATCAATCATTTAGAATCGAGTCTAAAAATTTACCAAACAGCTGAGCAACACCCTAAATATATATCATAGGTGATAATCCCATCCCAATTAAATTATCACCTGGTCGTTTATCGCTAATCTTCCAAACTGAACTCCGATACTTTGATGCTTTTCAAATCCAAGCATTTGCCTACGGATGCCAAGAGCAAATTAAAGAATTTGCCACGGAAAGAATTCAGAAAAACACTAATTCATACATATTGTGTAACCTTTCAAAATAATGGATCTTTCCAGGGAATCTACCTCTTATAATCTTTAAACTCTTAGGCAAGTTTGGTAAGCGGGAGCGAGGGCGCCACGGGGAAGCCGAAGCAGTGTATTAAGGAGGGAGCGAGGGCGCCACGGGGAGGGGGCAGGGAGGGAGTTAGGGCTTCGGCTGAGAGGCTTTATGAGAAGGAACTTCGCGCCGCGGGGAGGAGGGAGCGAGGACGCCACAGGGAGGCAGAGAGGAAGGGAGTTCGGCGAGGGAGAAGACGTCGAGGGAGGCTGGTGCGGCTTCGATGGTTCGGCGAGAAGGACTCAAGAAGAGAAATTTCCTGCTGGAGGCGAAGCGAGAGAACCATCGCAAGAGGAGATCTGGCAGCGAGAAGGGAGTTTAGGGCACGGCGAGAAGGGAGTTTAGGGCACGGGGAGAAGGAGGCGAGAGGAGATCTGGCAGCGAGGGCGGGCGAAGCGAGAGAAGAGAGGGCGAGGGAACCGTCGTCGCTGGAGGCGAAGCGAGAGAGGACGAGGATTAGGGCACGGCGAGGGAAGAAGAGGGGAGGGTTTTAGGCTTTGACGCATCGTGGCAAAAAAATTTGACGCGGACTCGCCACGCAGGACGGTCCGCAGCGTCGCGCAAACGAACGTCCGCAGCAGATCACCTCTATATATATATATATATATATATATATATATATATATATATATATATATATATATATGAGAAAAAATGGATAAAATACGAAATTTACCATTATAGCTAAGTAAAAAAAACTGATCTTGGAGCGATTTAGCGGCTGCCTGAAGAAGCAATTTTGAGACAAATGTCTTGGAGCTGCCATAGATATTTACATATTGACTCTACTAGGTCTGAATGTTTCAAATTTAGTCAATACCTTACGTTTACAAAATGGCAAAGCTCGACGAGCCCAACATGTTACCATGAACCGTTTCGATAGATCACACTAAGCTGGTTCGCGGGGACGAGCAGCCCACAGCGAGCTAAGGGCGCGAAGGCGATGGCAGTAGTCGCCGAGGGCAAGTAGACCCCTTGCCGCTTGTCGGATAGTGAGAATCTTGTACATCTGCTGCAAGGCTTGTTGCCGGAGGTTATCCGCCTGAACCAAGATCGACATTAGATACAGATAAATCATTCTTGAGAAACAAGGACTAACTGGAAGAAAAAAGAAGAAGAAAAGGCTTCATACCTGGCTCACGAAATTTACTAGAGCCTCCAAGCTCCCCATAGCATTCACCATCTGTCCCATGTAATTTGCAACACCATCGGAACCAGAGGCATCGGATGCTAAAATCTCGGCTAGAGTTTGTTGAAATTTCTCCATCCCTTGCGAAAGTGCATCCTCAGCTTGCTGCGAAGATTGCTGCAAGTTATATACCGCGTGCACTTGCTGCTCTGTCAGAGGATCTAGCTGTGGTAAGAGAACCTAACACCAAGAACCATATCCATGTTAGACTGCACCAATTGAAATTTCATCGATAAGTTTTGAAGCCTCCTTTTTGTTCAATATACTAGACTATGCCACTGATACAAGCTCTAAATGTCATAGCATTGATAATGGATTGTTAATCCACAAAAAGAAGTACCTTCAGAAGTTCTGAAGGACGAAAACCGCCAATCCATAGGAAAAATCGTTCTGCAGCTGTCTTCCACATGCCAGACATAAGATAGAAGACATCAGATTTCGCAGCGATTGCTTTAATTCGAAAGAGATTGTCATAGTGACTCAATCCAGTCTCAACGAGCATACGAAGCTCTATATCGGATACATGTGCTTGCAGTGCAGCTCGAAGTTCATTGGTTTGTCGACTCTGTTCATCTACCCAGTGTGAATATTCCATCTCGAATGCAGTGACACCTGATACAAATAGAAACAAAAATCATTTAGGTGTATGTTAAGCTAATGCATGTTTCTTCCAATCTTGTATTCGTGCTACAAGGTGTAAAGTTCAACAGCTAATGCTTTTATTTACTAATTATCTAATTGTTACTCGTGTCATATGTTTGAGTTTTCTATTTTGTGTATGGTCTACTAATGCAAGTAATCGTCGGTCTTGATTTGTAGAAAGATTCACAAGATAGAAGGAAAAGGGCAAATTGTCTATCCCTATTCTATCGGGTTCTTGCTGTTAGAAATAAATACAATTGAAACTCTTCCAACTGGCACTATGTCACAGATATTGTTTCAACATTAATAAAGATAATAGAGAGGTGAACATATATATTGAGTACTTCACCTGAGTTAACGCTGGCTGATAGGCTAAGAGTCGACTCTCCTAAACTCCCACCTACGTATGCACCCTGCGCTTATGCAGTAACTAAATTGTTTTTTCGGAATAAACACCTGTATGTTTCCTGTAGAGCATCCTTATACCTGCTGCCTAGCTCGACCAAGCCCCTGCTCCAGCTGAGCTAGTTTTATACGACTTGATTCCAATTGTTGAACATAAGCCTAAATGGCATAATAGAAGATTGACATATTAGGTGCCACCATGAGGGATTTTGGTAATCAGAATCATACAATCACAATAACAGGTACCTTTTTTCTTAGACGACTTTTGCGAGCAGCCTCTCTGTTCTGTGCCAGTCGTCTTGATACCTATACAAATAGTAATCATATCCATGAACATTACAGTTCTACATAGCCAATATCTCACAGGTTGAAAATTTTAAGTTACTAAATTACTCAGATCTCCATCCACAATCTGAGTTCACATCTCTATAGTTAAACCTTGTGGAAGCTTTTGATCAATGGTAGGGCTGCTCCTTTATCACATGTGTGATAATGAATACGAGTGGTTACTGACTAGGAATTGAGAACTAAGACACGAGCCGTAGTAGCAACCTCCTTAGCAGTAAAGGTAACGGCTCAAAACTGGACGAAGCCCTATTCCGTGAACTATCTTTTAAGGTAAAAACCAACAAATTTAAGAAAAAAATATTGTCCGCAAAATTGAATGAGAAAGAAGCTTGTGGGTACACAAGAACCTTCCTCTGCTAGAAAATGAAGCTATATCCATTAGTTTGAGTTTGAGAACAACTAAGAAGTGATCCCAATAACTCTTCTTCAACAGAACATTCTTTTTCAGATTCAACCATAAAACTATATTATTAAAAAAAAACATAAATGATAATGAAAGATTTCAAATGAATTTGAAGTGTTGCTTTCTGTGAATCAAGTTAGTTTCCAGTGTAATTTTCTTTACTCATTTTTAAGATGTTCTGCTAATTAAAAAAAAACTGACTCCTCCAAATAATCAATAAAATATGTTCTTCATTACTAGAACACAGTGAATAAAAAATATTTGTCGCTGCAGAAGAGGTATTAACTTTTTATATTGTGTGGGTAAATATGGTATGGTACGTTAGATACCTTATCTGCAGGCTTGCTGGCTTCCTGGTCATATTTTTTCAATGGTCGTACCGTGGTATGTGGACCATCTTCTAACTGTGATCCAATATAAAGGTCAAGTAAATCAACTAACAGTGTTGCCACCAGATAAACTGATTTCATATCTCTTACCCTACTATCGAGTTTGACATTGGTCTCCACCATCGATGATGATGCTGTATTTTGGCCGTTGTCAGCATTTAAGGAATTTTCCCACATGCTTATCTGGTGATTTGGTTTATGTCTTACCATCTTTCTAGGGGGCACAAATTGAGACGATGCAGAGCTCATCCTACTTGAACTGCGAGCGAAAGAAATGTCACAGTTTACCCTAAAAGCTGAATACCCTGTGGAAATTTCAAAAAAAAAAAATGGCCATGGCATCATAAACTAAACTTAGAACATCTGTGAAATTGATGATTGAGGAATAAATGTATACATAGATGTGTGCAAGAAACCTAGACAATGTCTTAATTCCAGACAATAAGCTAAGATACATTTGATTGAACAAGCATATAACTTCACATGATCGAAATATTGTGCAAAGGAAATGCCCAACATTAGTTTTTGCTCCTAGTAAATTTGTTAGCATTTGAAACGTCATAGAAGAAAAGATGAACAACACGAAATTAAAAAAAAAGAATATATGTAATGCAATTTTAGTACCATGAAGGAACAGTTAAGATGAATGGACATAAAATTTGAGTTTTAGATATCGTGGATCCATTATTCAATATGAAAGGGATATCAAAGATGCATAAATAGGATAAAAATGAGTTGTCAAAATGGAAAGGAAAGTTTAGAGTATTATTTGATTGTCATATTCCTCTTATGCTAAATGGAAAATTTTAATAAACTATGGAATGACCTGACATATTCTATGAATTAAGTGTTGAGTTGTTAAGAAGCAAGGTGTACAAAAAATTAATATAGCATCGATTAGAATACTAAAGTGGATATGTGGAGAAAATACTAATATTCTAAAGCATGATATAGTTAAGTTGAATTTTCGAGTGATCTAAGAAGCAAATGGAGCTCATAGAAAATATTACACAACGTGACACCCAAATAATTTAATTAATTTGAATATTACAAATGATATGTCCTTGCACGGAGCTAAATAAAGGGATAAGATTCATATAACTGATTGCTGATGATGATAAAGGGGAAAAAGAGTAGCCTATTGCAATATCTGACAAGCCGCAATTCACCTTCCCTAATTAGGTTTATATTAATTAAAAACAAAGATATTCATCTGGCCTAGACAATTTTCTTCATCATAGGCTTAACTACTTTGCCAATTTGAGCAATGCAAAATCACAGGCAATCTCAAGGAATGAGAATCACTAGCGAAAACCCAGATAATCATCGACCTTAAAGCAATTAGAGAAAATATATACAGGAGGCCAACTAGTCAACAGCAAGAAAAAAAAACAAATGGCATCGTCTTTCTTTCTAGCTATGCATGAAATCGCCATGCAAATAAACATGCTGCGATTTGAGCTCCCAACAATTCATTGTCGAGTACATCCAGAAATCTCAAAATTGTCTTAAGCTATTTATCAGCTTCTTAACGTGCGGCATGTGAACCCTGCTGAGCTTCCAGCTTTTGTCCAAATCTTATCCCGAGGAAATGAATATGATCCTCTTGTTGATCTTAAACACTAGACAAGTGACAGTATGTAGTTAGGATCTGGCAAGCCCAAAGATCCCAGCTTTGCTAGAATCGGTAACCCAAAAAGCAAGAAAGAAGCAAAAAATAATAATTTTTTTCCAAATCAAACTAAAACCAACCGTCCACCACTGGATCCAATTAAAACAAAGAAAAGTTGCAAATATTCTACCCTCACCAACGACTATCTTTCTGTGTCCAAACTTCCAAACACAGACGAGAACATCAAATAAAAGACTGAAAAGGGGAAAGGTGGGGAATTTTGATACCTAAATGCTGCGGGAGCTCTCTCGGCGAGGCTAAAAGCATCGAGCCCGGAGCCGGCGCTGGGGAACCCTACCTCCGAACCCTCATAGCCGACTGCGATCGCATACTTGCCGGAGCAGGAGAGAGAAGTAAAAGAAAGGGAGGAGGGGAGAGGGGAGGACAAAGCCACGAGCTCGAAGCGAAGCGGAGGTCGAAACCTTCGAAATCGACCGCCGCCTCTTTTCCTCCTCCTTTCTCCTTTGCCATTTCCATTTTATTTTATTTTATTCTATTGGAAAAAATTATACACAATAATTAATCCTCCGCCTTGACGTGCAAGTCAACGTTACTTCGTGACGGCGACGCTGTCCAGTCCGACGTGGCGGCGGGAACGAAAGAGAACTGGCCTCCGTGGCTCCGTTGCGTTAGAGTGCCACCTCATCGTGACGTCAGTGCTCGTCACGTTTCTTAGGTACGTGTCGCTCAACCGATCAGTCAGCTCCCACCCCTGACCCCACTGTTTATCTCGAAAATTTTTCATTTTACCCCCAACACAGCAATAAAATTACTAAATTACTACATGATTTTTTTTCATATTCTTGTTAACTTCATTTGGATGGCACTTAGTGTTCTAAAAGGCAGTACTCAGTGTTCTAAAGATGATCCTCACTCGGTTGACTCGGTTTAATCAAGATGACCCGATTTGCAGTAGCGCGGGGGTCAGGGTCGGGCTTGGATGCTAATTAGACACAAGTGGCTCGGATCGGACAAAAAACAGGAGCGTAATGTGGAGGCAAGAGTTCAAATGGCCGAACCCCTTTTCTGAGGAACCAAGAGACTTTATATAGGGGTGGAAGGAGCCCCTTTTTTGTCACCGGTCTTGTCTCATTAAGGATTGACTAGCTGACAGTCTGACTCTTTTGACAGCTTTAGTCAGTCTGTGAGTCTGTTCCAGCCGCCTAAGTGTCCATCAAGGTGTCATTCCTTCCTTCATTAATGCCTGACACTCTGACAAATCATGATTATGTCAGAAGTCTTTTCCCCATAATGAGGAGATTTGAGAGATCTCCACTGCTAAAGCAACTTGTCACTCATTCGGGACAGTCGGCTCGGGTCTACCAACCCACGACCGAGGTCGGTCAGACAAGCTTAGCCTCTCGGCCACTCACGTTTTTAGGGCGGTCCTAAAGTGCCCAACCCAGGGTGTCCGATCAAGGGTGACCCAAGGTGACCAACCCAGGGTGTCCGATTCAGGGGGACCCAGGGTGCCCGACCCAGGGTACCCGACCTAGGATGACCAACCCAGGGTGCCCGACCCGGACCTTCTGACCAAAACACCCCAACCGAGAGGGTTATTATGTTCAGGACGCTTCCGTAACAAAGAGGTCCGGTAAGTATTTTTAATTTCGCTAGATTGCACTATCCCGCCCGGCAATCCTCGAACGAGAAGGCCCGACTGAGAGGCTCATTACACATCAGGCCTTACCCCCTGCTCAAGGAGATCTGGTCACTCCCCTCTATCCTTGCCCGACTGAACATCCCTGACTGCGAGTTCCCGACCAAGAATGTTCGCTCGGATGACATCGGCTGAGCCATAGCCCCACTTACCTCGACTTCTACTCGTCCTAGCCAGAACCACATTTGGCTCACCCGACTAAGGTTAACCCAATTAACTTCATTTGACTCAGGCCTGATCCGATCGGGCCCTTGCCCCACTCTGAAAACTTACTCGCTCGGATCAGGCGGCGTCTAAGATTGTCTAGGCGCCGCCTAGGCGGTAGCGACTGCCCACTATCCCAACTTTCACAAAGGCAATACCGGTGGGTGTCATCGAATTAGCCGACTGCATAGGCGACTAGGCGCCGCTTAGTCGCGGGGCAGTCGACTTTTTTCTTGTGAAAAAACCTTCCTAATCGATTGGCCAATTGATTGACAGTGTTCAATTGATGGGCTAATCAATTCGGCAGATTTCTGTTTGTCGCGAAAACCTCCCGTTGGCCAATCGATTCTAGAGATTTTCGCGACAAACAGAAACCTATCGAATCGATTAGAGCCAATCGATTGAGCATTGTTAATCGATTGACCAATTGATTGAGAAGACTTTTTCGTGAGAAACAGAATGCTGTAAAATTGATTAATCAATCGATCCGAACCGCAATCGATGGCGGCAAAAAAGAATTTTACTTTTTAAATATTTGGGTCAAGATTTTGAAACGAGTCACCGTAGCTTCTCCCCTCTCTTTTCTTCTTCTCCGTCAAAGAGCTTCTCCCCCCTCCTTTCTTCTTCTTCGTCAAAGAGCTTCTCCCAAGTTCGAAAGTCCAACTCCCAACCCAGTAATTCACGAGTTGCAACAGAGGAAGTATTCCCGTATGCGACAGATATTTTTTCATTTTTTTTATTTTTTTCTTCATGCTCACAGTTCAGTGGCTTCTTGCTCTAGCCTCATTTATCTAAGATGAACATGCTTGATTCTTCAATCTTCCTTGTTGTTTATTTTTTTATTTTCATGTGAATAAGACATTTATAATGAAATGAAAATATAAAATACTCTTATTCTCGGAAAATAACAATTGCTATTGAAGTATTGATACTTATTATTTGATAATTATTTTTAATTGATAATTTTTTACTTATGTACTGTGTAGTAAAATGTCGGGTACTATATCTTTTGAAGCATCTAATTCAATGTCGGTGATTGATATCCCTTTGAAGCGTAATTTGAATGATGTTGGATGAAAATTTACAACTTGGTCGATCCAAAAAATTTGGATAAGTTAAAATGCAAGTTGTGTGGCAAAATTATAAGCGGTGGGATTTATAGGATCAAATAGCATGTTACCAATTTCAAAGGAAATGTTACTCCATGTAAAAAGTCTTCGGATGGGGATAAAGTGAAGTGTAAGAATGTCATTGAAGAAGCAAGAACAAAAAAGAAACAAAAGAATATGAATGAAATGGAGGTGAAAGAAGAAGTTGCTTTCGAAGAAAATGAGGAAGATGAAGGAAGTCTAGGGACAAAAAGAAACCCGCTTACTCTTGGCCCTATGGACTGATTTGTATCAATTATTGATCCTGAATATTCATTGAGTGGAAATAAGAAGACAAAACAACAAAATATCATCAATGTACTTTGGAAGCAAAGGACACATAGTGTGCAGCAATATTTAGCTTGATGGGTGTACGAGTCTAGTATTCCTTTTCATGTCACGGACAATGATAGCTTCAAGAGGTTTGTGGAAGTGACTGGTCAATTTGGCCCAGATTATCGTCCTCCAACTCAATACCTATTAAGAGAGCCTTATTGAACGAAGAGGTAGATAAAACAAAAAGTCTACTAAAGAAGCAACAAGAAGAATGAGCTTTAAATGGTTATTTAATTTTGACCGAGCTTGGACCGACTGAAAAAAAAAGAAGTATTATGAATTTGTATGTCAATTGTAAAGAAGATACAACTTTTCTTTCTTCTAGGGAAGCATCAGATGAAGTATACACTGAGAATTATATATTTGAATATGTGGATAAGTGCATTGAAGAAGTTGGACCTGAAAGTGTAGTTCAAATGGTAACGAATAATGCTTCAAATAATATGGCGGCAAAAGATTTGTTGAAGGAGAAGAGGCCACATATATTTGGGATTTAATATGCAACTTACACTATGAATCTTATGCTTCAAGGAATTGAAAATCAACCTAAGTTCAAAGAGGTGATTGAGAAGGCAAAGAGCTTGACAATTTTTATTTACGCATATCACAATACATTGTTAATGATGAGAAAGTTTACCAAAAAAAGGGACATAGTGAGGCCGAGAATAACACGATTTACAACTGCTTTTCTAACTTTGCAAAGCTTGCTAGTGAGGAATGGAATGCATGTAAACATTCAAAGAGTGCAAAGAGGAAGGTGGTATCTAATACTGCTATGAGTGTCACTTTTTGGAATAGGATAAGTTTTTGCTTGAAGGTGCTTGTCCCTTTAGTTATGTTGCTTCGTTGTTGATGAGGATAAGAAACCATCTATGGGTTATATCTATGGAGAATTACTCAGAGCAAGAGAGTAGATTAAAAGACATTCAAAAATCAAGAGCTTCACTATCGTCCAAATATTGATATTATTGATGAGAAAAGTCGTAATCGGTTTGATAGTCCACTACATTTGGTGGCCTACCTCTTGAATCCTTATTACTCCTTTAATGACCGGAGTGTAGGAAGTGACGAAGTTGTCATGGATGGATTTTTCACTTGTGTTGAAGTATTCTTTCTCGATGATATTGATAGCCAAAGTGAAGTAGTAAATGTGAAGTTGTTGAAGTTATGAACAAAACAGGAGGACTTGAAAGAGCATTTAGTTATTATGGGATGCGCAAAAAAAGATGAAAAATATGATCAAGGTAAGAACTAAGAACTAAATAATAATTGCTTACTTTATTTTGTAATTTTTAATTTTTTTATTATTTATTTCTTGATTTTGATTATTATTATTATTTGATTTATTTTTATTTAGTTGGATGGTGGTATCTTTTTGGAAATAGTGTACTTGAATTGTAAAAGATGATTAAAAAAATCCTTTCTTTAACTACAAGTTCTTCTGGTTGTGAGAGAAATTGGAGTACTTTTGAGGGGATAAGTAATTAATTACTTATTAAATTATTGTGTACTACTACTAACAACCAATAATATTAATATTTTTTTTAATGTAGATTCATACCAAAAAAAGAAATAGATTAAATACCGAAAAGTTGAACAACTTAATCTATGTTCAATCAATGCCAAGATCATAAACAAAAAGAGAAGACAAGAAGAAAAAGGAATTGATGTGCTACTTACTAGTGAAGCAACTATGACATAAGGATGGATTGTTGATGATAGAGTTGAAGATGCTGAACCAAATATTGAAGATGTAAGAGAACTTCATGAAGAAGAATTTTTATCGGATGAAGAAGAGGAAGATATTATGGATTTTGAGATTGAATCTGATATAGAGAAAGTTTTGGAGAAATATGGAGATGAACTAGAACAAGAATTAGGGATATAAAAGAACTATATGATATTATAAGTTATTTTGGATACTTTTGTTATTTTTGTTGTATGCTGGAGTTGAACAAATTAATATTTTAAAATTTGTTTCTTCCTTTTCAGTTTTTATATTTTATTTTCATTGTAATTTAATGTTTAATTGTTGATTGTTGATGGTTGAAAATTGAAATCAGATTATGCAACAGCTTCAAAATCGATTGACCGATCGATTGAACACTGTAAATCGATTGATGTGATTTTTTTGTGAGAAACAAAAACTTACCGAATCGATTAGCCGATTGATCGATTAGTCGATCGATTGACCACTGTCAATCGATCGGCTAATTGATTGGCTCAGTTCCGCCTAGGTGTCACTTAGGCACTAAGACGCTAGGCGACGAATGACCACCCGCCTATCACCTAACGTTTTTTATAATACGGATTGCAATATAATAACTATGCACGATTTTGATCCACTTCATTTTTTTAACCTTTTTTTCTTATTATTATAATTGTGAAAAAACGATTGAGAAAAAACAGAGGTTCAGTTTTCATTATACAAGTAAATATACAATATGGTTTATGAAAGTATTTCTGTACTGAAAAAACACACCATCAACAATCAACACACAAAACTCTTACCTAAGAGTGAGTTGATGGAAGGTGTCTTCAAGACAGTCCTGGTAAAGCTCCATCATACTCCAGATTGCTTCTACAGCTTCATCTGTTATTTTACAAAGAGAAAATTTAAAACTTTCAGAAATGATTCATATCTTCTTAATCTACGAAGAAAATAAAATACAAAAGAAAAAAAAATTACCAGAGGTAATACTTTCAACTGCATCCCTTGAGTGTAAGTTGGACTGAGAGAAGCTTACAAGGAGTTTACTTACTATTGCAGCAATTGCCAGGCATAAATAGTGGAGAAAGGACAGGAAAAAGACACTTTGTTTTTTGTTTGTAGGTAAAGTTTGATGCAAATGGCTGGTGCTTTCATTCATTGAATCATTAGTATTTTGCTCGGCAGACATAAAATTTTTGATACAAGTGCTTCCCAACGATGTGCCACCAATGAAAAAATGTAAGACAATTGTCCAACTTAAGCTTACAGGAGCATAAGAGGTTAAGAAAGAGAGGCGTTCATGGGGAAATCCTTTGTTTTTTTTTCTTCACCTGGCTTTTGTGAGTGCCATGGAAATTGCTCCACCTTTACAACTATTTATCCAATTGCGTGCCGACCAAGTGTGTTTCTTTAGTGGCAAAGTTGCACCGGCTTTGTGAAGTTAGTCCAAAGAAGATAAGGTTAGTTGAAGTATTATTTAGACAATTATTGGAATTCCTTACAAGGTAACCAGTCCATAAAACAAACACCTTGGCAGCCAAGCTAAGTACATTGAAGTCTGTTAACAAACCAAGTTCAACGCCTTGGCATTTGGCAATCACATTTGCCTCGAACCACCTCAGGCTGGCTAGCCTCTTCCTTAAGAAACCACATCCACCTCAGCCAAAGTGCATTCCACGGTCGAATTCAATGACTTTACGAAATACCGTAAACCTCCCACTCAGTCTCAACCTAATTTAGACAGCACACTTATCTGTTTGTATTTCGATAGATCGCTTTCAATCTAATTATAAAAATGGCCATAACACTCTTACCCATTACCTTTGAGGGGGAAATTATAGTGCTTGATCCTTTTGAACAACCCACTTGTAGACACCCAATAATACACTGATTAATGGATTTTGCTCGACCTTTTTCCCCTCATTTGTGTCAGTATTGTTACGTCTTTCTGGGGAAATAATTGTTGGCTAGAGTCTTATAATTTTATCATACTGATGTTTCTGAACCAAGCGAGTCTCCTCGACCTTGGCCATCAGATCCATAGCCAATCAGATTCATAACGTATGCAACTATCGAAAACGACAAACAAGATTAAACACTAAAACAAGCATTACATAAATGTCAATTTATTCATGCAGAAATTAAACAGGCAAGTACCGTTTTGCAAAGCTCAAGGAAGAGGACACACTCAAATGCAAAGACTTGTAAAAAACCGATTGGTTTTTACAAATAGAAAACATAAATAGACCTTAAAGCCCGCCACCGCCTATCGAGCACCCAGTTCTGCATCCAGACACCAGATAACATACCTGCAAACTCATAAAGCAGATGGAAGGGAATGACACGACAAATACCGACGACTCCAGACAACCCTGACTTGCAATCCTCAGTTCATTTCTTCTTCTGGGCTGCTTTGGTGACCTTGGCACCAGTTGGTTCCTTCTTCTCCACGCTCTTGATGACACCTACAGCAACCGTCTGCCTCATGTCTCTCACAGCAAACCTACCAAGAGGAGGATACTCGGCGAACGTTTCAACCACCATGGGCTTGGTGGGAACCATCTTCACGAAACCAGCATCACCATTCTTGAGAAACTTAGGCTCCTTCTCAAGCTCCTTGCCAGATCGCCTATCAATTTTGGTAAGCAACTCGGCAAATTTGACGGCAATGTGAGAGGTGTGACAATCCAAGACTGGAGCATAACCATTGCCAATTTGTCCAGGATGGTTCATGATGATAACTTGTGAGGTGAAGTTAGCAGCCTCCTTTGCAGGGTCATCCTTGGAGTTAGAGGCAACAAAACCTCTCTTCAAATCCTTCACGGCGACATTTTTAACGTTGAAGCCAACATTATCACCTGGTAGAGCCTCCTGGAGTGCCTCGTGGTGCATCTCCACGGACTTAACTTCAGTTGTCAGTCCCGAAGGACCGAAAGTCACAACAATACCAGGCTTCAAGACTCCAGTCTCGACCCGACCAACAGGGACAGTACCAATGCCACCAATCTTGTAAACATCCTGCAAAGGAAGACGGAGGGGCTTGTCTGTTGGACGCTTGGGCTCATTGATCAAGTCAAGGGCTTCAAGAAGTGTTGGACCCTTGTACCAGTCGAGATTTGTGGATCTCTCTATCATGTTATCCCCCTCAAAACCAGAGATTGGAACGAAAGGAATCTTCTCAGGGTTGTAACCAACTTTCTTCAAGTAAGAAGAGACTTCCTTCACAATTTCATCATATCGTGCCTTTGAGTACTTTGGAGTCGTAGCATCCATCTATTAGAAATGAAAAAGATTAAGTTGTTAGTTAGCAACTTAAATAGCTTTTCTACTATGTAACATAGCATCTCAACATTACCTTGTTGCAGCAACAAATCATTTGCTTGACACCAAGAGTGAAAGCAAGGAGTGCATGTTCACGAGTCTGCCCATCCTTTGAGATACCAGCCTCAAAACCACCAGTCGTCGAATCAATGATGAGAACAGCACAGTCAGCCTGAGAAGTTCCAGTGATCATGTTCTTGATAAAATCACGATGGCCTGGGGCATCAATAACTGTGCAGTAGTACTTTGTTGTCTCAAATTTCCACAGAGCAATATCAATGGTGATACCACGCTCTCTCTCAGCTTTCAGCTTGTCAAGCACCCAGGCATACTTAAATGAACGCTTGTTCATCTCAGCTGCTTCCTTCTCAAATCTCTCAATAACACGCTTATCAATACCACCCAGTTTGTAGATGAGATGACCGGTGGTTGTAGATTTCCCAGAGTCGACATGGCCAATGACCACAATGCTAATGTGAACCTTCTCCTTACCCATGGCTAATTTCTAGCAGCAGATCAAAAAAAGGCAAGTAAAAAATCAAATAAATAGCTCAGTTATACACATAATTTTAACCAATAGAAAAAAATAACTGAAAACAAACTAAGACATTGAATAAATTATCTAAATCAAACTATGGCTACAGGGAAGTGAAAAAAAAAGTCCAGTGAAAGCAATAGCAATCAACCAATAAAAAGTAATAATTTATGTTTATTCAATAAAAAAGTGAAAGAGAATCAAAGATGATCAATTATATTAAATAATTTTCTAAAACTTTACATTATAATTCTAATACACTTGCAAAATTTTCAACTTTCAAACTGTCTGAATAAGGAATTGGAAGTAGAAACTTGCTTCGTATAAAAAAATAAGCAAACACTTAATCGAGAATACTTTCAAGATATATAAGAAAGAAAACACTTGCGTCAAAATATTAAGCCCACTACACAATAGAATCCAAGAGAAACAATATTTTAGTATTTATACTAAATTGTTTGCAAGCTTACAAACTTGAGAAAAAATAATTATGAAGAATTCATCTAAAAATATACAAAATTTACATAATTTGGATGAACTTAACGCATGAAACAAATGAAATGCATAGGATAACTATTATCACTGCTACTACTCTTTAAGATCAGATTTCAAATCACCCACTAACCATTAAAAATAAAAAATTGATTATTTGTGAAATAATAAAGATCCCTTTTAAAGTTAATCCACTCACTGACAACATTCCTAAAACTAATAACTGCTAGTGAGTGAGCAAAGAAACAAAGGAACTAGATTCTAAAAATGCCCAAAACACCTCACCCTTAGTGAATATTTCTAACCAGAAAACAAGGCTAAAGAGAAATTTACAGTAATCATCTAAGAATTCTTGTATAGATGTGGTAAACAAAATCAATGAAACAGCATACTGATGAGAAATCTACTCATCATTAGGTGTTTAGATGTGTTATAATTTTGCAGGATCATTTTTTTCTAGTCAACAAATGCCAAAAAACACACATTTATCATTAAAAATTATAGGCTGATTTAGTACCTAACAGCGTAGCATAAACCTTCGTGTCATTTTACTTGCATGTCAAACCAAAAAACCAAAAACGAACTTCAATATTCAGAAAGACATATGGTGACATTGATTTACCAATATAACTAGAAAGTGTAGTGATATATTCTATCAACAAATTACTAGCACAAGATATCACTTCAAGTGTCTGAAACTAACAGATGAATCTTCAATGTTTTACATTACTATTTTAGGTAAAATAGTTATAAGATGATTCTTAATTGAAACGTATTTAAAAAAACAATTAGCTTTAATTTTATCTTCATACAGAGAGAGGTCATGTCAGCTCCAAAAAAAAAAAATGATCACAAGGGAAAAAAAAAACACATCCATAGTCAAAGAAACCAAAAAAAATTAATGCAGAAAACTACGATTTAATTGCTAAATAGTGGATCCAAAAGTATATAAAGGGACAAGGACATCAGAAAAAGATTTTGCTAGCACGAGTAAAGATCAAATCAATCGTCTGACAATAAGATGATCCTCATTGGTTAATCCAAATGATCCAACTAAATCCTAAGATGTCTAACACCCGATCTATCATCGACAGACATAACACAGTTAATTGATGCAATCAGATATTTCATGAGGCAAACTAACAAACAACGCAGTAACGACTAACTAACTGATATAAGGAAATTCGTATCGAAGAACAAACTCATTATCTAATTTACGAAATTTGCAGATCGAAAAACATTGATCACATCCATAAAACCGGAAACAAAAAAGTCATCCACAAACCCAAATACGTCAGCTCCAATAGCTTATAGCTCAATCATCAACAGAACTAGAAATGAAAACACACACAATCGAAGGAGATTAGGAATAAGATATCTCATACCGAAAACGAGAAACAAGGAGAGCGGCTACTTCCTGGCCTCTTCGACGCGATGTAGAAAGAGCACGGAACCCTAGCGGAATAATTTATAGATCCAGTGTATCACGATTATGACCTTAGGGCTCACACAATACTGAGGGTAAAATAGCCATTTTCTAATGGCAGCGTTGCGGTGAGTAAAAAAAATTTGAAGCCCACGGACCCAATAGCGGGTGTATCGTTCCTACAGTCCTACCTGCCAATAGCGAATCGGAAATGTTGGGACCCAAAGCACTATCCTTACTAAGGGGGTATTCCTTTAAATCTATTGAATTCGTGTACACACTGGGTAACGAGTATGCCAAGGACATGGATATCCAGCGAGTGGGTGAAACACAGTCCGTTTATTTTTTATCGGAAGGCTGCGAGCGGAACCATATTTACGTGACGGAATGCTCCGTTGGCAATTAGAACATCCATAATGAGAAATATTCGAAGAAAACATTTCTCTCAATATTTCTCCCTCAAATATCCTCGTTAAAAGATATATTTAAACGGTAAATTATAGAAAACTCCCCAATAATCTTTTGATCTTTGTACGTACTCCCCACACAAGTTTTTCTTTACATTTACTCCTTGATGGATTGAGTATAAAAAAATAAAATTTAAATATACATCAGTGAAAATTGAGTATAAAAGAGTTAAACTTGAATATAAAAGAGTGAAACTTGAGTACATAGATTATCAATGTGATGGATATAACCATACATATTTAATTTTTTAATTTTTATACTCAACTTTTTTCAAATAATATTTACTAAATTATCTTGTCAATTTCATCAGGAATTACATATAAAGAAAAAGTTATGTGAAAATTATATATAAAATTGAAATAGCAGGAGTTTACGAAAATATAAATATCAGAAATCATCTTATACAAATTTACGTCAGATGATTTCTCTTTGCATGCAAATCGGACCCACCAAAAGGTGGGCCACGGTAAATTATTGTCAATTTTTTTTAATTCAATGTGCGTTTGAAAAAATAAAAAATAAATGAATGTTTGAAATATATAATTATTTTAATTAAATATAGAATTAAATGTCAATTAATATAATGATATTCATAAATATTTGATTAGTAAAATATTTAATAGTGAAATTTGAGATATTTATGAGTAAGATATTTAATTAATGAAACTCGTAAGTATTTCGTTATAAAATTTAGGATATTTAAAAAATATGATATTCAAATGATGATATGGAAGTTGAAGAATATAAATATTCATGAAAAATATCTCTTTTGATTGTTTATGCTCTTATGTCGTGGCCACTGCGAGCGTATTTACAACGGTAGGACGATTAATCGCTTTCTCAGATATTCATGGTTTGATCCCTAACTACGACGTATTTATAGAAATTTTTTTTCTAAATGAGGCGCAAACCCTGGGAGGCTGAGCTTCTAGACGGCTCATTACGAGCGCTTCCTGATTTATTCTGATGATCAATGGAAAATTTTTGTGAGACCGAATTGATCGTCCAAAATTGATAGGAAAAATCTTGTTAATCACCTTTTTATCTTATGTCGTGGCCACGTCAGTTTTGCATAGATACGGAGACATTTTTCTTTGGTAACGTTTGATTGATGAGGTCAAAGAAATCAAAGGAGAATAAAATAATTATAAGGAAAATATTCTTACTATAGTAAAGCACTGATATTTTTTTTATAAAAATGCACATTTAAAAGTAACTTATCATTAATTGTCGTAAATAAAATAAACTCATATCATAAAAATATTTTTTAAAAATTATATCTAAATTTTGTCCAATTGTTGTACGACTCGAATAAAACTTCCTCCACTAACATAAAAAACGAATCTGAATCTGTATGAATCAATAACAAAACTTCCTCCAATAGCATAAACGAATCTGTATGGATCGATAACAAAACTTCCTCTTCCTCTCCCATGATTACTCAAGTGATTCTAAGTAAACTAGAAAATTAGCCTTACTTTTTAATACGACTAAGAAGGTCAGAATCTCTAAGATTATGAGTCTTATAAAATCCTGAATTATATTAATATGTTTCTATAGGATGAACTGATGACTAACATATGAGACATTATTATTATAAAGTATGAGGATTGTTCCAGAAGGAAACGATGCAGATGGCGAGTCACCAAGGTGCAACCCACGAGGATGGCGACGAGGAGAAGACGAACGTTGCCCTGCAAGATTAACACGAGCGTTAGTGGGAACACACCAGAAGGTTTTCCGACGGAGTCCACTCTAACACTCAAGTCAGGAATGTGAATTCTCTCAGGAAGACGACAAGGAAGCAGAATTTTGTTAAGTTTGGAAAACTTACCCCTTACTTGGGTGCCGAAGCAACTTATATATCTGAGGGCTTGGTAACACATGTCTCCACGTTCTCCTCCATGTTCCTTAATCATCGGTTACGTGATATCCTTTAGGTAACGATTGCGACGATCATTAAGGCATTAATTGCCGCGTATAACGAACGATAATTATCCGATGACTTTCCTGTTCTGGAAAGAGGAACAACTACTTGAAGTCGTGCTATCGGATATATTGATCTTTGGGTCCACTCTCCCAAGTAGGTATCGGGGTCTCATCTCCCGAGCTAACATCGGGGCCTTTATTTGTTTTGTCAAGAGGGTCTCGAGAACCTGAAGTCTAACCTGACCTCGGGCACCTGTCCTCCCGAGCTATTCTCGGGCACCCGATCTCTGATCTGACCTCGGAAGCTCTCGCTTGTTCTCCCAGGGTAGTCTCGGGTGTTAAATATTGAATTTTTAGGGGTTAAAAAGGTAAATTTCAAAAATTAGGAGCCTAGTTGAAGGTTTCCAAACATGGAGGGCCTGCCTTTTTGTAAAAGTGTTAAAAACAACCTATTTAAAACCCTAAAATCCTCCTCCCTAAATCCATTCCCCGTGTTCTTTCCTCGACGTCGAACCACGCCGACGCCGAGCGGTTTCCCCTCTTCACCGATTTCTCCTTCCTCTTCCTCTTCTTCTCCTCTCTGTTCTTCTTCTTTCTCTTCATTTGCTTCGGCGCACACGAAGAAGGCGCCGCGTTCACTCCTGGATTGCGGTTCTCTCCGCTTCTCCCTTGCGTCGCAAGCCCTAGCCGAGTGCCCTCTTCACGCGAAGGGAGCCGTCGACCCCTGATCTCGTGTTCACTCCTTGAGTTGTTTCAGCGGCGACCCCTGGATTAATTTCATTGCCGGCGGCAGCTAGGTAAGAGCAGAAGCTTAATTTCTTCTTTAGGGTTCATTTCTCGTCTCTGTTGATTGCGCCAATTCTCTCTGCCATCAAGGTAAGGATGTTGTGTTTAGGCTGTGATTTTTGATAGTTCTGTGTTGTTGAGAATTTGGGTTGAAAATTCCATTTCAATTTTTTTGCCTTGGTGTGGCTGTGAGCTCTTAGGGTGGATGTTTTTTTTTGTGCTCTCATCGTGAGTTCCATGAGTGGTAGAGGTTGGGTTTCGAAACTCTGTTTATGTAGGGATTTGTCTTGCTTCGGTTTGGATTCTAGGGTTTTGAGTTGGATTTGTTTTGGTTTTGGTTAGGTGGGCTTAATCTGATCAGTAGGATTAGAATGGTTTTTTATTTGATTATGGATTGAGATCGAAATTTAACAAATTGGGATAGAAACTCTATTTTGGGGTTGCATTTGGATTTTTGTAGCTTGATGAATCTGTGATGTCAACTCTATTTTGATAAGTGGATCAAGGATTAGTTGCATCTGTAGGTCTGCGATAGATCTTGTGATATTTGATTATTTTTGGAGTTATCCTAAATGGAGGTATTTACAGAAACGATTTGTTAATCATTGTTTGGAGGAGGTGTTCCTCAGTATTTTGTTGGGTGGTTTAATCAATTTTAAGGGATTGATACAATTGATTACAAGATGTTGTAATTATGGTTTAACTTAATTTTGTTTATATACAGTTTAACTAATTTATTTAATTGTTATAATTAGTTAAACTTATGTATTGACTCAGGACCCTGACTTTGGACTCGCACGGTTGATCATGGGAGATTTATTTGGGCACGTTCTACATAAAAGGTGGGTACTTCTCCTTTGTACTCGTGTAGTTATTTTACCTTTAAGCATGACTGTTTATGTCTAAATATGTTGCTTGACATTGTTCCTTATCGGTTGTTATTTTAACATCGCCGTTAATACTTTTTCTTCGTTGATCTTTGAGTTATTCAAAATTCCGTATCGGTACAGTCTTTTGTTGAATTTCTGTTCTGTAAAGTACCGCTTGTACGCGAGTACTTAGAGGTTCACTATACATTAGGTTTATTTAACATTAATCCTACCTAGTAGTGTAGATGTATAATCGTTGGTTTTTGATACTTGGTTGATTATATCATTGCACTATTGTTTTAGAGGGATATTAGAGTTGTTGATAGCTACCCCTTTATTCCGGGGTTTGGAGCAGTTGGCTCCCCAGCATTAGAGTTGTTGATAGCTCCCCCTTTATTCCAGGGTTTGGAGCAGTTGGCTCCCTAGCATTCTGTCCACTCAACCATGTGTATTAGTGGTTTTCGTTGAAATGCGTACAGTTGTCACATCCATACACACTCGGTCACACAGATGTAATGCGTTGGTAGCTGACTGGCATCAGAAGTAACACATGTTATTGCATCATATGCATTGACATACATGTCTATGTCGAGATTTTGATGTCACGTTATTTTATACGTGCTTAGAGGTTCTGACGTTGTTATATCAGGTGGTTTTCTTACATGTTTAGTTGTCATTATATTAGATACCATGTTGTTTTATATATGTTATGCATGTTTAGGTAGTCTTATATTCCTTATGGACTGTACCCTGTTGTTTTCTCTACTTATTATATCTTTATTATGTCATACTATTGTATATTCTTATACCCGCTGAGTTCGCCTGGACTCACCACCCCTGCTTCATCTTTTTGTTTTCAGATAGCAGGTAGTTACATTCTTGGAGCCAGGAGAGGATCCAGTTGTCAGTCTCCCGGTGTAGTTGTTTTAGGTATTTGATTTTAGTTGTTTTATTTTCTGCACTTTGTGACTTTCGCATTTTATTTATTTATCCGGGATCGTCTTGTGGGCTTTCTATGTTCGTATCTTTTGGATATTCAGACTCGCCTCTCTGCTAATTTAAATTTGTCTAAAGCTATTAACTGCGTGGTTGTGCTTCTACTTTAATGTTAATGATGGATGAACCATTCAATTATTATAAACTGCGTGGTTGTATTTATTTCCTTTATTTTTGTGATATTAGCCGCTTGTGGCTAAGCTATATGGATGAGATGATGTAATATATGTCTCAACTTGTCCGCCGTACAGGGGAGATGTTGCCCGATTTTCGAGTAAGCATGTGCCTCTGGGAGTGTGACATCGGAAGCCTATAGTCCGACCTGACCTCGGACGTCTATCCTCCCGAGACAGTCTCAGGAGCCTAAAGTCTGACCTGACCTTAGACGTATATTCTCCCGAGATAGTCTCGGGAGCCTGAAGCTCGGCATGATCTCGAACGTCTGTCCTCCTGAGATAGTCTCGGGAGCCTAAAGCCCGGCCTGACCTTGGAGCTCTGATCTACTCTCCTGAGGGGGTCTTGATATGACTCAGCATTCAAGTTCAGTGGACCCTAACACATAACTTTCGTGTGTCACATGTTAATTCTGAGATGCTTAACCCCATTAAGGATCAAATCTTACGAAATTAAATGTCTATCCTTCATAATATGCTAGTCATTATTCAGACCAGTAACTTTTATGATTTACTTCCTCTACGTTTACTTTGAGATTTGGGATGAATTGAGCACTCATCTTTTATCATCGAGAATTATATCAGTATGAATTGTGATTAGTATGGGTAATGAAGCGGCTTTGATCAATAATGGTCGGGGGCTAATCCTACTCCAGTCCTATTTTACCAGAGTGTGCTTGGCCTATGTGTTGCCACTTGCCATGCCCAAATCTAACAGTATGTAGCTTTAATTAATAACATTGAAGGTGACATTAATTAATAAGATCGAAGAGAAATTTACTGGATTTTTTGTTTCAAATAAGCCGCACAATCATAAAATGTTGAACTTTCAAATTATTCGTAACGAGCATTGCCTAATTTGCTCGGGTGATCGGTGAAAAAATTTTATGAGACCGAGTCGATTATCTCAGGTTCGATATTATCCAACCTTATTATTATTTTTATTATTATTATTATTATTATTTTGATAAAGTGTAGGTTGTGCATAAAGCTTGAAAGGATGCCCAAAGCCTCAAGAGTCACGGTGAGGTGGTGGTGCAGTGGCAAAAAGTAAAGATGATCCTGGATTTAAATTTTATGTTGCACATTTCATGTAAAGTTTGAATCATCAATGATGTTGGAGTATCATGTCACGATCAATCTATGCTTTTTAAAAAAAATTTTGATGATCGATTTATGGTATTGAGTCGAGTCATCCACTTCTCATATTGATTGGACCGAAGGTCTAGATACTTAGATTACCAAGAAAAAAAATTAAAAAGATGTTCTAGCCTAACAGAGCATAGTCCCTTGGTAAAAAATAAGAATGATTTCCATACAACAAGAGTTCAAATCTTACATCGGATAGTTTCGAACACTTGCAATTTGAATCACTTGGTGACATTGGGGTGTGATGTTAGGACTCATCTGTGCTTTCCAAATTTATATGGTGGTTAGTCTATGGACTCAAGTCGTTCACCTCCGAGATTTGTTTGAGCGAAAGCCTAGATACCTGGATTAAATTGAAAGAATGCCCTCCATGCTGAGCTTGAGCATAACCTGAGTCATTTTATGGGCACAAGATGTCATGTAATGAGTGGAAAAAGACAATTCACTCACTCCAAGCCCTGCCCCTGGCAATCCGTTCTAGGACTAACACGAAAAAGATAAATTACGGTACTTGAGGGGGTAGGTGGATGTGGCAGTTAGTTATACTAGGTGTAGGAATTTATGCTCTGTAACCCTTCGACCTCAAGTGACAAATCATCTGTTAGAAATATTAATGTCCATATGGATTTATATCTCTATTCAATGACTCAATTACATTGGTCAATGAAGAAACAATTCTCTTAACATTCATACAAATGAATATAAAGAAAAATGAAAAAAATAGTTCTCATATTCATGTGATATGAGATTTAATGTATTGTATTAAAAGACACTTGAAGGTATACATTGATGGAATGCGTAAATGTAAGGTTTCAAAAGGGTCCTCCCTTTACCTATAATCGGTCTTTGGCTCCATCAAAGAGGCCAAGTAAGAAGAGATGTCAAGAGGGAGAAACACAATTGTCTAAGGGGTTCTAGTCTCTTCTTGAAAGTCATCATGAGCGAAAGTATATTTTACTTTTAAGTTATATTGTGAAAATCATTTAGTTCAAAACCTTGGGCATAAAGGAATATGTAAATGTTAAACTTAATTTGCATATTCATATTGATGATGATATACGCTATAAATTTATATGTGGTATCAGAGCTCGGTTAAGAACTTATGATTTTTCATTAAGGAATATTTTTCTCTCGTGATCTATTATATATATATATATATATATATATATATATAGCTGATGCTAGAGGAAGGACTTCACACCCTGTGAGAATAACACGAGCGTTAGGGGAACACGTCGGAGGTTGTCCGGCGGAACCCACTCCGATGCTCAAGTCAGTGCGTCGATGGAGGAGATAAAGAGAAGGAGAGAAAAGAGATGGATGAAGTAGAGAGTGCATAACCCCCTTACCAGAGGGGTTGGAGTACCTTTTATACCTGCGATGGTTGTCTTAAGCGTCTCCATGATCTCCTCTATGTCCACCTGATTTGTTGGTTACAGGATAACCTTTGCAACGGTCAACGCCGCCATTAAGTTCGGACCGTTGCGACAATTATGGGTCATGATGACCTTGTAATAATTGGTGATGGTTATCCCCAGATCCGAAAAAAGGGGGACCGTTACTTGAGGTCGGATGCTTCTTGGGCTCCGCTTCCCCAGGATGATCCCGGGGTCTTCTGGCCCGGGGGGGGGGGGGTCCCGGGCTTTCAACTTTCTGAGGTGGTCTCGGGGACCCGACTCCCCGAGATGATCTCGGGAGTGCTTCCTCTGGTTTAAACTCTGGGATGTGTCTACCCGCAGGGGGCCCCGGGGCCCGGGGGATCCCCTTCCTGAGAGGGTCTTGAGAGTTCCAGAAAGAGAGTCGTTCAGACTCGCTATATCTTGCCACACAACTTCTTCAGCCTACGTTTCAGCCATGGGGTACTCAACCCTATCACAAGTCTCTCCCTTCAAGTCTGATCGAAGAAGTGTGCCTGACTAATTGGACTAGCATGGTGATGAAGAAGCTGTGTCCTAGGGGGCCATTACACCCGTCACTGCTTTCAGGGCAGTTATACTAAGTCCGAGAATTGTAGAATTTGTCTTGGGTCTCGAGGCAATCTCTTTTTGGTTTTGTCTCCCCAAAAAGGCTTCCATGGTTTTCAGGGTACTGCAATGATACCTGCCCATCCTTCGTAAAAGTGATGGCGCTCCTTAATGGCGACAAATCCCCTTCATGAATTCCTCGTCGCCATGTGCCCCAACTGCTCCTCTTGCGATCTCTTTACTGACGTGCATAGTTGTAGCAGGCTCACGTCAAGCGGCTGTTTCATGGCGCCACCCCGATATAGCGGTTCCTTGCCTTCCACGTGCCTTGCCCCTATTGCACCCACGCGGGCGGCTTCTTCCGTATAAGAAGGGGAAGCGAAGACGTTCGATCACCTTCTGGCTTCGCTGTTTGGTGAACCTCGTCTTTGTCTTCTTCCCTAAGGATCCTTTTCGTGTACCTCTGTCTCCTTCTTGTCTTTTTTCTTAGGAACCATAGAAGGTTATCGAGTGGAATAGTATGAGTTTGCCTCTTCAAGGGTGAGGCCGAAGGCTTTGCAGGTGGTCATTGTGGCCTACGACATTCCGACCGAGATGGCGGTGGTGGTCCCTAAAGTAGACCAAACGCTGGTGGAGCCTCCCGTAGGCTTCTTTACCTTCTTTCTGGGGCAAGTAGAGTCGGGGCTCCGATTCCCCATTCCTCCTTTTTTCATGAATGTAGCCTCCTACTTTGATATCCCTCTTCACCAGATAGCTCCCAACGCCTTTGCCCAGATGGGCGGGGCATACATCATCTTCAAGCTCTTTGATATCCCATTGACCCCTCTCCTTTTCATTCCTTCTTCATTCCGATTGGCTTGCGAGGGGCCTTTAGCTTTTTGGCGCGCCTGGCCATAGGTTTTTAGGAGTGTTCCCTTCGTCGCACAAAGGGTGGAAAGAGAAGTTCTTCTTCATCTGACTGCCTACGCAGCTCTTCAGTCCTCTCCGCTGGACGGAGGATCTGTCGACTCCTCCCTTACTAGGGAATTTTCTCCAAAGCCCAGCCTACCAGCGTGCCAGAAACATACTCTCCGGCATGGAGTTCGGTGGCCCAGGTCTGGTGCAGAGTGAGGAGCTCATGTACCGAGCGAACCTTTGCTCTAAAGTGACCCCGATTAGCCCCAGCCATGGTACGCTCATCTTTTTCATCAATACCTGTGAGTTCTAACTGATATCCTCTTGCCTGGTCATTGCAGAGGAACTCATGTTTCCGAGGGCAATGCACCGACTTATCAAGTGGGAGGAAGCCAACAAGGGGGCTATGGATCCTCCCCCCGCTGCACCTGGTGCGCCCTCTGCTCCAGCCGAGTCCTCGGAGGGGACTGCTGAATCATCCAGTGAATATGCCTCGTCAGACCGGGCAAAGGCTACTACTGCACCTCCGTCGTTTGTTGACCCTGGGACTTCAGGTCCGTCGGTTGACCCGGAGGTGAGCGTCCCTTCAGGAGATGACCCGCCCACGGCTATCATCCATTCGGAGGGGATCACCGGGGGGTCGTTGCCCCCTATTGCCCCCTCAACATCCCAATTCTCTGGTCGGCAGATGACGAAGGTTTCGGATGGCTCAGGCCCCAGATGGAAAAAGCTATGCTCCAATGGCCCCAGCACCTTCCATCTATCCCTGAGGAGGATGTTCCACCTTCCGATGATGGGGAAGTTATTCCCCTATCTCCCTCTTTTCCGTCGACTGTCGCTCAGGAGGCCGGTGGTCAGGCCTCTGGCTCTTCTTTGGTTGACCCTGCGAAGGTCACTAAGGGTAAGAAAGCATTACCCACCCAATACCGAATGCAACTTGACCGCCTTCAAAAAAGGCTAGATGCGGCGTTGGAGGCTTCCATGCAATCTTTCCCCCCGGTGTAGTTGAAGGAGGTTCCTGCCGAAGGCCTTTCTTCCGAGGGGACTTCCAGCTCTGAGGAGGGTGACTCCGGCCCTTCTACACTGCCACCCGGAGCTCCTATTGTCCAACTACTTCCTCCGCGCAGGGGCTCGTTGCCTTCCGAGAGACGGGTTGATACCTCAAGGTCTCAAAGGGGGGAAGTCGTGTGAGTCTCTGCGGGGCCCCTTACCACTCTCCGTGAGTCCCTTTTGAAAGTGTGTGTTCCTGGTACATAGGCTGCTTTCTTGTATGCTTTATAATTTCTTGGTGCAATGATAGGCGGTTGAAAACTGCCTGACAGCCGGCCGTGGCTTGTACACCTGGCCCGAGATTGAGGCCTTGACCCGTCGGGCCCTGAGAGCAGAGGTCGCAACTGACCACGAACACAAAGCAGGACTTATGAAGCGGGGGTCAGCAGAGCTCTCCGCGCGAAGGTGGAGCATCAGCTGGACACCTTGCTGGCCAGGGAGACCTCTCTCCAGAGTTCCAGACACCGAAAACGTTTGGCGTCCGAGAAGGCTGTGGTCATCACCAATGACCTGCTTCGGGTGACTCGGGAGCAGGACCAGCTTCAGGCGAAGGAGAAGAAGTTGTCGAGCGACATCCGCCTTCTGGAAGCCTCGGCTGCGAGGTCAAACGAATGTGTCAAGGACCAAGCGCGTCAGCTCGCCCAGAAGGAGTCCGACCTCCTGATGGCGGCTGATCGCTTGTCTGTCTTCGAGGAGGATCTGGCTCAGGCATGGTTGGAAGTATGGGTTACCTCGGACAGGCTCGAGGAAGCTCTAGCGGACCAAGATAAAATGGCTACTGAGATGGAGCAGCTAAAGCGCACCAAGGAAGCTGCTGAGGCCGACGTACGCCACTTTCGGGCTACTGAGGCTTCCCGCATGAAAGAGGTCGAGGCAGACTTCAAGGCTAAATAGCTGGAGTCAAATGAATTTGGCGACATCATTGTCGGCCAGGTAATGAAGTGTTTGAAGCAAGGTTTCCACGGGGCCATCGACCAGCTGATGAAGGCCCAACTTTTGCCTCCGGATGCCGACCTGGGCTTCATGAGCGTCGGCCGAGTTTGGGAAGAGCTCCCTCCTGAGGACAAAGAGTTGTACGATTATTTGTTACCCGGGAGCTCGGCCCCGATGTACCCATTTTAATTATAATGAAAATATCATTTTGCCTCCTTGTCCTATGTATGCTTTGGAGCTTAGCTTCTTTGTATTAATTGTCCTCGTCTTGAGGGCCAAGAGAGTAGAAGGATCGGTACTTTTTTTTGATGCTAGGAGTCAGGTTGCAAGTTAACCTTCTTTCAAGAATAGGCATTCCTTCCCGGCCCTTGGGGGCAGGGGAGTCAAGGAGCCACTGCTTGTTTCCCACAGCCCCTTGGGTTGGTTTCAGGGAATCCGGGACTTTTGTGACGCTAGGTGTATTCCGGGGTCTTCAGGTTTAATCTCGGGTATGGATCTTCCCAAGGTAGCCCTCAAAGTCCAACCGCCAGGCCCGTAGTTGCTCCTCTGTGGGACCCATGTGTGCTCCTTTCTCCATTGAATGTTTGCGGACGTCGAACCGTCGTCTTCAGGCCCCGGGCGACCCATTGAATTGACCCATAAAGGGTTACGAATTCCCAAGCGTCACAGAGGCATATCAATCGACGCGACACTTCAGGATTGGTGGCTGTTACTGCTCTTGCATCGTGCCTGCATTAAATGCGGATGGGCAGCCTCCTCTATAAAGGTGGAAGGCCAACGCGTTCGTTCCCATCCGTCTTTCCTTCCCATTCCCATGGGCCAAACAGGCAAAAGACGTTGCGGCCTGGAGGGGAACCTGGCATGGGAGGAGGTTTACCGCCCAAAGAGGGGTGAAGTCCCAACTGTCCGGGCTAAGTCAAATGCTCCCAGAGTCCCCTATGAAGCGCGCCACCTTCCAGTACATCCTCCATCATCCCCCCTTCTACCAGAGGTTTTTGGCACCACTGGAGAGCATAGCAAAGATGATGTTGCATCTTTCCCGGGAGAGCCCTGCGGAGATGGAACCACAAGTTTCACTGGAGAGTCCAGAAAAGACGTTACATGCTTCGCCGGGGAGCATGACAGAGATGGTATTATTTGTTTCGCCCGAGAGCATCTCCTGGTGGTTCATCTTCTGCTCATCCCCGATTGCTCTCCTCAGCCTGATCGCCCGTTTCCCCGAGTTTTAGGCATCGGACATCAGTCGGGCTTGGAGTAGTGTGTCATCTGAGGAGGAGTTATAGTTGTTGCTCACCCTTCTCTTCCTCTTTGTTCCGGGCTACGTGACCATGCGGGGACGCTGCAGCGATAGGGAAGAACCTCGGCAAAGGAGTGATCTCCTCTACTGGATCCCTTGATTGTATCCTCTATTCTTTGTGTTCCTTTTGAGATGTCATTGTTAATGTATTTTCCATAAAGATAAAAGAAAAAACTTGTTATCTCTGTTGTGTAAGCGTTTCGAGCAATAACAAGATATTCTGCCAGTTTTGCCCCAACTGAGGATGCTTGTCTCATGTCAAGTAGGTCGTGTGTATTAACCTCCTATCTTCGAGCCTCCTCCAATTCCCAGGTAGGGGCTGTGTAGATCTTAGTTGGATATCTGGCACACCCAGTCCAGACCAAGCCTGAGCCCCCTGGCATCTCCAACCCCGCGAGGTATCGAGGTTTTTATTTCTTGGTCGGGCGTCTATAGAACCCAAATCAAGCCTAAGCACCCTGGGCATCCGCAACACCGCGAGGTATTAGGGTTTTGTTTCTTGGTCGGGGCGTCTGCAGAACCCGAACCAAGCCTAAGTACCCCGGGCATCCGTAGCACCGCGAGGTATTAGGGTTTTGATTTCTTGGTTGGGAGTCCGTAGCACCCGGACCAAGCTTAAGTCCCCGGGCATCCGCAACACCGCGAGGTATTAGGGTTTTAATTTCTTGGTTGGGAGTCCGCAGCACTCAGACCAAGCCTAAGTACCCCGGGCATCCGCAGTACTGCGAGGTATTAGGGTTTTGGTTTCTCGGTTGGGAGTCCGTAGCACCCATACCAAGCCTAAGTACCCCAGGCATCCACAGTGCCACGATGTATTAGGGTTTTGATTTCTTGGTTGGAAGTCTGTAGCACCCAGACCAAGCTTAAGTACCCCGGGCATCCGCAGCAGCGCGAGGTATTAGGGGTTTGATTTCTTGGTTGGGAGTCAGTAGCACCCAGACCAAGCCTAAGTACCTCGAGCATCCACAACACCACGAGGTATTAGGATTTTGATTTCTTGGTTGGGAGTCCGCAGCACCCAAACCAAGCCTAAGTACCCCGGGCATCCGCAGCACCGCGAGGTATTAGGGTTTTTATTTCTTGGTTGGGAGTCCGCAACACCCAGACCAAGCCTAAGTACCCCGGGCATCCGCAGCACCGCGAGGTATTAGGGTTTTTATTTCTTGGTTGGGAGTCCGTAGCGCCCAGACCAAGCTTAAGTACCCCGGGCATCCGCAGCACCACAAGGTATTAGGGTTTTGATTTCTTGGTTGGGAGTCTGTAGCACCCAGACCAAGCCTAAGTACCTCGGGCATTTGCAGCACCACGAGGTATTAGGGTTTTGATTTCTTGGTTGGGAGTCCGCAACACCCAGACCAAGCCTAAGTACCCCGGGCATCCGCAGCACCGCCAAGTATTAGGGTTTTAATTTCTTGGTTGAGAGTCCGTAGTACCCAGACCAAGCCTAAGTACTCCGGGCATGCACAACACCGTGAGGTATTAGGGTTTTTGTTTGTCGTACTGGTACTTGTCCGAGGGCATGTTTCTTTATTTCATGAATTCATTGCAAGGCAGCAAGAACACATAGGCAAGTACATAGTATGTGACACACATCTTACCAGGGGTGACCGGTGTAACGCCCGCCCTTATATCTACTCTCGGGGCGGGGTTACGTACTAGTCATTCATTCATATAATAAAATTTTAACATACAATAAAAGTAAGAGGTACAATCAATCATATAATTATTTTCTTTTCTTCTAGCATGAAATTAAAACAACCAATGCAAGGGTGCGAGGACTAAGTGCTGAGCATGCTTGTCTAAAATTATCAAGTGATATTTACCAGTGCTAAGCATACTAGTCAATTCATGTCAATCAAATATCATGCTTGAATCATTAGAACATTATTTGAAACATTTTAATCAAGAGATATTCTATAACATGATAGGTTCACATATTATTTCAACTCATATCAAATCAACAAATCAAGTATATGAGAATTCCAAGTGTAATCACTATCATGCAATATCAAACCTAATCACTAACATTCATTGTTGAAGAAAACATCATCATAATCATAGTAATGTAGATATAAAAATCTTTCTTTCCCGAGCCACCACCCCACACATCTTCAGCCTCCTGCCTCTTCCTTTAGTTTAAGTGTTCCTTACCCTTATCTGCAGCATAAGACAACACATAAACTAGTAAGCACAAATGCTTAGTAAGGATCCTGTCCTACTCGCAAAATCCATACGCAAGCATACAACATGTACACATAATAAATCATAAACATGAGTCCATCAAAGCATACTAAACATCAAAGTTTCTAAGCATGTAGTATAAAGTACCTTAAGCATACCCTTCATATATAATAAATGTTTCAATGAATGTTTTCAAAACAGTTCCATAAAGGTATTACTTAAAAATACATCCATATCATATTGGGCCCGGTTGTGTACCACATATCGTGCGATACCTATTGCGCGTTCCCTAATGAATTGGGGTAGCGAGCCACCAATCAATTAGAGCAGGACCCTTCCGTCCTACCGGAGCCATGACCTTACGTTAATATGTACCTCGGATTTGTTTAACGACCCCCTTCCGAGTCGGGTACACAACTTCAAAAGTAAAATACTTATCATGCTTTTACATATATGCTAAGGAGTACTCCAATCCACTCTTAAGGGACACACCACTCTTCAAGGGTGCTCATGATCCCGTAGGGACACACCACACAACATAAGGGGTGCTCTTGATCCCATACTTAGTGGAGTATCCTTTCAAGCATCTTAACATACATATCACATGCAATTTCATAAGGGTGCCCCATGGGCTATAAGGCATGCTCATACATACATCATATTTCAACCACTTAAACATACTTATATATGACAAAATTGTCACATCAATCATATTCATATCATAACATGCTTCATGGTTTAATTTAACCCTTCCTAACCTTAAACCTAGGGTTTGGCCGAAAATCAAAGGTAGGGTAGCTTAGATTTTTGACATCAAACATCCCATATAAGCATCACATATATATACATCATGTATCATACTAAGCATAACATACATCATGGAGTAATCAACCTTCACAACCCTAATGCTCATGCCTTGGCCGAATATCACATGCTAGGGGCATTAAGATTTCAAATCAAGCATTCCATTGAAACATCACATGCATATACTTATCATCTTACTAAACATAATCATGTCTCGTAGGGTAATTTAACCTTCACAATCCCTAATGTTCATGCCTTGGCCGAATATCACATGCTAGGGAACCTTAAGATTTCCAATCAAGCATTTCATTTAGACATCACATGCATATACATATCATCTTACTAAACATAATCATGTCTCGTAGGGTAATTTAACATTCACATACATATCATGCAACATATTAAGCCTAGAATACATCCTAGGATAATCATGTACCCTAGACCCTAATTTTCTAGGGTTGGCCGAAAGTCAAGGGTAGGGGAACTAGGGTTCTTGAACTTAGGTTTCACACAAACATTTACACAAACACTTTGTCTACACTACTAAACATGGATACATCATAGGAAATCATACAACCCTAAACCCTCTTTGCTTCATGACTTGGCCGAAACCTTATAGGGGGTTCAACCCTAATTTTTGTCATCACAATATGTAGGGAAAACAACATATAAGTATACCCTAAATTCCAAGGGGTCTTCCTTGTTGGTGCAAGTTGCATCAATGATGTTCTCCTTTATGTGTTTTAATGTTTGACAATGTACTTAAGTCAGTAATATGTTGAACAGACAAAGGGGAGCGAAGGAGAAGTAACCTAAGCCTGAGAAAAGTCCTAGTTAAGCTAGGCATGGAAACCCTAAGACCTAGCGAAGGGCTGCCAGAACGAAAAAGACCTAGCGAAGGGCTGCTATGCTCTGGCGAAGGGTTGCCAGAAAGAAAAGACCTAGCGAAGGGCTGCTAGGCACCTGACGAAGGGCTGTCAGGAAAATAAGTCCTAGCGAAGGGCTGCTAGGCACCTGACGAAGGGTTGTCAGGGGAACAAGTCCTAGCGAAGGGCTGCTGGGCACCTGACGAAGGGCTGTCAGGGAAACAAGACCTAGCGAAGGGCTGCTAGGCACCAAGCGAAGGGATGCTTGGTATCCAAGACCTAGCGAAGGGCGGCTAGGCAAAAGTCCACCCGAAGGACCGGGTGGCAACCGTCTCCTGAAAGTAGTAGGTGAAAGGCGCTTTCTCGGGGGTAAGAGTTTGCGTCGGTTCGACCTAGGATTGCGTGTCAATCCGAAGTCCGAACCAAGTCCTTAAGCCTAACATTGTATGTATATATGCTTTGTATTTGTGTATCTTGTAGGTACCAAGAACCGGAGACAAAGCAAGTTGCTGAAAAAGGCTGTTGGGGGCGCCCGGAGCGTCCGGGGCGCCCCCAGGTAGTACTAAAACATGCAGTTTCGTGATGCAGTCAAAACAGGTGTCAACCGGGGCGCCCGGAGCGTCCGGGGCGCCCCCAGGCAGTACTATACATGCAGCAACCGTGTGTTTGCAGAACAGGTGTCAACCGGGGCGCCCGAAGCGTCCGGGGCGCCCTGATTAGTAGCTGTTTTGCTGTTTCGAAGCCAGAACACAGGATAAGCCCTCAAGGGGGTGCCCGGGTCATCCGGGGCGCCCTGGTCAAAGTTCTTATCACCTGCGGCGAAGTAGGCGTGAAGATAAGAGTTGACCGAGTCTTCCGGGGCGCCCCCGTCGACCAGGGCGCCCCCAGGAGGGCTATAAAAGGGGCTTCGACCCCTCTTCTTCCAAGACACTTTTCCAACTTCGAATCTGTTCATTCCGATTGACGACAACGCGCTAAAGACGAGGCTCTGCGACCGGGAGGCTCCAGGAGGAAGTGCGCGGCACTTCGGAGGTCCAGATCGGCCGAACTTCACACTTTGTGTTTGGTTTGCAATTAATTACAGTATTTATTTTTCCATATTATTGCTTGTAATATTGCACTGTAAGTCGGGTTTTCTCTGCCTCCAGAAATTCCGGAAAGGAGACTATTAGTGGACTCAACGCCGAGTACATAAGCCTTGGACGTACTGACCCTGAGGGGTTGGGAACCAAGTAAATAAACCTGCCGTGTCCCCTGTTTTGCTTTCTTTTATTTTATTTTTATGTTTCCGCTGCACTAACGCTCTGAGTCCAGAAGTCTTACGAATTATTTACGAAAGTTTTCACGATCGATATTCACCCCCCCTCTATCGACGACACCGGTCCTACATTCCTATGCAACAAGGAGTAACCAAGGCCTCCTCTTTGAGGTTGGCCGAAACCTATACAAGGGCAAAACCCTAAAATTTTGTTCACAACATCATGAAGGAAACAACATATACGTATACCCTAAGTTTCAAGGGTCTACTCATGTAACAAGAAGTAACCAAGGCCTCCTCTAAGAGGGTGGCCGAAACTCACTAAAGGGAAACAATCCCCATTTTTCGAAAACTACAAGGAGAAGAACTCATACAATAACCATTACACTGCAGGCGAGGGGATACTTACATCCTTTCGCTTGAATTTCCCTTAGGGTACCCTTGGTTGAAGTTAGAGTGAGAGTTTCCTTACTAGCACTTCACTAGAACCTTTGGCCCTTGTAGAGGACAAGATCCTTGGATGGGATCTTCTTCCTTCCAAATTCCCTAGGGTTAGAACCCTAGGGTGAAATTTCGAAACTTGACAAGGGGAGAAGAGGATGAATTTTCGTTGGGAGAGTGAGGAAGAAGAAGAGAGGAAGTTATTCCAACCTTTTCATTTCTTATTTATACTTTTCTCATGAAGAGACATGTCTCTTCACTTCCCTAGCTTTAACAAGCATGTTTCTTATTCTCTCAACATGAAACATGGCTTGGTGCAATGGTTAAGACATTGTTAGTGCAACTAGGAGGTTCAAGGTTCAATCTCTGCTTCCTCCTTTTTACATCTTCTTTTTATTACATTTTGCACTAATCCACATCCAAGCCCATTAAGCCAAGCCCATCATAAAATTTCATAATAATTATGTTTCATGAATTCATAATATTTCATATGGGAAATTTTGGGGTGTTACAATCCTCCATACCTTATAAAAAGTTCGTCCCGAACTTTAAAATAATTCCGGATACGTTAATCGTATTGCCTCCTCTCGTTCCCACGTGGCTTCTTCGAATTGTTCGTTCCGCCACAGAACCTTTACTAAGGGTACTTCCTTGTTTCTTAACTTTTTGACTTCCCGGTCTAGGATCCGAATAGGTCTGCGTTCGGAACTTAGGTTCTCCTGGTCTTGTACTAGTTGGGGTTCTATCATTTGATTCTCATCGGAGGTACATTTCCTGAGCATTGATACATGGAAGACATTGTGGATAGCCGACATTTCTGGCGGTAACTCCAGTTCGTAGGCCACTTTGCCTACCCGTCTCAGAATCTGATACGGTCCCACATATCTCGGACTCAGTTTCCCTTTCTTCCCGAATCTCATCACCCCTTTCATAGGGGTCACTTTCAGGAATACTGAATCCCCAACCTCAAACTCTAGTGGTCTGCGTCGCCTGTCAGCGTAGCTTTTCTGCCGACTCTGAGCAGTCTCTATCCTCTGGCGGATATTCTTGATAGCCTGAGTGGTTTCATCTATAATATCAGTCTGGAGTCCCATCTCCTTCTTTTCACCACTCTCAAGCCAGCATATAGGAGATCTGCATTTCCTTCCGTATAGTGCTTCATATGGTGTCATCCCAATAGTAGCCTGATAACTGTTGTTATAAGCAAACTCTGCCAGGCTCAGGTATCGGCACCAGCTTCCCTTGAAGTCTAAGGCACAAGCTCATAGCATATCCTCTAATATCTGGTTTACTCTTTTAGTCTGCCCGTCAGTCTGGGGGTGAAAGGCAGTACTGAATTTCAGTTTCGTACCGAGAGCCTTCTGTACGTGTTCCCAAAAATCTGAAGTAAATCGACCATCCCTATCAGAGATAATGTGTTGGTGCAGGAAGCACCAGATCGAACCTTGTTTTGATATTGGCAAAGGATTCAAAGTTAAGGGTTGTTTGGTATCTAACAATGCTGCTTGAGTGTGCAGGAAACCAAGTCCTAGCGAAGGGCTGCTAGGCACCTGACGAAGGGTTGTCAGGAAAACAAGTCCTAGCGAAGGGTTGCTAGGCACCTGACGAAGGGCTGCCAGGAAAACAAGTCCTAACGAAGGGCTGCTAGGCACCTGACGAAGGGCTGTCAGGAAACCAAGTCCTGGCGAAGGGCTGCTGGGCAAAAACCAAGTCCTGGCGAAGGGCTGCTGGGCGAAACTCAAGACATGGCGAAGGGCTGCTGGGCAAAAACCAAACCCTAGCGAAGGAATGCTAGGCACTGGCAAAGGGCTGCCAGAAGAAAAGACCTAGCGAAGGGCTGCTAGGCACCAAGCGAAGGGCTGCATGGTACTCAAGACCTGGCGAAGGGCTGCCGGGCAAAAGTCCAACTGGAGGAGCCGGTTGGCACCAGGTAAATTCTCCCGAGAGGAGTAGGTGAGGACGCGTTCCCCTTGAGGGAACATTAGGCGTCGGTTCGACCTAGGGCTCCATTTTGGAGACCAAAGTCAGAACCAAGACAGCTGAGGCTGTATAAATTAAATTGAATATTTGTTTTATTGTGTTTTGGACTAACCCTGGAAGCAGGACCGAAGGAACGTGTGTCTGCAGCTCAGAATGCCTCAAAGGAAAGAGGCAACTGCTGACCAGGGCGCCCGGAGTGTCCCGGGCGCCCCCAAGGTGAACACAAAACACATAGAAAGCAAATGAACCTCAACAGTACATTCTGAGGGCGCCCCCGCTGTCCCGGGCGCCCCCATGGCAAACCAACTGAAGAGTTAAGCTGATGCCGCCGCGTCTGCACTGCGCACCCAGGGCGCCCCCGCTGTCCCGGGCGCCCCCAGCGCCCAAGGCGCCCCCAGCGCCCAAGGCGCCCCCAGCCACTCTTACGCAGGAGACTTCAGCGCTGCGGATAAGAGTTGGCCGAGTCAACCAGGGCGCCCCAAGCGTCCAGGGCGCCCCCGTCAAGACCTTATCCCGAGGTTCAAGGGATAAGTCGTTGACTGCGCCTTGTGTGGATCTGCTGCCACGTGGGGGGGCGCCCCCGTCGACCAGGGCGCCCCCAGGCACTATAAAAAGGGCCCTAGACCCTCCTCTTCAAAACACTGCCTTCATTCTACGCATCCAAACTCTCTGACGACTGCGCTCTGCTCCCGGAACGTCCCGACTCAAGCCCGAAGCGCTGTCGACCTCCCGCTGCACCGAAACTCGAGCCTACCCCGGGAGTTGGTAAATACAGAAGTGTAATCTTTCTTATTGCAAATTGTATCTCTCTTCTGTACTCATTCTACGCATTATAGAATTGCCCAAAGTAAACGGTCAACGACCGTGGGCCTTGGAGTAGGAGTCGACCCAGGCTCCGAACCAAGTAAAACGACCTTGTTAGCGTTGTGTTGCTTTGTCTCTATTTCCGCCGCGCACTTACTCTTTTTTTTTAATCCGAACGATTTGCGACATTCACCCCCCTCTATCGCATCTCTCGATCCAACATAATGGTCTTGGGAACCCCGTGCAGTCGGATAATTTCCTTGACGTACAGTTGAGCCAACTGCTCTACTGAGTGGGTCATCCTGATGGCCAGAAAATGGGCAGACTTGGTGAGTTTGTCCACAATAACCCATATGCCATCATATCCATTCGTCGTTCTAGGTAGCCCAGAGATGAAATCCATGGAGATGTCTTCCCATTTCCACTCGGGAATAGACAGAGGTTGCAGAACTCCTCCAGGCCTCTGGTGTTCTGCTTTGACCCTCTGGCAGGTCAAACACATATTGACATAGTGGGCTACATCCCGCTTCATACCGGGCCACCAAAATTTGCTCTTCAGATCTTGATACATCTTGGTAGACCCAGGATGCATCGCATAAGGTGTTCCGTGAGCTTCCTCAAGGATTTCTGTCCGTAAGTCGGAGTCGTCGGGAACACATAATCGATCCCGCAGATATAAGACTCCGCTGTCCGAAATCCTAAATCCATCGTCATTGCCTTCGAGAACTTCTTGCTTGATTCTCTGAAGACTCGGATCATGATTCTGCTTTTCCAGAATATCGTCGAATAATGTCGGCGCAATCATCAGGGTGGACAGTTGTCCTGCTATGATTTCAATCCCGTAATTCATAATTTCTTCCCCTAAGGGTTGTGACAAAGCTGTCAAAGACATTAAGGTAGCACATGATTTTCTACTGAGTGCATCGGCTACCTTGTTGGCTTTCCCCGGATGGTACAGGATCTCACAGTCATAATCCTTGACCAATTCTAGCCATCTGCGCTGTCTCATATTCAAATCTTTCTGGGTGAAGAAATACCGCAGACTCTGGTGGTCTGTATAAACTTTACACTGGGTTCCATATAGATAGTGCCTCCATATTTTCAGTGCAAAGACCATCGCTGCTAACTCTAAGTCATGGGTAGGGTAATTTCTTTCATGTTCCTTCAGTTGCCTAGAGGCATAGGCAATTACCTTCCCATTTTGCATAAGCACAGCTCCGAGTCCAAGTTTGGATGCGTCGCTGTACTTATCGAAACCCATGTCGCTCTCTGGAAGAGTTAATATTGGAGCGCTAGTCAGCCTCCTTTTCAGTTCAGTAAAGCTCTTCTCACATTCCTAGGTCCATACATATTTCTTGTCTTTCTTTGTAAGAGCTGTCATAGGGGCTGCAATCCGAGAGAAGTTCTCTACGAATTTTCTGTAATAGCCTGCTAGCCCGAGGAAACTTCTGATTTCATTGGCATTCTTGGGTCTAGTCCAGTTACTCACAGCTTCGATTTTAATTGGGTCCACCATTACTCCTTCCTTGGAGATAACATGTCCCAAGAATGATACTTGATCGAGCCAGAACTCGTATTTGGAAAATTTAGCATACAGTTGTTCCTTCCGAAGAATATGTAGTACTATATTCAGGTGTTCAGCATGTTCTTCGGGAGTCCTCGAATATATAAGGATATCGTCGATAAAGACGATCACAAATCTGTCGAGGAATGCCGAGAATACCCGATTCATTAAGTCCATAAACATAGCTGGAGCATTGGTAACTCCAAACGACATAACTACGAACTCATAATGTCCGTATCCGGTTCGGAAAGCCGTCTTCGGTATATCCTCCTTTTTTACCCTTACTTGGTGATAACCAGATCTCAGGTCAATTTTAGAGAAAACCGTGGCTCCCTTCAGTTGATCGAACAGGTCATCTACCCTGGGTAGAGGGTACCTGTTCTTGATAGTCACATTGTTCAGCGCCCGATAGTCGATACACATTCGCATCGACCCATCCTTCTTTTTCACGAACAGTACGGGAACTCCCCAGGGAGAATGACTAGGGCGGATGAGTCCCTTGTCAAGCAGCTCCTGTAACTGTCCCTGTAATTCCTTTAATTCTGTCGGCGCCATACGGTATGGTGCTTTAGAAATGGGGTTAGTACCAGGAATCAATTCAATTCCAAATTCTATATCTCTTTCAGGTGCTAACCCTCGTAGGTCATCGGGAAATACCTCTGGGTAATTGCATACGACTTTGACGTCTTCTAGCTTCGGGCCCTCTGTAGGACTGGTAGCAACCACATGAGCTAGGAACCCAGAGCATCCATTTTCTAACATCTTCCTTGCTTTCAGAGCCGATAAGAATTTGCTTGTCCTCTTCTTCGGCTCTCCGATAAATTCAAATAGAATTCTCGCCTCAGGTCGGAAGATAACCTTCCGTTTACGGCACTAGATAGAGGCGCCGTATTTGTTCAAGAAATCCATGCCCAATATCACATCATAATCTTGCATATCAAGCACTATCAGGTCGCAGTAGAGTTCCCTATCTGCGATTCCGATTGGCAAAATGCCTGTTTGTGACTCGCATATTAAAGAATTCCTCCAGAAATTCAGACTCGAAGTCCTACCACTTCATCTGATCCACTGACCTTCTAACTTTTACCCGTTCCCACCACATCCTAGCATCGCCAGTGAGGCAGAACGAGACACATTTAATTTTCTCATGCTCGGGCCAGTCTAATAATTCCACTGTGCTCTCAACTGTCTTGAGCCAGGCCTGGGCGTCCCAGGGCTCGCAGGTGCCAGAGAACTTTTCCGGCTTCAGTCTCTACCACTGAATCAGATAGGCCTCCTGTCGGACTCCTCGGACCGGAGTGTCCGGGGGTGCCTGTGCAGTTGGAGGCTCAGTAGGTAACGCATTCTGACTTCCCTGCGGGGTTGCAGTGTTCCCCTGCTGGGTCATCAGAGTGTTTATTATCTGCTGTTGTTCAGTGACCTGACGCTGCAGGTCCGTGATCACTTGCATCATATTAGGTGGGGGTGCTGTCTCATTACCCCGATTGCTACGTCCTCTAGTCATATCTACCATACAGGTGATAAATGACTACATAAGAATTAATATTACTTTCACTTGTTATGCAAGTGTTAATCATCTCCATATAATCATTACTGTACATGAACTAAAATAAAGCGAGGTTAGGATCTCTTACTTGGAAGCGGCAGGATGAAACTTGATGTGTGTGTGGTGGAGGGGAAACCGCTCTGATACCAACCTGTAACGCCCGCCCTTATATCTACTCTCGGGGCGGGATTACGTACTAGTCATTCATTTATATAATAAAATTTTAACATACAATAAAAGTAAGAGGTACAATCAATCATATAATTATTTTCTTTTCTTCTAGCATGAAATTAAAACAACCAATGCAAGGGTGCGAGGACTAAGTGCTGAGCATGCTTGTCTAAAATTATCAAGTGATATTTACCAGTGCTAAGCATACTAGTCAATTCATGTCAATCAAATATCATGCTTGAATCATTAGAACATTATTTGAAATATTTTAATCAAGAGATATTCTATAACATGATAGGTTCACATATTATTTCAACTCATATCAAATCAACAAATCAAGTATATGAGAATTCCAAGTGTAATCACTATCATGCAATATCAAACCTAATCACTAACATTCATTGTTGAAGAAAACATCATCATAATCATAGTAATGTAGATATAAAAATCTTTCTTTCCCGAGCCACCACCCCACACATCTTCAGCCTCCTGCCTCTTCCTTTAGTTTAAGTGTTCCTTACCCTTATCTGCAGCATAAGACAACATATAAACTAGTAAGCACAAATGCTTAGTAAGGATCCTGTCCTACTCGCAAAATCCATACGCAAGCATACAACATGTACACATAATAAATCATAAACATGAGTCCATCAAAGCATACTAAACATCAAAGTTTCTAAGCATGTAGTATAAAGTACCTTAAGCATACCCTTCATATATAATAAATGTTTCAATGAATGTTTTCAAAACAGTTCCATAAAGGTATTACTTAAAAATAGATCCATATCATATTGGGCCCGGTTGTGTACCACATATCGCGCGTTACCTATTGCACGTTCCCTAATGAATTGGGGTAGCGAGCCACCAATCAATTAGAGCAGGACCCTTCCGTCCTACCAGAGCCATGACCTTACGTTAATATGTACCCCGGATTTGTTTAACGACCCCCTTCCGAGTCGGGTACACAACTTCAAAAGTAAAATACTTATCATGCTTTTACATATATGCTAAGGAGTACTCCAATCCACTCTTAAGGGACACATCACTCTTCAAGGGTGCTCATGATCCCGTAGGGACACACCACACAACATAAGGGGTGCTCTTGATCCCATACTTAGTGGAGTATCCTTTCAAGCATCTTAACATACATATCACATGCAATTTCATAAGGGTGCCCCATGGGCTATAAGGCATGCTCATACATACATCATATTTCAACCACTTAAACATACTTATATATGACAAAATTGTCACATCAATCATATTCATATCATAACATGCTTCATGGTTTAATTTAACCCTTCCTAACCCTAAACCTAGGGTTTGGCCGAAAATCAAAGGTAGGGTAGCTTAGATTTTTGACATCAAACATCCCATACAAGCATCACATATATATACATCATGTATCATACTAAGCATAGCATACATCATGGAGTAATCAACCTTCACAACCCTAATGCTCATGCCTTGGCCGAATATCACATGCTAGGGACATTAAGATTTCAAATCAAGCATTCCATTGAAACATCACATGCATATACTTATCATCTTACTAAACATAATCATGTCTCGTAGGGTAATTTAACCTTCACAATCCCTAATGTTCATGTCTTGGCCGAATATCACATGCTAGGGAACCTTAAGATTTCCAATCAAGCATTTCATTTAGACATCACATGCATATACATATCATCTTACTAAACATAATCATGTCTCGTAGGGTAATTTAACCTTCACATACATATCATGCAACATATTAAGCCTAGAATACATCCTAGGATAATCATGTACCCTAGACCCTAATTTTCTAGGGTTGGCCGAAAGTCAAGGGTAGGGAAACTAGGGTTCTTGAACTTAGGTTTCACACAAACATTTACACAAACACTTTGTCTACACTACTAAACATGGATACATCATAGGAAATCATACAACCCTAAACCCTCTTTGCTTCATGACTTAGCCGAAACCTTATAGGGGGTTCAACCCTAATTTTTGTTATCACCACTTGATGGAAATCAACCTATAGGTATACCCTAAGTCCTAAGGTTCTCCTCAAGCATCAAGAAGTAACCAAGGCCTCCTCTAAGAGGGTGGCCGAAACTCACTAAAGGGAAACAATCCCCATTTTTCGAAAACTACAAGGAGAAGAACTCATACAATAACCATTACACTGCAGGCGAGGGGATACTTACATCCTTTCGCTTGAATTTCCCTTAGGGTACCCTTGGTTGAAGTTAGAGTGAGAGTTTCCTTACTAGCACTTCACTAGAACCTTTGGCCCTTGTAGAGGGCAAGATCCTTGGATGGGATCTTCTTCCTTCCAAATTCCCTAGGGTTAGAACCCTAGGGTGAAATTTCGAAACTTGACAAGGGGAGAAGAGGATGAATTTTCGGTGGGGAGAGTGAGGAAGAAGAAGAGAGGAAGTTATTCCAACCTCTTCATCTCTTATTTATACTTTTCTCATGAAGAGACATGTCTCTTCACTTCCCTAGCTTTAACAAACATGTTTCTTATTCTCTCAACATGAAACATGGCTTGGTGCAATGGTTAAGACATTGTTAGTGCAACTAGGAGGTTCAAGGTTCAATCCCTGCTTCCTCCTTTTTACATCTTCTTTTTATTACATTTTGCACTAATCCACATCCAAGCCCATTAAGCCAAGCCCATTAAGCCAAGCCCATCATAAAATTTCATAATAATTATGTTTCATGAATTCATAATATTTCATATGGGAAATTTTGGGGTGTTACAACCGGACTGACGGCAGTTGTCCTGTTCTAGCTTCGTGAGCCATTCGTTCCTGTCCTTTGGTGAATGGTCGCTTCCTTTGGTTAGTCTTCCTGCGCCCTCGGGTTCTTCCGGGACTCCGATCTGATTTCCCCACTGTAGCATCGTCGAGACACCAGTTGGTCCCCTTTGACTTCAGCCACTCGGTCACCAATCGAAAATTTTATCTTCTGATGGTAAACAGAGACCACTGCCTGGAAGACACTAAGCGTCGGGTGGCCCAAAATGGCGTTGTAGGATAAGGGAGCGTCCACGATCAAGAAGGGTGTCCTCCTAGTCCTCTTGAGCACGTCGCTACCCAATGTTAGAGATAGGGTGATTTGCCCTATCGGTTGTACTCGATACCCGGTGAATCCGAACAGCGGGGTTGAGACTGAAAGTAGTTCATCCTCGTCGATCTGCATCTGATCCAGAGCAGCCTTATACAAGATGTTTATGGAACTTCTTGTATCCACGAATATGCGCTTGACCTCATAGTTGGCGATGCGGGCAAGGATCACCAAGGCGTCTTCATGGGAGCTTCCACCTCTTCTAAGTCTTCGAGGCTGAATGAAATCGTGGGACTATGATCCTGGCTCCGGCTCGTCCCAATTGCATAGTTCTCCAGACGCCGGGTGTTGGACTTCCTGGCCCGATGGGAATCTCCCCCAGTGGGTCCTCCGAAAATAACTCCCACATGCCCAGAGGGCGGGCCGCCGTGCAAGGGCCTTACCCTTCCGCGTGTAGGGGTCGCGTATAGGGGCCTTGCCCTTCTTGTGGGATCATTGTCGGTCGATAGAGGGGAGGTGAATATCGATTCGTAAAAACATGTCAAAATTTCATCGTTTGTCTTTCTATCAGGGTTAGTACGCAGCAGAAGTAATAATAAACTAAAGAAAGACACAAGATAAATGACATGCGGGTTTTTACTTGGTTCTCAACCCCCAGGGTCAGTACATCCAAGGCCTAAGCACGTAATCGTGAGTCCACTAATGGTCTCCTTTCCGGGCTTTCCAGAGGCAAAGAAACCCATCTTACAGTTATGTTTACAAGCAAGGAATAAAAGAAATTAATACATAAATACAAGCAAACCAAAACAACTCGGCCAACTCTGGAAGTCCGAAGCGTCGCATGCTTCTTCCTGGAGCCTCCTTGGTCGCAGAGCTTCGACTTGAGCGGTTTTTCTTTGCAGAGAATGCTTAGATTGATGTGGAAGTTGATATTCTGCATTGAGGGGTTGAACCCCTTTATATAGTAGCCTCCGGGGCGCCCCGGGCGCCCCTGATGTCTTGGGCGCCTGCCACGTGTCAATCAAACTTCATCCATTGCACCGAAATCGTAGCAGGGATAAAAACCCCTTCCCAGGCGCCTCATAGGGCTCAGGCACCTGCCACATGGTCCAATCCTGATCGTAGATGTGATCTTCAGCCGATAAGCTGAATCAGCCTTCCCAATTGCCTAACCCATATAGGGCGCCTGGGATACAAGCGCCTGAAACATCCCAGGCGCCTGGGAAACCTGGGAACCCCTTTCCCAGGTTCCTTTGTTTTGTGTTCCGCTCTCCATCTTGCCTCCAATTCTAGGTACCTGCAAGACAACAAAACACACAAACAAAACAAATAATCTTACACCTTAGTTTATTGGTTCTAACTTTGGATTTCGCCCTAAACCCTAGGTCGAACCGATGCCTAATGTTCCCTTTCCCGGGGAACACGTCCTCACCTACTCCACAATGGAGATGTAGCGTTTGCCAATCGGAACCTCCGATTGGACTTTCGCTCAGCCTCTGAGAACCCGAATCTCGAGACGTCCGACCTCGACCTGTCTTTACTTCTGTTCGCGATTCCCGCTCGACTAAATCTTTTACCAACCGGGACCACCGGCTGGACTTTTGCTCGGCCTTCGAGAACTTGGATCTCGAGACGTCCGACCTCGACCCGTCTCTACTTCTTGTTGGGACTTGACGTACGGCTAGAGGGGGTGAATAGTCGTTCACCCACTTTGATCGCAATTTCTTCCTACACGTGTTAGCAAGCGCAAGCGGAAAACTTAACTACAAACTAAAACAATGCTAACACCAAACCTTTACGTGGTTCGGAGATGATACTCCTACTCCACGGTTATCCATAAGGTGGACGATCCCGATCCTTCGGTGGATGAATCCTCGGAATACCTCCAGCTAGCTCTTGTCGCACCTTGTGGGCGGAGAAACCTCGCCACAAACTTTTGACAACTTCTGAGCACTTGTATGCTACTAACAAGTTTTACCCAAGCTTATTTCGTCAACCTTTGCCCAGCCAAACTGAGCTCTTTTAAATAGTGCTCAAGGCTGAAAACAGCAGTTACCAGTCGACTGGTGCCAGCACCAGTCGACTAGTCCACTTGGATTCGAACGTTACAACCCAACGTTCGAATTCCAACCGACATCAGTCGACTGCACCTAAGATTAGTCGACTGATCTTTCTATGCACTTCATCAGTCGACTGATCCAAGAATCAGTCAACTGGTCTACCCCTAAACCTAAGGTTTCCCTTCCCGAGTATAATTTGTTCAGCACTCGGACCCTCACGACTCAGCTGACCCTTCCAGCAGCCTCGACCTGTTGCCTTCAAGCCTTCTTCGACTTTGGCTCTTGTCCCTCAGATGCATACGAACCCGCGGCTCGTTCTCATGTCATCCTTCGTGTATGCCTCGAAGTTCGCTTCCCTCGGCTCATCGTTCCTGCTTTGTCCATGGTCCTTCCATCCAATAGTCTCGACCTGTTGCCTTCAAGCCTTCTTCATCTTTGGCTCTCGTCCCTCGGATGCATACGAACCCGCGGCTCATTCTCATGCCATCCTTCACGTATGCCTCGAAGTTCGCTTCCCTCGGCTCATCGTTCCTGCTTTGTCCACGGTCTCTCGGATGCATACAAGCTCACGACTTGTCTCCTCATGCCATCCTTCATCGGACCCGAAGCTGTCCAGTTAAGTCCATGTGTATCCTGCAAACCTACACACTCAAATACACATATCAAACACAAGGGTGAACCTAACTTAAACCCTTTGCCCAAACATCAAAACACATGGTCACTTCGGACCATAGATTGCTCCAACACTTCTGTCCACCATCCTCGCTCGGCAAAAACTCCGTTGCCCGATCCCCTACCAAGACTTAGTGCTCAGTCCCCCATACCAAGACTTCGTGCCCAGCTTCACTCACTAGGACTTAGTCCACCTAACTTCACTCACTAGGACTCAACTTCACTCACCATGATTTATTTCACCTAGCTTTACTCACTAGGATTTCCTTCACCTAGCTTCCCTTGCTAGGACCAGACTTCATTCACCAGGGTTTCTTTCACCATAATCACTTCTTTGCTAGTCATTATGGTCCTGACTAGACTTCCTTAAATCTTTAGGTAAACATAATTTCACACCTCAAGTCCGGTGTGGTTTAATTCCTTGGTCAAATTGACTAACCCTGGGTTTTGGTTCACTCTGCCAAACATTAGATCCTGGTTGGCTAAACCTTTGTTAACTTGATCAAACCTGGGTTTACACTACCAAACATAAGGTCTTGTTTGGTTTAAACCCTTAATCACTTTGACTAGACCTTACCTTGTCTAACATATATTGTTACTAACTTAAATATATTGTTAAACATCGAAACTCTAGAGGACGACTGTTCGTCACTGATACATTTTGCACCAACAGTTCAGACTCACTATATCTTACCACATAGCTTCTTCAGCCCACGTGTCAGCCACGGGGTACTCAACCCCATCAATATATATATATATAAGTTTTCTTCCGTTATGATTTACATGTACAAATATGAACATGTAATTATGAATGTTCTTGACATGTATGATAACTTGATTGAGAAAGTTTATATGATTGTGCATGTTGAGTAATTATGTAAAAAAAAAAAGAATTTTGAAACTAAAAGTTATGTATATTTTTATTGGCATCTCAACTTTCTAATGGACATAAAATTAAGCATGTTACACTTATTTGTGTTTGATTAGATCATTGTATGCTTTCTAATATATTCATTCATTAGAAATAAATGATATGATCATCATATATTTACTTCGTACGTGAGTTATGAATGTTTTATTATTATTATTATTATGAGTATGATTATGTTTAGATCACCATGAGTATGATTATTATTTATACTTTTATCACGAATAATTTAAAGCTCATTGACTATAAAATAATTGAGAATCACCCAAAGGTTGATTCATTTGTTTAATGATCATGAATATAATTGTAGTTAATCTATATGTTTTATTAAATATGTTTAGTATATCCAAAGATAACAAACATTTTAATTAGAGCATATATAATCATCTATTAAATGAAATTTTATTTGTGCATCAATTATATGTGTATTGTAGTATCACCCAAAGGAGAACATTAATATGCATTTAAAGTTCCAATGAATATTATCTGAATTTTATATTATGATTTATAAATTAAAGCATTGAAGTATGAGCATTCTATATATATTTTGCAGTATCAACAACTGTTGTTATTCATTCGCAAGCTTCATCTATTACGAAGTTTAATGGGCTTAATTTTTCTGAACGGAGTTAACAAATCCAGTTCCATTAGATGTAGGCCTGTGCAAACGATCGGTTAAACCGATCTAATCGACCGAACTTAAAAGTTCGATCGGTTAATTTGGAAGTTCGGGTTTTTTTTCGAAAATATCAGTTTAATCGGTTCAGTTTCAGTTTTGAAAATCAAAATTTGGTTAAACCGATATTTTGAATTGAACCGAACCAAATTAGAACTGAACCAAATAAGAATTAAACCAAATAAAATCAAACTGAAATCAAACCAAATTGATATTATGAGTTGAAATGAATCAAATCGGAACAAATCAAATCGATATTATGAGTTGAACCGAACCAAATTTGAATCAAACTAAATTAAACCGGAACTAAATCAAATCAAACCGAAAAATTCAGTTATTTCGGTCGAAAATTGAATAAATTGATGTTTTATCGGTTAAGTTATTTTGAAAAGTTCGGTTCAGTTCGGTTGGTTTGAAAAAAGTTCGATTTTTAGTTTAATCGGTTCAGTCGATTCGGTTTGAATCGATTGCACAATCCTATTTAGGTGTTTTGGATCTTGATTTGACACTGCTGACAGATAAGCCTGCTGCACTTACTGATACTAGCAGCAGTGAACAAGTATTTTTCCATAAGGTTTGGGAAAGATCAAACAGACTAAGCTTGATGTTTATGCGAATGACTATAGCAAGCATTATTAAGCCAACAATCCCTAATATTGATGATGCTAAGGAATTTATGAAGTTTGTAGAACATCTATCTCAATTTGATTCTGCTAATAAGTCACTTTGTGGGACATTAATGGGTATGTTTGTTGGATCGAGAAAATCGATAGAGGGGGGGTGAATATCGGAAATCGTTTTTCGGAAACACTTAGAGCAAGTACGCAGCGGAAATTGATAAAAACAAAATCACACAGAGACACGGTCGATTTTACTTGGTTCGGAGCCTGGGTCGACTCCTACTCCAAGGCCCACGGTCGTTGACCGTTTACTTTGGGCAATTCTATATAAGGCGCAAATAGTTTACAAAAGATAATTACAAAATTAAGTACAGTAAACTTAGATCGCTCTTTTACCGACGTCCGGGGTAGATCGACTTTTTCGGAGCAGCAGGACGTCGTCGGCTCGAGTTGGAAGGATTCCGGGGCGAAGCGCGAGAGCAGAAGAGCGTAGAAGCGTGGATTGGAAGTTGTTGCTGAAGCTTGGGGTCGAGGGGCCTTTAAATAGCCCTGGGGGCGCCCGGGACGTCGGGGGCGCCCCCCCCACGTGGCAGTTGATCCGCACAATGCTCGGTCAACATCTGATCCCTTTACCTTCGGGATCAGGTTTGATCGGGGCGCCCGGAGCGCTCGGGGCGCCCGCATTGACCGGGTCAAAACTCCATCTTCTTGGCTTCGCGAGGGTGTGCTTCGGTAGCTGGCACTGGGGGCGCCCGGGAGCAGCGGGGGCGCCCGCAGGATGTACTGTCGAAGCGCGCTTCTTGTTTGTGTGTTTTGTGTTCACCTTGGGGGCGCCCGGGACACTCCGGGCGCCCTGGTCAGCTATTGCCTCACTCCTATGAGGCTCTCTGAGCTGCAGACACTCATTCCTTCGGTCCTGCATCCAGGGTTAGTCCAAAACACAACAAAACATTAAGTGGTTAGTTTATACAGCCTTAGCTGTCTTGGTTCTGACTTTGGGTCTCCAAAATGGAGCCCTAGGTCGAACCGACGCCTACTGTTCCCTCGACGGGGAACACATCCTCACCTACTCCTCTCGGGAGAGTGTACCTGATGCCAACCGTTCCTCTGGTTGGACTTTTGCCTGACGGTCCTTTGCCAGGTCTTGGATGCCGAGCTGTCCTTCGCCCGTTGCCTAGCAGTCCTTCGCTAGGGCTTTTTAGTCCCTGGCATTCCTTCGCCAGTGCCTAGTATTCGTTCACTAGGGCTTTTTGCTCTTGCATTCCTTCGCCAGTGCCTAGTATTCCTTCACTAGGGCTTTTTGCTCTGGCATTCCTTCGCCAGTGCCTAGCAGTCCTTCGCTAGGACTTTTTAGCCTGCATACTAGAGTAACTTGTTAGACAACAAGTAAGACTTAACTTTTGAACCCTGTTGCCATTATCAAAACACAGGTTTGACTGTGGTGCTTTCTGCACCAACAATCTCCCCTTTTTTGATTTATGGCAACCCTAGTTCAAAAAGTTAAGTTTAATCAAAGTATATAAAACTGAGTTTTGTTCCTCCCCCTGGAAGGATTCTCCCCCTAGATTTTTTCAAAAATTCGTGGGGTTCCAAAAAAACCTTTACTTAGTATGATTTTGCACTTTGCAAACTTAGGTTTAGGTACTTTGGAATTCTTTTGATAACTTAAGGTTTTAAAAGTACATAGTAGAGTTGAAAGCATAAGTTTAGAGTACTTAAAAAATTTGAAGTCTTAAGTTTTTAAAGTACTCAAAAGGTTTTTGCAAGTTTTAACTTAAGTACCAAAAAAAACTTACTTAAGTACTTAGATAATTTTTGAAAAGCTTAAGTACTTAATAAATTTTGAAATTTGAAAAGCTTAAGTACTTAATAAATTTTGAAATTTGAAAAGCTTAAGTACTTAATAAATTTTTCAAAAAGCTTAAGTACTTAATAAATTTTTTTCAAAAAGCTTAAGTATTTAATAAATTTTTCAAAAAGCTTAAGTATTAAGTTCTGAAAAACTTAAGTATAAAGCGTTTAAAAAAAACTTAAGCTTTTCCTTTCCTAACTTGGTATCAGAGCCTTAAATGAAGTTTTGAAAAGTTTAAGTACTTAATACAGTTTTGAAAAGGCATGAGTGTTTTGAAAAACTTAATACTTTTTGAATAATGGATAGAGTGAAATTTTTTTTTTTGAAAATTTAAACTCTCTCCTTTCTATCTCTCCCCCTTTGCCATATATCAAAAAACCAGATAATTATAGCAGAAAGTAAATTTCAGAACGGAAATAAATTTTATAAAGAAAAATACTTGCATGACTTTGCTGTACTGACCCAAGACTTAGACCAAATCAGTTGATTTTCTCTTGTAGGGACCTGTCTAGCCCAATTAGTTATTCACTAACTGTTATAAACAGTAGCTTTGGCTAGGGTTAGTCAAGTTAAGTGTTTCTGTTCAAGTTAGATTTTCTAAACTTGACACTTAACTTGATTGCTGTGAAATTTGTATTTAGTGCCCCAATTACTGCAGATGCACTGACTTAAAGCATCTTGAATTAAGGCAAAGACCTAAGCATCTCAACCCTTTCTAGGTTATCAATCAAAAGTATCCTAAGGTACTTGTGAGATGCTGGGTTCTAAATCTATAGGTACATGCAGTTCTAGGGTTAGGGCCTAGGCTAAGTCCATTTGCGAAAAAGACCTTAGTTTTGAAAGGGGGAAGTTTTGAAATAAAACTAAGTAAAAAAAGCTGATTTTGAAATTAAGTGAAATAGTTTTTCAAATTTTTAGAAACTGATTTGTAAATCAACTAAAGCAGAAAAAATTACAGGCAGAGTTATTCTATTCTACAGAACACAATCCTAACTGCTTAGATAGTCAAATGAAATAAGTACTTAATTCCACAGGTCAACAGAGAAAAACATAACAGTCATACAGGTCAAAACATAAGTCAACCCTACTAGGTAGGGGCAGTCAGATAGCTAATAGTACAATGCAATCAGATCTAAGACGAGGGACCGGGGTGCCATGAATCGAATCGTGCCATCATCTCGATGTATCGAGCATCAGCCACTTCTCGATCGGCCCTACGAGCGTCCCTCTGCTCGATGTATCGGGCATCAACCACTTCTCGGTCGGCCCTGCGAGCGTCCATCTGCTCGATGTGATAGGCCTCGACCTCCTCTCGGAGACTCTGAACCTGTGTCTCTAAATGTGTCACTCTCTGGTAGAGTGTCGGTGGAGCGGGCTCGTCGATGTGCGCTCGGGCTGCTGCAGCTATGTCTCCAACGTCGACCTCAATCTCCTCGTCTGAGTCGATCGGGGCCCCGGCCTGCTGTCGTCTCCAACTCAGAACCCCGGTGGCCGATACCTCTAGACCCGCTAATGAGAAGTTCCTAAATCCTATTTCATCAAAATCGGTTAAAGCGGTTATTTCACCTACGGTAATGTCGCGACCGTGGTGATGAAGGAGAGAGGTGATGATGTGGCAGTATGGAGTGCGCACTCGTCCCTGGGTCGTAACACTGGACGCATGCAGAATAGAATGAAACATGTGTAGTCCAATGTCGATGTCAAGGTGGTGGATAGGGCATATAGGAGGAAGGCATGAAAGGGTCGCAAGGTCTCGAGATCTCTAGTGGAGAGTGGTAAGATACAATGGACCAGGACTCTGTACAGGGCATAGTCCTGTGCCTGAAGATCAACGGTTTGGAATCGTCTATTTGGGGGGAGTCTAGCTTCCCTATAGAAGTACGAGTGGATAGTGTCTAAGGTGATGTGAGAGTAGGGAGGGTCAAATGGAGGATTCCTAGGTGGATAGCAGCAGAATGTGGACTGAGAAGATCGTAGTCTAAGGAATCAGTTTAGTAAACTAGGGGTGATAGACAAAGGTATCCCTTGAACAGTAGTGTGAAACATGAGATTATCTTGTCGAATTATGTTATTGTAGAACTCTGCACATAAGGATTCATTAATGCTATGAGTGCAGAAGACAAGATTATCTAATTGATAGAAGTTTATAATATTCATGGTTACGGGGCATGATTGAGTAAAGAAGTGTCTATTAAGATAGCTTGTCTTAATAGGTTTGTAAATGGTTTGAGCAAACTTGTTGCATAATTCTAAGGTAGGGAACCTAGGGTCGGGACTAGGTTCGGCACCGGGGTTGGCCGGGTTTGGTCGGCGTCTTCTAAGTTAAGGAAGATAAGAAAACATGAAGATATTGCATTAAAAATAAATTTAAATGTAATAAAAATAAATAAGAATTATACCGGGCAGCTCGGGGAGGCATGGTTGAGGATGAAGACTTGCAAGATCTCCTTGGAGGGAAAGAAGTGAAGAAGAGAGTTTATTTTGGTGTGGGAAGAGAAGGGGAATTCGGGTGCCTTATATAGGCACATCAACGGGGGCGCCCGGGAGCTTCCGGGCGCCCTGGTCAGTGGATACTGCCAAAGGCAGTACCTTTGACTGGTTGGGGGCGCCCGGGACTGCCCGGGCGCCCTCATCAGGCTGCTTTTGCAGCCTTTGCTGCAATGAGAGTGATGGGGGCGCCCGCGTGGTTCCGGGCGCCCTGGTCAAAGGCAGAGGCAGCTTTTATTTCTCGAGGGAAGGAAAAGGTATGGGAGGGGCGCCCGTGTGGTCTCGGGCGCCCGGGATTGTAGCAATGAGACAAATTTTGTGTCTTGTCATCGTTTGACCATGGTTTAATTGGTTTGACCATGGTTTGACTGCTTTGACATGGTTTGACTATGTTGACCATGGTTGACTATGGTTTGACAGGTTTACCTTTAGTTTGACCATGTTGACCATGGTTTGACTTGTGATCTTAACTACATGATTGACTCATAATATAGGCATCAAAGAATTTCCAATTGAGTCTTAATCCTACTGTCTCACCCAAATCTAGGGTTTTCAATCACGTTAGCCTAAGGTTTTGTGAGACAGGTTTTGATAATAAAATTATTTTGAAAAAGTTAGTTTATTTTGAAAGCTTTGCATTAATTTGAAAAACAGTTAAGTTTATTTTGAAAGAGAAGGTTCGAATCTATACTTAACTGAAAGTTTGTGTTA